>CM033740.1:13990572-14590572 GCA_019671005.1 Hibiscus mutabilis | reverse complement strand
GGACAATAACAAAGAAGAGTGGTGGATAAAAGAATGGATAGAATCTTTTGTTCAATCTTAATCAGAAAAGAGTTGATGATGATGAATCATATAAATAACAACAAAACGTTTAAAAAAAAATGTGACGACCAGACATGGTTTATATCGTCCATATCTTGTATGATTTTGCATAATATTCGTGTAACTCTGCAATTTGGTGTTTTATCAATCGAATCAATTATTTTTTTTTTCTTTCGTCTCGTTCACATATCAATCGAGTCAATCAATTTTTCTTTTGTCTCGTAAATTTATTTTTGGATTGGATTATGTATTCATAGATTAGGTTAGAGAATATGATTTTAGGATTTTTTTTTTTGACAATGGCAACTTAATCTTATTAAAAAAAATCATAGAAGATATAATAAATATAACACATTTAGAAAGGAGAATAATGAGATTAATCCACCAAAATCTCATACGAAAACCCAAAGTGCAAAGAAAAATAAATACTTCCATAGAAATTAATATACGTCAAAATCCAGAAGTCTTCATGAATTTCTTTGTCTCTATCCAAACGAGAAGCATTACGGGGTGAAAAAAATAGTGGTGAGCGAATCAAACTATCAAGCACATTACTCCGCTACCTATGACTGATTACATAGACAAACAACCATCAACCGAGTAGGGTACTATCTTTCTATGACCGCCGACAGAATCATAATCAGAAACTAGCGTCGTGAAGATCTTTGTACGAGCACCAAACGGCTGCTAAGGTATGCTGAAATCATGTCAAAGTGACAGATGAAACAAAACAAAAAAAAAAACAAAAAAATGTGTGCCACAAAGGCAGAAGAAAACCCGCCCCGCCCCGACCCGTTGCCATCACTAGTCAGTTTCACAATTTCTAACTATGAAAGATTTTGATACAATTTTAATATTTTCATATATTAAGTACATGATTTTAGGGATTTTTTTATTAAATAAAGATTACATTTTTATACCGAAATTCGAACCCATACGAGATGGGACAATATGAATATCCTTAGGCACTAAGCTAACAGTGGATCTCACATTATTTTAGGAATTTTAATTGGATTAAATTCTTATTTGAATAATATTTTTAACTTTAAATAATAAATATGATATTACATTCCAAGAGGTTTTCGCTCTCCTATATTAACTCAAATTTTATATGATTCTTATTTTTATAAACCTCGAATATAGACCTTGAGGATAAAAAAAGCACAATGAAATTTTGAACCGAATTTAAACAAATAAATTCGTTTATTATTTGAATTGTAGTCTCATCCCATATAGCGGAAAATCGTAGAGGAATTAATGACTTAAGGAAAAACTAGACTTTGCAGCAAAGATTCACTGATTAATCGAGTTGTTAGAGATGTTTATGTTGTCTTATCTTATATGGGCACGAATCCTAACATTTGCCTCGTGAATGTAGTATCTCTCTACTTAATGAAAATTTATCAGATGGATCCGTTTCACCACGTTATTTGTGGTCTCAACCAATAAAATCTACCTATTTTATTTTTTCCAAGATGAATATTTACCTCTTTTCTATATGTAAATAAAAAATTGGTAGTTACTTGTAAGTTACTTTACGATAAATGGATTTTATTAGTTGGAATCATGGTGGCATAATTCAAGACCATCTAATGACTTCTCTTGCACAATAAAAAAAAAAACTAAACTTTGTAGCAACTCTGCATTAGTCAAATTTCCACTTAACCTTATTAATAGAAGAAGAAGAAATTTTCATATTATTTGGTTGGTGCTCCTAATTCTTTTTATTTCTTCTTTAAAATAACTCAAAAGATACATGCAATTATAGATCGTATTATAAATCTAAATAAAAATTTAGAAAATAAAGAAAAAAAAGACGATTCATAAATGGGTAATTGCAAGGGAATAATTTTTATAAATTCTTACTCCTTGTGTCCTATGAAGATTGTCCATTATTTATTTACTGTTTCATTTTTTTAATTTGACTCATAATTATTTAAAATTTATTATTAATAAAAATATAAAAAATATATTTTAAAAACCTCTAATTAAATAGTTTTTAAATATATATTTTATAAAAGGGCGAGTCTACCATGCTCGACGAACATCGCTGAACATTACTAACGATGAACACCGCTGAACATTATTAAATTAATTTATAAAGATTAAAAATCTAAAGGACTCAATGTATAATTATAAATTATTTAAAATAAAATTTCAATTAAATTATTTTCCATATATATTATTTTTTTAATTTTTTAAAATAATTGAATCAAATATCAACCTTAGTCAATTTAAAAAATAAAAAACCTAAACTCAAAACCCTAAATCATAAACCCCAAACCCTAAACCTTAAACCCAAAACTCAAAACCATAAATCCTAAACCCAAAACCTTAAACCCTAAACATAAACTATAAACCCTAAACTCTAAACTCTAAACCCGAAACTAAAACCCAAAACCCAAAACTCAAAACTATAAACCCTAAACTATAAACCCTAAACCTTAAAGTATAAGCCCAATGTTCAAATTTAGGGTTTTTGGTTTTGGGTTTTAGGTTTATGGTTTCGAGTTTATGGTTTTTGGTTTAAAGTTTAGGGTTTATGGTTTTTTTATTTTTTTTAATTGATTAAGGTTGACATTTGACCCAATTAATAAAAAGGATTAAAAATATAATATATATGCAAAATAATTTGATTGAAATTTTATTTTAATAATTCATAATTATATATTGAGTCATTGAGATTTTTAATCTTTATAAATTAATTTAATGATGTTTAGTGGTGTTCATCATTAGTGGTGTTCAGCGGTGTTCGTCGAGCGCTGTAGAATTTTCCTTTACAAAATTTAATTAATTAAAATATTTAATATAATTATAGTCAAAATTTAAAAATTTTAAATTTTAAAAAGTCAATAAGGAACAATCTTCGTAAGACGAAAAAAGTATTTTCCTACAATTTTTTTTAAAGAAAACATTTTGGTACACAGGCTGTGTAAATTTTAGTTTACACGTGTCTTTTAGTTTTAGGTGCTAGAGTTTTAGTTTAGGTGTTTAGGTTATATGGTTTAGAATTTAGGGGATAAGATTTAAGATTTAGGGTTTAATTTTTTAGGGGTGGATTAGGAATTTAGAATTTGAATTTTATAGTGTAAATATGCAGGCTTGTGTAAAATTAGTTTTACACGAATTTTACCCTTTTCTAAAATAATAATTGTAATTATTAAGAGAAAAACTTCAATACACAGTCTATGTAAACTTTAGTTTACACAGACATTTTAGTTTTAGGGGTTGGATGTTTAGTTTAGGGTTTAGAGTTTAGGGGTTTGGGTTGTAAAGTTTAGAATTTAAGGTTAGTATTTAGAATTTAGGGTTTGGGATTTGGAGTTTTTTTTAAGGTTAATGTTTAATTTTGATTTATAGTAGAAATAGACAAGCTTGTGTAAAATATTTTACACAGCATGTGTATCAAATTTAAACCCAATTATTAAACCGTGCGGCAGTTTTTCAAAAAGCAAGAGCATTGAAAGTTTTTTCTTTTAAAATAAAAACATAATGTATAAGTTTTAAATAACATAATTAGTAGTTAGATTCTATTAACAATAAGTGATTAAAGCATAGAAAACAATAAATAAATAAATAAATAGATAGACAAAGAGAATGAGAAATATTTGCATTTCATTTTTATTGAAAGAAAACCTTGTCTTTTCTCTGTTACAAACAAAAAGTATACACTAGAAGATAGAAAAGTAATTCAACCAATGGGAAAAGAGCAGCTGTTGAGCAAGAGGGCATTTGTGGATCCAAAGGCTAGGAGACTTACCAGCAGCAATTACCATTTACCTTAAAGAATCAAAATGTTCAAATACTAATAAATAAATAAATAAAACATTTACTTTAAGTAATATTAGAAGCTTGAATTTTAATGTTATGAAAGGAACAAACTAGGTTAAAAAGATTGTGAGCCTCTGCATTATTCGATTGGATTAATAGATCAATAAATTAGATAACAATAATTATACTAACAAAATTAAATAACATAATTATACTCGTGTGTAAAATTGTTTATTTAATCATTTTATAATTATATATATACAATTATTTAATGAATGATTATTTAATATAATGTTGGTGAAAAAAAATTGTAAGCGACTTTGAAATATTGTCGCGTGACATTATAATATATTGACAAATAAAAAAAATTAATTATAGAAAGAGAATATTTCATGTATTGATAGTGAAAACAAAAAGTTTTCACAACCGTTTTGATTTTAAGATTTAATTTAGGAGTTTAGATTTAGGGATTATAGTTATGATTTAGGGTTTAGATATTAGGTTTAAGTTTTAGGATACTATATTAAGATTTAGGTTTTAACTTCCAAACCTTAAATTCTAAGTAAAATCATTAAATTATAAACCTTTAAACCTAAACCCTAAACTAAATTTATAAACCCTAATCATGAAATAATTGCCCTTAAAGAAGAAATGGAAACATCTCAAAACCACAAGTGTGATTTTTTACATTATCAATAGTAAGTGGGCTACAAGTGTAGACTGCCCATGTGAAAAGGAGATAGTCCCATAAAGGAGAACCTTGGGCCTCACAAAGCTGAATTCTGCTTTAAAATCAGTGGTGGGGAAAAACATCAAAAAAAATGTGACGACCGGACATTTTAGGGGCGTAAATAAAACGAGTTTAAACAAATAAGGTTATATTTGTGTTTGTTTTTTTATTTTTAAAAGTATTTATGATCGGTTCATATTCGTTTAAAATTTTATTATTATGTTTGTGTTCGTGTTTGTTTGTTTAGTGTTCATGAACGTGTTCGTTTAAGTGTTCACAAACGTATTCGTTTAAGTGTTCACGAACTTGTTCGTTTAAGTATTCATGAATGTGTTCGTTTAAGTGTTCGCGAACGTGTCCGTTTAAGTGTTCGCAAACGTATTCGTTTAAGTGTTCACGAACGTGTTTGTTTAAGTGTTCGCGAATATGTTCGTTTAAGTGTTCACAAACGCGTTTATTTAAGTGTTCACGAACGTGTTCATTTAAGTGTTCACAAACGTGTTCGTTTAAGTGTTCGTGAGCGCGTTCATTTAAGTGTTTACGAATGTGTTCGTTTATTCCTTCGCAAACATGATCGTTTATAGGTTCAGAAATGTTAACTAAATTAACAATAAATAAATAAAACAAAAGTAACAAAATAAAACTTACATTTCAACTTGAACTTATATAATATCCTTAGTAACAACAAAAAGTAGTATTTAAATACATCCACAAGCATTTTCATCCTACAAACGAGCCTATAAACGAACTTGTTCGTGAACATAAACGAACCAAACACATTTTTGTTCGTGTTCGTTCGTCTAGTAAACGAACGTAATTTTTTTTTCAAATATAATACCAATTCTATCCACAATGTCCGTCTTTGTATAAACTATAAGAATCAATAGATAATTAGGTTAAATTATAGACAAGAAACACAGGTCCAACCCCAACAAAAGCAGAACAGGCCCAAAGTTGAGGGATAGGATCCATTTAATGTAAAAAAACAACTTGAGAGAGAAGATTTCTTTTTAAAAAGTTAATAAATATCCACAATTATATTTTAAAAATAAAAATATATATATTTGAACAACTATTCATTATAAAAATATTATTTTTACATTGAAGTTAGACAGCAAAATATTGTGAACAGGCGGTCCAAGTTCCCCTACGTAAAAGGGTAGTCTTATAAAAGTCCTTTTTTTTAAAGTTAACCTATAGGCCAAGTGGTGGGGCGAAACTATTAAGCCCAATCTAAGTAACCAAACCTTATGGGGACATGCTTTCATATGATTCAGGCCTGACCAAAGAGGTGTTCGGCTTTGCTGATAAATCGAAAATTTTAAACCGTAAACCTTAAATTTTAATATTCGAGGTGATTTTATTAAATTAATCATATGTCAAAATGTTGAGTATCACTTTCAGGCATGTATTGTTCAATATATATACATATTGTTTGGTTTCACTTGTAATGCATTTGGTGCATGCAGCAAATGATTCTTCTTATACTTTATAGGGTTTATGAAATGATTTCCTTCATTTCACAACTATTAAATACTCATGGAAATATTGTCGTAGATATTCTTTTAGTTTGCACAATTCATGCAGCTTGAAAAGAGTTAAAACTATGCATTAAGTTTTCAAAACTTTCTTCTTTCATATATTCATTAACCTAAGTATCGGATAAATCGTATGTGCGGTCCGAACTATGCATTAAGTTTTCAAAACTTTCTTCTTTCATATATTCATTAACCTAAGTATCGGATAAATCGTATGTGCAGTCCGACCTACCATTTTTTAATAGTATTATAATATGGTATCTGTTCATATAATTCAAAACCACTTTTTTAACTATGCTTTACTTATCCATAAATCTTAAAATACTTCATGCATGTCGGAACCACGCTAAGATAGGTACAAAGAACAGATTTGCCAGGTTCTAAATCTATTCTTTCTCCTGTTGGATAAGTGAACTTATTTTTTAATCCCCTAAGTAATAAAATTATTATTTTAATTATCTGGATCAGTTTTAAGGGCGTCATTGACACCGCAGGCTATGTCACCCCCTCCCCAATTAGCAATAAACAAAATGAGAAATCATCATATATTCTGCATATGAGATTCCTTTCACACCATGGAAAGGACGATAGCCACTTCCAAATTCTAATTTATAAGCCAATCAAACTACATCTCTCACGATCAGGCAGTGCCACTGCATCTGCATCTGCTAATTAATCACACATCCATGGATGCATCCAGAATCTACACTCCGGAGCTCCCTAGCCACTTCGAACCATTCTTCGTTGAGGATACTAACTTTTATCAGTTCGTTGATCTGTTTCGTGGAGAAACCGGAGATGCTGTCTCCGGTTTCGATTATGATCTCACAAATGATTGTTTTGTTGATAAGCAGACCGGTGCCGATGCTTTCAAGTTTGATTGTGCAAGCGCCATGGTGCCGGACCCTGATTATGGTTTCAATTCATTGCCAAGTTTTGATGGGGTGGAAGATGAGGAGGAGGACAATTCTTCCGGGACAACAACAACAACAACATCGGCGGCAACAAAGAAATCAAAGGTTGATCAGTCAAGGACTCTGATTTCGGAGCGGCGGCGGAGGGGCCGGATGAAGGAGAAGCTCTATGCATTGCGTTCCCTGGTTCCTAACATAACCAAGGTATATCTTATTTGCAATCAATTACTTTGCAAGGCTGCAAGCTTTAGTTATACATAACATTCTTATACATGCCTGCACAGATGGATAAGGCTTCCATAATTGGAGATGCCGTATTGTATGTTCAAGACCTGCAAATGAAGGTGAAGAAACTCAAAGCCGAGATTGCAGGTCTTGAAGCATCAATGGCAGGGTCTCAAAAGTACCAAGAAGGATCAATTGGTAACCCTTTGAAGACTCGAGTTGCAGGAAACAATTATCCCAATTACAAGAAGATTTTGAAGGTATACAAAGCGTGTATATATATATATATATATATTTATAAACCTTTCTTACATGGAAAGTAAATCAAACAATGCTTCCATGTTGGTTTGCTTGCAGCTGGACATGTTTCAAGTGGAAGAAAAAGGGTTTTACATTAGAGTGGTTTGTAACAAAAGAGAAGGGGTGGCAATATCCCTTTACAGGGCACTTGAATCCCTTACAAACTTCAAAGTACAAAATTCAAACCTGGCCACTGTTTCTGACTGCTTTGCATTAACATTTACTGTAAATGTAAGTGACCCTTTTCTTGTTTTCCATCCTCTCGATCTGTTCTTTTTTTTATTATTATTGCAAGAATCTGATTAGTTGTTGTTGTTGGTATAACAGATTAGAGATTGTGAGCAGTCCCAGAATTTGCCAAACCTGAAATTATGGGTGACGAGGGCTCTTCTAAACCAAGGGTTTGAGTTTATAAATGCTCGAGGATCATCACTTACTGGTTGACTAATCCGAATCGAATATTATTGAGGCATGTTATGGGGGCAAACCTCCCAAACCAATTCCCTTCATTCACAATATCAGAATTTTAACTCTTGACCTTACTTAAGATCTAGTGTCTCATTCTACTAGGCTAACGGGTTGTTGGTAGAGATCTGCGTAATATTTTGATTAAAAGAATTGTAGATAAAAGTTTAATTTGAGTATTATTTAAATTACGGGGACTTAAATTTGAATTAAACTAAAAGTTTTGGGAGGCCAGGCCAGTTAACTTCATCGTTTGTTGCATCTTATTGTGATCCAGTTTCGTTGACTTCTTCATGTTGTATTTGGTCAGCTTTGTATTTCACATTTTTGGCGATATACGGGTCTCAAACTATTTTGAAAATACAATATAGTAATTTTTTTGATAAAATAATCAACTTTCATTAAGAAAAAGTTACAATAGAGAACTCAGTCCTTCAGGAGTGGAAAACAACCAATCGGCGGGACAGCGGTTAAGCCTCACGGCCTTAGCAATCCAGTCAGCCGTTCGATTACACTCTCTTTTAACAAAAGAGAAAGAGCAGAAAAAAAAAAGGCGAGAAATACCTAAAATATCACGATCAATCGAGGCAGATGCCCATGAAGAGAGTAAACCAGCCCGAAGCCGAGAAGCAAGGTCGGCATTATCAGTTTCCACAAAAACATAGCGAAAACCTGCATAAAAGGCAGTAAAAGTCCCAAGTCGAACTGCAAAAGACTCTACCACGCTTGCCAAAGAGGCCTTAAAAATCTTAGATGCTCCTCCAACAATAACGCCATTAGCGTTACGATTCCTCACGGCCTTAGCAATCCAGTCAGCCGTTCGATACGAATGATAGCAGTTGCTGCTGCAAAACCTGAGATGATTCAAAAGAAGCATCGCAGTTAACTTTGACGAAACCCGATGAAGGGGGACACCAAGTTGTTGGCTGATGAATCACCGGGGAATTCAAGGGGATAGAACGTTGTTGAGAAGCTGAGTACTCCACAAAAGCATTCTCTGTTGGAATATGGAAGTAAAATAACACAATTTTTTGGAGAGGAAGAAAAGTATATTAATGAACTTCAAATAACACTTGGAAATTTCTTGAAATACAATTGCTTTGCTTCATCACTTACAATCCTTTATATAGAGATTGTAGGTGACTATTGGAACAATCATATCTTTTCATTTACATCTATTCATCATACAAAGGCCCATCTATTCATGATGAATAGTTACATCCATTCATTAATCTAGGTTTCTAAAAGAGTTGCACCTAATCACTAAAAGGTTCATGAAGAGTCACATCTAATCATAAAGGTTCAAATTATGAAATTCAACACTCCCCCTTAATTTGAACATTTCTTCGTCACGCTCAGATTTCCACTCTAGAATAGTGTACTTTGGTACTTCCAAATTTTTCATCGGTATCAACATCTTGATTATTAGGAGATCGTTTCCTTCCTTTACTATCTCTGTATGTAGCTCTCCTTCATTTGTCATGTAACTCATCATAGTTATAATCTCTATTATTGTTTCGATCACTGTAACAACGATCACATTCTTTGTGTCGATTGCATTGAGAATCATAATCAAAATCATGGTCATGATAATGTTCATGCTCTCGCTTGCGCTCCTTGTAACGTTTAATCTCACGGTCTTTATCACAATCTTGAGTCTTGGACTTCTTCCGCCAAACTTTTACATCTTCTTTTCCGTCCATTAAATGGTCCTCACTAGACTTACAATTAGTATGTTCTCTTGCTAATCGATCATCTTTCAATTTATCACCTCGCCATTTGTTTTCACATGTCACGTCTTCTTGATACTTGTCTTTGTATCTTCCATCCCCATACTTCTCATTATTTGCATGCTCTTGTGGCGAATTTACTGTCTTACGCCATCCTTCATTACTGCTTTTACAGTCAAACTCTGTGTTATCAACCATATCCATCATGTCCCCATCATTCGTGCGGTGTTCCTCGTCGACATTCACCAATACTTGTTCTAAATTGGTCTGTAGAGAATTTTTCGTGGCTTCATTCGTTGGCTTGTCTCAATGCTTTAGCCTCTAAACGCAACTTGAAAGCTCGTCTTAAAAAGGGATTAGAGGATTGCCCACGTTGTATAGGGAAGGATGAAAGCATCGAACATATTCTTTTCTTATGCCCTTTTGCTCAAGCTATTGGCGTGATTCGAGGTTTAGCTATAGCCCTTCCCTGGTTGGCTTTCCCGAGTTTTGTAAATGGTGGTTTAAATTAACAGAGCTAAACGGGAATGGGTCCTTTGAAAATGGTGTATCACTTATTGCCTTTATGTGTTGGTAAACTTGGAAATCTCAAAATTCCTCTATTTTTTTAGGTCTTTAAGAGTCCCCCATCGATGTTTGGCACATGGCTGAGAATGTTGAATTTCATAATTTGAACCTTTATGATTAGATGTGACTCTTCATAAACCTTTTAATGATTAGGTGCAACTCTTTTAAAAACCTAGATTAATGAATGGATGTAACTATTCATCATGAATAGATGGGCCTTTGCATGATGAATAAATGTAAATGAAGAGATATGATTGTTCCAATAGTCACCTACAATCTCTATATAAAGGATTGTAAATGATAAAGCAAAGCAATTGTATTCCTAGAATTTTTCAAGTGTTATTTTAAGTTCATTAATATACTTTTCTTCATCTCCAAAAGATTGTGTTATTTTACTTCCATATTCCAACAAAGTGGTATCATGAGCTTGGTTCGATATTAAAAGAAGATGACCAACAATGGTATGTTTCCATTTCAATTTCCTCGTCTTACAAAAGACAATTATGAAAATTGGTGTCTCTGCATAAAGACTTTACTTGGGGCACAAGATACTTGGGAGATCACTCACAAGGGTTATGAGTCGCCTCAAGACGAGGCGTCATTGTCATGACAAGAAAAGGAGGCTTTGACGAAAACAAGGATGAAGGATCAACAAGCTCTCACCCTCATCCACCAATGTCTGGATGATTCGATGTTTGTAAAAGTGGCAAATGCCAACACCGCAAATGAAGCATGGGAGATTTTGCAAAATTCTCTCCAAGGAGTTGACAAAGTGAAGAAGGTTGACTCCAAGTATTGCGAGGTGAATTTGAAACTTTGCCGATGAAGGAATCCGAGTCCATTTCAGATTATTACTCAAGGGTGGTGGCTATTGTTAATCAAATGAAGAGATATAGAGAAACTTTAGAAGATGTACGTGTGATTGAAAAGATCCTTCGTTCTTTGGCTCTAAAGTTTGATTATGTGGTTTGTGTCATTGAGTCAAAAAATTTAGACTCTATGACTATTGAAAAAGTTATAGGTGATTTGCAAGCACAAGAAAACAGATTCAATAGGAGACAAGATGGGTCCATTGAACTAGCCCTCAAAGCCAAGGTGTCTTTGAAAAACAATCGAGAAGAAAAGAATCAACATGGACGAGGTCGATGTTATGGCCAACGTGAATATGGAAGAAATGATCGTGAAGATCGTACCAACGATGATGTAAGCACATCATCAAGGAATCAGAGAATAGTAATAATGAATTATCAAAGAGTAAATGAAAGAAGGTATGACAAGTCCAATGTTGAATGCTATAATTGTCATAAATTTGGTCATTTTTCTTAGGAATACCAAAGTGATCCTAATAGAAATGAAGAGACAATGAATCTTATTAAACATCAACAAGATATTGAAGAGCAAGCATTATTGCTAACACTCAAGACTGAAGAGAACAATGACGCAAGCACATCTTATATTGACAATGAAGCAAGCAATCACATGTGTGAAGAACAAAAAGCCTTGGGAGATGCAAGGAGAAAAGTGGAAGAACCTGAACATGAAATTAAAGAATTGAGGACAGAACTTAAGACTGAGAAAGTGGCCTAAGAAGAAGCATGTGCTAAAGTTGATGGACTTGAGTTTGAAATAAATGCAGCAATGCGAGATCTTGATTACGAAAGAATGAAGCTAAAAGATGCTAGGGAAAGAATTATGCTTCATGAAGCACAACTACAAACATTTTATTCTACAACTAAAAGAATCTCCGTTATGTTTGCAAAGCTAGCTCGTCATCCAGGATATGGAATCTTACTTTTCTTAGAGATCCATAGGAAGTTTTTGATCTTAGGGGGAATAGACAATTTCTAGATAGAATGCCACAGACTTTTATTACTTCTATGATCTAAACTAGAGGTTGGAACCGAGGAAGAGAGGAACAGATGAGAGGAAGTGATAGCCCGATTTGACTGAGTACTCGTCGTTCCTAACCCCTGGCCAAACTAGCTCGTCTTCAACTTCAACACCACCGATGGGGATAACTTGAATTCGATCACAATCCTCAGCTAAAAATAGATCTCTAAGCAAAGTAAGATTCCATATCCTGGATGACGAATCAATCAATTGGGAAACCAGAAACTTGATACAAGGATGTGGTTTAGGGGTGGAAACCTAGAAATGTTGGGCCGAGGGGATTTATTTATTTTCCCATCTCATTATTTGACGACCATTTCTAACTCTCCATAACGAACCTTTTTTGATCGTGTAATACCATCTCTAATGCTTGTCCACACCCAAGAAGGGTTTCGACATTTGGGGCATTGAAAATATAATCATTAGGGAAATACTTCTCTTTAAGAATGCGAGCCACAAGAGAGTTCGGATCTTTGATAATTCTCCAAGCTTGTTTGGCTAAAAGGGCTTTGTTAAAAGTGTTAAGATCTCTAAAACCAAGCCCTCCAACATCCCTTGAGAGACATAACTTGTTCCAGCTGATCCAATGAATACCTCTGTTTTCTTCATCTAACCCATTCCACCAGAATTTAGTGATCAAAGAGTTAAGGTCATTGCAAAAAGTTTTTGGAAGCAAAAAGCACTGCACGGCATAGGATAGAATAGCAGTTGTCACTGCTTTGATAAGAATCTCTCTCCCAACTTGCAAAAGAAATTTAGATTTCCACCCTTTTAGTTTGCCCCGAACTCGATCAAGAATGAATCTCAAAGCTTCTCTTTTGCTTCTTCCCCATATAGATGGGAGGCCGAGGTACTTACTACCTTATTCCATTTGACCAAAAGCTAGAATACTAGACAAGTGATCTTCAAATTAAGACTAGTATTAGCAGAAAAAAAGACAAAAGATTTATTAATGTTAACCGTTTTTCCCATGGCTTCTTGGAAAATCTTTAAGATCTTCTTCACACTTTCACAGTTTGCTTGGTCAGCTTTGGTAAAGATCACACAGTCATCTGAAAACATTAAGTGACTTATTATCAGACAATTAGAGACAGTGGGTCTCCTTGTCTTAAACTTCTTACCGGACAAAATTCATTTATTCTTTCGCCATTGATCACCAAGAAGAAGGTCGAAGAAGAAACGCATTCAATGACCCTTTTAATCCACCAGTGACAAAAAACCATTTTCATCATTATCGACTCAAGAATTCTCCAATCCACCTTATCGAAAACTTTTCCAAATCAATTTTGAGAGACATCACGTTTTTGGAGCCTTTTCTTTTTCTTTTGATCGCGTGGAAAGCTTTGTGAGCAATAATAATGTTGTCTTAAATGAGTTTTCCATTAACAAAAGCTGACTAAGATGAAGGGATAAGATCTGGGAGGAGAGGCTTGATTCTCGAGACCAATATTTTCTTAATGACCTCATAGGAGAAATTACAAAGGCTAATTGGTCTGAAATTTTTCACTTCAAATGGATTGAAAGTCATTGGGATAAGGACAGTGTTGGTTTTATTAATATCCATGATTAATGACCCCGTAGAAAAAAATCTTTAACCAAATCAACCACATATTGCTTGATTATATCCCAAAAAGAGTGGTAAAACAGACCTGAGAAACCATCAGGGCCAAGAGCTTTCATAGCCCCTAAATTGAAAACTGCAGCCTGTATTTCTTCATAGGACACTTCCTTGCTCAGCTCACGGTTCATTACTTATGTTACTGAGGCAGGGATACAACTAGTAATCTCTTGCAAATTAATCGAGTTATGTTAGGATTTATGTTTTGATATAATAATTGAAAAATAGTTTTGGACTAATTTGAAAATGTTTCAAAAATGGTTTTAAGTCCAAACAACTTGAAAATAAACTTGAGAAGTTTTTGAGAGGTTTTGGAAATGTTTTAAACATTTTTAAAGTAGCCAAAATGTTATTTTCAACACAAGCGTATCGATACGGTATACCCCTTTTCGATACAGCTAAGGGTTTCAAGCTACAGTGATTTTCCAGAACTGAAAAACCATACTAGTATAGGCTTAACCGTACTGATACGATATGATCGTTTCAATACGCTTATACACGTACTGATCCAGTTTTCAACCAACTCAACAGCTATTTGAATTACAGGGCATATCGAAAAGGACCAAGGCGTACCGATACGGCCCAAGGCGTTTCGATATAGGCAGCTAGATTGTGCATAATGACTAGTACCGGTACTAATACGGGTACACGTGTACCGATACAAAAAGCTGCAGAACTACATTTATTGCGGGAAATAAAGCCTCCAACGGCTCCAATTCAATCCCAGCTGTCTTCAATGGCTAGGAACTGGACTATAAAATGACCCTTCAAGCTTCAGCAACAACTAATGATTCAATTATCAACAACATTATGATGTCAAATTTGTCTTAGAGCTTAAATTTCTCATTCTTTATATAGAAAACACTTGTGAGCTTAATTGTAAATGTATGCTCAAGTGTCTTAGGATTTGGGTGAGAGCTTTAGAGTGCAAACACATACCTTTAGAGAGGAATTTCAGTTTGCTAAAAATTCTCTTGTTTAGGAGTGTTCCCAAAGCTCAATTTGTGAGCTTTTGATGCTAGACTTTGTGAGTGAGTCTAGGATTGTAAGGGTTGCCTCCTAAGCCTAGAAAAGGGGAAGAATTCTTAGTGAATTGGTTGAAATCCTTAGTGGGGAGCTAAGGTAGTGGATGTAGAGATTGTTAGAAGCTTGAACCACTACAAATCCTTGTGCAATTTTACCAATTTTTACTTCCCACCATTATCACCCAAAATTTAACTTCTCCACCACTTGGCAAGCAATTCGGTTGAAGGAATTCGAGCTCATCAACTCAACAATTGGTATCAGAGTGAGGCTCAATTGAGAAGGGTTAACATCTTATTGAGGTGATCCGACAAGCTCGACTATCAAACAAGTCAACCGGTTTCTATGGCGTTATCCATCGACACACTGCCATTCTTCAACGGTGATCACTATACTTGTTAGAAGCATGGAATGATGTTCTTCATGAAAAGCAAAGACTACTGTCTTTGGGACATAGTTGAAGATGAACCGTTCATGCCAAATCGAAGCAAGGCATAATAGAACGTGAAAGATCGCAAGAAGATGGAGCTCAATTGCAAGGCTTTGCATATTATGTTTTATGCATTGGGCCCGGATGAGTATGCCAAAGTATCTTATTGTGAGAGTGCCAAGGAGTTATGGGACAAGCTTGAAGCAGTCCATGAAGGTACAAATGAGGTGAAGGAGACAAAGCTTGGTCTACTCAACCTCGAATATGAAAACTTCAAGATGGACACATATGAAGACATCAAGAGTATGTTCGACCCATTCTCCATGACTATCAACAAGATAAAAGGACTTGGAGAGGATATTTCAGAAGACAAACTCGTTCAGAAGTTGATTTATTCGCTTTCCGATTCATGGGAGAGTAAGAAAACCGTTATCATTGAAGTCAAAGACTTGAAGAAGCTCAAGCTTGAAGAGCTTGTGGATCTTTTCTCACCTATGAGATGATGTCTCTACCCTTGAGAAATGAGAAGGAGAAGATAATCAAAGAGCTTAGAATCGAAGATCTCAACATTGTAGCTCTTAAATCCTACACAAGCCACCAAGAGGAATCAAGCGATGAGGAAAGTGAAGATAAAGAGATGACCTATCTCTTCAAGGAATTTTCTCAATTCATGAAGAGCAACATAGAAGAATCCAATCATGAATTGAAGAATAAGAAGATGGTGGATCTCCCCAAGTGCTCCAAATACAATAAGACGAGGCACACCAAATACGTTTGCCCTCGCTTCAACATAAAGAGATCATAATCAAAGAAAGCATATGTGGCTACATGGAGTGATGAAGACTCCACTGATGTAGAAGCCAACCTATGGTTAATAGACCTCAATGAGGGGGAGGGTAACTTCTAACTCATCTTTTTCAAATTCAAATTCATATTCAAATTCATATGCATTTGATGAGTTACAAGAAGCCTATGACCAATTGGTTTTTTGAGTTCAAGGCTTCATTTTCGAAAAATAAAAAGATGATTTCAAAATTGAAAATCGAAAATGATTTGCTTTTAAAAACCAATTTGGAATTTGAAGCAAAAATCAAAGACTTTGAACTTAAAATTTTAAATTTACAAAATTTGCTACAAAGTTCAGAAAAATATCATCAAAATGAGGTGGGTGGTCTTAAGAAGGAAAATAATTTGATTTCCAAAGAGCTTGAAAAGAAAAATAATTTTTGGAAAATCAAATTTTTATCAAAGACAATCTAGTGCCCCTAGATTTTTTAATGGAAAAGTTTTTAGAAGTATTTGGGTCCCAAAAGGACTAATTACTTCAACTAAAAATGATGAAATTGAAAAATGGATTCCTAAGGGGACTAAACTATGTGCTACTAATGTCTATGGATCCAAAGCAATTTGAATACCAAAATCTTTGTGATTGTCTTGTTTAGGTGTAATGGAGCTTTGATCAACAAGTGATGAAATTGAGGGGGAGCTTTATACACACCAAGGATGAACACTTGAAGAATGAAGGCTTTCACATCCTCCCTTTAATTCAAGTGTGGTAAAATTAGTTGAATTTGTTTATTTTATTTTATTTTAATTTGATTTATTTATTTATTTTAATTCAACTAGTTTGTCATATATGTTGGACTAACATTTGAATGATGCTTAAGTAAGGGGAGCCAATTTTAAAACAAAAATCATTTTTGTAATATTTTTTAACTCTCCATTGTTATTAGTCTTTAAAGTTTGAACCATTTTTGATATAACAAAAAGGGGGAAATTTTTTTGAAAAATTGATTTTTCAAATGAATAAGGGAGAGATTATAAGATTTTCAACAATTAATCTCTTATTCAAATTTTATCTTTACTAAGGGGGAGGATTTCAAAAACAATTTTTCAAATTGGTTTTATTATATCAATAAGGGGGAGATTGTTAGGATTTATGTTTTGATATAATAATTGAAAAATAGTTTTGGACTAATTTGAAAAGGTTTCAAAAATGGTTTTAAGTCCAAACAACTTGAAAATAAGTTTGAGAAGTTTTTGAGAGGTTTTGAAAATGTTTTAAATGCTTTTAAAGTAGCCAAAATGTTGTTTTCAACACAGGCTTACCGATACGATATACCCTGTTTCGATACGGCTAAGGGTTTCAAGCTATAGTGATTTTCCAGAACCAAAAAACTATACCGGTACAGGCTTGATCATACTGATACGGGTAGGATCATTTTGATACGCTTGTACGCGTACTGATCCAATTTTCAACCACCCCAATGGCTATTTGAATTGCAGGGCATACCAAAACGTACTAAGGCGTACCGATATGGCCCAAGGCGTTTTGATACAGGCAGCCAGATTGTGCATAACGGGTAGTACCAGTACTGATACGGGTACACGCGTACTGATACAGACAACTGCAGAACTGTATTTATTGCATGAAATAAAGCCTCCAACGGCTCCAATTCAATCCCAATGTTCTTCAACGGCTAAGAACTCAATTGGGACTATAAAAGGACCCTTCAAGCTTCAGCAACAACTAATGATTCAATTGTCAACAACATTATGATGTCAAATTTGTCTTAGAGCTTAAATTTCTCATTCTTTATATAGACAGCACTTGTGAGCTTAATTGTCAATATATGCTCAAGTGTTTTAGGATTTGGGTGAGAGTTTTAGAGTGCAAACACATACCTTTAGAGAGGGATTTTAGTTTGCTAAAAATACTCTTGTTTAGGAGTGTTCCCAAAGCTTGGTTTGTAAGCTTTGGATGCTAGACTTGGTGAGTGAGTCTAAGATTGTAAGGGTTGCCTCCTAAGCCTAGAAAAGGGGAATAATTCTTAGTGAATTGGTTGAAATCCTTAGTGGGGAGCTAAGGTAGTGGATGTAGAGATTGTTAGAAGCTTGAACCACTATAAATCCTTTTGCAATTTTTCTAATTTTTACTTCCCACCATTATCACCCAAAACTTAACTTCTCCACCACTTGGCAAGCAATTCGGTTGAAGGAATTCGATCTCATCAACTCAACAAGTTGTCCCTAGAGAACAAAGATTTGGAATGAGTTTCCATAAGATTCACAATCCCGAGCTCTTTCTCAACTCAACTTTCAACTAAACTTTTGATTCTGCTTATGTTATTTTGCCTTCTATTTCGAAGAGTCGTTGCATGAAAAAATTTGGTATTCTTATCCTTAAACTTTAGCCAATTAACTCTTACCCGTTGATGGTAGAATCTTTCCTCACTTTCAAGGATCTTGTTCAACTGTGTCTTCAGTCTTTCAATTTCTTGATAAGAATCTAAGGTGATGGGACATTTTGGATCTTGTTTCAAATATCCTCGAAAAACTCCTTTTCAAGCATGTACTTTCTTCTGCTCTATTTCAAAAGTTTTGACTTGGTCCTATTTAATTTTTGTAGCAAAGAAGGTTGGTTTGGCCTACTATAGGACCCTGACCAAGCATTTTGGATATTCACCTAACATTTTTCTTCCATCAACCATCAAGATTCGAATTTAAACTCCTTTTCACCCTTTTTTAACACCATAAGGGATGAGAATCACAAGGCTATGGTCTGAACCAATTACAGCTTCAAGGAGTCCAGAAGCACCAGGGAAACTTTAACCCCATTCAGACGAGAAATAATACGATCAACCTTTTCAAGAAAGTTGTTTTCTTCACATCTTCTATTAGACCAAGAAAAAGACCCTCCTTTGAAAGGGAACTCCATCATATCATAATCATCTAAGAAGTTGAGAAACCAATTTGCTTGAGTGAGATCGTAAGAAATGCCTCCTAATTTTTTATCCTGAAAAGCCACAACATTGGAATCCATGATAATGCACAATTTACTATTTGAGCAATTCCTAATGTTTGTCAGATAAGCCTAGAATTCTTGCTTATCTTCTCTATTGGGAGGACCATTTATAAATGAGCAAAACCAATTAGGTTCTCCTGAGAAAGAAACAATAGTATCAATACAATTTTTTGTTTGAGCTAAGAATGGAGATATAAGAATCATTCGTCCACCACAAAGCTAAACCACCCGCAATCCCATCTGGGTCTACATAGAAGCAAGAATCAAACTTAAGTTTCTTTCTTACTTTCTTCATAAAGGATTTTTTCTATTTTGTTTCACTGAGGAACACAATTCTAGGTTTGAACTTGGCAGTTAACATATTCAGAGATCTAACAATGTCTTTCTGTCCTAAACCTTGTACGTTCCAGGCAATAATAGACATCAAACGAGGATTCAGAAACCACACAAACCAGTTTCCAAAGGTAGAAAATGTGGTAATTAAATAAGAAAAGAAGAAAACCAAAAGATAAGGAGAACCTCGAGTGACTTCAAGTTGAAGCTGACCAAGAAGAATCAGAAAAGAAAGAAGTACCTTCTTGAAAATTGAAAAAGAATCCAAAGACAAGAGAGTCGAAGGAGCAAACAGAGAAAGCAGAAAGGACCCTTGTAGGAGAACGCCAGATCAACTGAAGGCTAAGTCTAAACCAAAACACAAAAAGTCCAAGAGCTCTCGAAGTAGAGAACAAAAAGATAGCAGAGCAAAATCCACTAAAACTCAATAGGAAGGAGAACACCCAACGCGAAATCGTCAACCTAAACTCAAGGGAGTGGAGGAAGGAACCAGGATTGGAGGACCAAATTGTTGAGTTGATGAACTCGAATTCTTTCAACCGAATTGCCTTGCCAAGTGGTGGAGAAGTCAATTTTTGGGTGTTGGTGGTGGAAGAAAAAGATAAAGAAAATTTGCACAATGATTTAGAGTGGTTCGGCTTTCTAACCAAAGCCTACATCCACTACCTTATCTTCCCCACTAAAGATTTCAACCAATTTACTAAGAATTCTTCCCCTTTTCGAGGCTTAGGAGGTAACCCTTACAATCCTAGACTCACTCACCAAGTCTAGCATCCAAAGCTCACAAACTGAGCTTTGGGATCACTCTTAAACAAGATAATTCTTAAACAAACTGAAATCCCTCTTAAAGGTGTCTGTTTGCACTCTAAAGCTCACTCACCCAAACCTAAACACTTGAGCAAATATAACAACTCAAGCTCACAGGTGTTGTCTATACAAAGAATGAGAATTAAAATCCCTAAGACAATTTTGGCATCATAATGTTGTTGACAATTGTTTCATTAGTGTTGCTGAAGCTTGAAGGGTACTTTTATAGTCCCAATTGAGTTCCTAGTCGTTGAAGATCGTTGGGATTAAATTGGAGCCCTTGGAGGTTTTATTTCCCACAATAAATACAGTTCTGCAGCTTTTCGTATCGATACGCGTGTACCCGTATCGGTACAGTTACTAGCCATTATGCACAATCTGGCTCCTCGTATCAAAACGCCTTGGGCCATATCGGTAAGCCGTATTGGTATGCCTTGGTCTGTTTTGGTACGCCCTACAATTCAAATAGCCATCGGGAAATAGCCATTGGGGTGGTTAAAAACTGGATCAGTATGCGTACAAGCGTATCAAAACTATCCTACCCGTATCGGTACGGTCAAGCCTGTACCAGAACGATTTTTTAGTTTTGAAAAATCACTGTAGCTTGAAACCCTTAGCCGTATCTAAACGGGGTATACCGTACTGGTACGCTTGTGTTGAAAACAACATTTTAGCTACTTTAAAAATGTTTAAAACATTTCCAAAACTTCTCAAAAACTTCTCAAACTTATTTTCAAGTTGTTTGGACTTAAAACCATTTTTGAAACCTTTTCAAATTAGTCCAAAACTATTTTTCAATTATTATATCAAAACATAAATCCTAACAATCTCCCCCTTTTTGATATAATAAAACCAACTTGAAAAATTATTTTTGAGATTCTCCCCCTTAGTAAAGATAAAATTTGAATAACAGATTAATTGTTGAAAATCTTATAAGCTCTCCCTTATTCATTTGAAAAATAAAATTTTCAAAACATTCTCCCTCTTTTTGTTATATAAAAAATGGTTCAAACTTTAAAGACTAATAACAATGGAGAGTTAAAAAATATTATAAAAATGAATTTGTTTTAAAATTGGCTCCCCTTTACTCAAGCATCATTCAAATGTTAGTCCAACATATATGACAAACTAGTTGAATTAAAATAAATAAATCAAATTAAAATAAACAAAATCCAACTAATTTTACCACACTTGAATCAAAGGGAGGATGTGAAGCCTTCTTTATTCAAGGGTTCATCTTTTATGTGTATAGAGCTCCCCCTCAATTTCATCACTTTTTGATCAAAGCTCCATCACACCTAAACAAGACAATCACAAAGATTTTGGTATCCAAATTGCTTTGGATCCATAGACATTAGTAGCACATAGTTTAGTCCCCTTAGGAATCCATTTTTCAATTTCATCCTTTTTAGTTGAAGTAATTAGTTCTTTTGGGACACAAATACTTCTAAAAACTTTTCCATTCAAAAATCCAGGGGTACTAGTTTGTCTTTGATAAAAATTTGATTTTCCAAAATTATTTTTCTTTTCAAGCTCTTTGGAAATCAAATTATTTTTCTTATTAAGATTAACCACCTCCTTTTGATGATCTTTTTCTAAACTTTGAAACAAATTTTGTAAATTTAAAATTTTAAGTTCAAAATCTTTTATTTTTGCTTCAAATTTCAATTTGGTTTTTAAAAGCAAACCATTTTCGATTTTCAATTTTGAAATCATCTTTTTATTTTTCAAAAATTAAGCCTTGAACTCAAAAACCAATTGGTCATAGGCTTCTTGTAACTCATCAAATGTATATAAATTTGAATTTGAACAAGATGTGTTAGAAGTTACCTACCCCTCATTGAGGGCCATTAATCATAGGTTGGCTTCTACATTGGTGAAGTCTTCATCACTCCATGTAGCCACATATGCTTTCTTTGATGATGATCCCTTTATATTGAGGTAAGGGGAATCGTATTTGGTGTGCCTCGTCTTTTTTACATTTGGAGCACTTGGGGGGATCCACCATCTTTTTCTTCTTCGATTCATGATTGGATTCTTCTATGTTGCTCTTCATGAATTGAAAAAATTCTTTGAAGAGATAGGCCATCTTTTCATCTTTACTTTCCTCATCACTTGATTCCTCTTGGTAGCTTGTAGAGGATTTAAGAGCTACAATGTTGAGATCTTTGATTCCAAGCTCTTTGATTATCTTCTCCTTCTCCCTTCTCAAGGGTAGAGACATCATCTCATGGGTGAGAAGAGATCATACGAGCTCTTCAAGCTTGAGCTTCTTCAAGTCTTTAACTTCAATGATAGCGGTCTTCTTGCTCTCCCATGATTCAGGAAGTGAATAAATCAACTTCTGAACGAGTTTGTCTTGCGGAATCTCGTCTCCAAGTCCTTTTAGCTTGTTGACAATCGTGGAAAACTAACATACTCTTGATGTCTTTATAAGGGTCCATCTTGAAGTTTTCATATTCGAGGTTGAGTAGATCAATCTTTGTCTCATTCACCTCATTTATACCTTCATGGATTGCTTCAAGCTTGTCCCATAACTCCTTGGCACTCTCACAAGAAGATACTTTGGCATACTCATCCGAGCCCAATGTACAAAATAGAATGTGCAAAGCCTTGCAATTGAGCTCTATCTTCTTGCAATTTTCCGCACTCTATTCTGCCTTGCTTCGATATGGCATGAACGGTCCATCTTCAACTATGTCCAAAAGATGGTAGTCTTTGCTTTTCATGAAGAAAACCATTCTATGCTTCCAACAAGCATAGTGATCACCGTCGAAGAAGGGCAGTTTGTCGATGAATAACGCCATGGAAACCGGTTGACTTATTTTATGGTCGAGCTTGCCGGATCACCTTAATAGGATGTTAATCCTTCTCGATTAAGTCTTTCTCTGATACCAATTGATGAGTTGATGAGCTCAAATTCCTTCAACCAAAATGCCTTGCCAAGTGGTGGAGAAGTCGATTTTTGGGTGTTGGTGGTGTAAGCAAAAGATAAAGAAAATTTGCACAATGATTTAGAATGGTATAGCTTTCTAACCAAAGCCTACATCCACTATCTTAGCTTCTCCACTAAGGATTTAAACCAAAGCCTACATATACTCTAAAGCTCACTCACCTAAACCTAAACACTTGAGCAAATATAACAATTAAAGCTCACAATTGTTATCTATACAAAGAATGAGAATTAAAAGCCCTAAGACAATTTTGGCATCATAATGTTGTTGACAATTGTTTCATTAGTTGTTGCTGAAGCTTGAAGGGTCCTTTTATAGTCCCAATTGAGTTCCAATCCGTTGAAGATAGTTGGGATTGAATTTGAGCCGTTAGAGGCTTTATTTCCTGCAATAAATGTAGTTCTATAGCTTTTCGTATCGGACGCGTGTACCCGTATCAGTACTGGTACTAGTCGTTATGCACAATCTGGCTGCCCGTATCGAAACGCCTTGGGCCATATCGGTACGCCTTGTAATTCAAATAGTCGTTGGGGTGGTTGAAAACTGGACCGGTACGCGTACAAGTGTATCGAAACGATCCTACCCGTATCGGTATGTTCAAGCCTATACCGGTACGGTTTTTCGGTTCTGAAAAATTACTGTAGCTTGAAACCCTTAGCTGTATCAAAATAGGGTATACCATATCGGTACGCCTGTGTTGAAAACAACATTTTGGCTACTTTAAAAACGTTTAAAACATTTCCAAAACCTTTCAAAAACTTCTCAAAACTTATTTTCAAGTTGTTTGGACTTAAAACCATTTTTGAAACCTTTTCAAATTAGTCCAAAACTATTTTTCAATTATTATATCAAAACATAAATCCTAACACAAATCCTTAGCTGTATCAAAACAGGGTATACCGTATCGGTACGCCTGTGTTGAAAACAACATTTTGACTACTTTAAAAATGTTTAAAACATTTCCAAAACCTTTCAAAAACTTCTCAAACTTATTTTCAAGTTGTTTGGACTTAAAACCATTTTTGAAACCTTTTCAAATTAGTCCAAAACTATTTTTCAATTATTATATCAAAACATAAATCCTAACACAAATCCTTGAAAACTTCACAATCAACAACCCAAGGCAAGGAAGAAGGCAAATCAAGAGTTAGGGTTTTTGGACCCGTGAGAAATTGGGGGTTTTTTTTTCTATTCTTTTAGGGATACTCTGCAAATTAGATCACTGATGGATTTTGATACTTGATTTTGAAAGGTTAATTATAGATTTTTTGAATGGGTCTTATCAGCCCTGACTTATATAGTAGGAACATCCTAAGCGCCTGTCCAGGATTTTATTTTCACGGCCCCATAAAAGTTAAAAAAATTGAATGTGTAAAAGTTTAGTGGGGCAAAATGTACTTTTTTAAACTTTTTATGTTAAATTTAAAAACTTAGAAAAAGAGATGACTTATCTATCTATTTGACCATTTTTTAAATTCTGATGCTTTCTCATTCCGCCAATTTATAGAAAACTGGAAAATAGTTAATGGAAAATGATTTGATGTACTGGCGGTGGAAAACAAAGTTTTTCACAAGCGATATATTTTTAGATTTTAGGGTTTAAGGTTAGGATTTTAAGGTTTAGGGTTAGCTTTTAAGTTTTAGAGTTAGAGTTTATGGTTTATATTCTAGGGTTTGATTTTTAGTATGTAGGCTTTAGTTCCCCTAAAACAACACATGACATCATTTGAAGCCTGTTTGTGGAAAGAAAAAACTCTGCTGTCGATGCATCAAATATTAACCCAAAATTAATTTCCTAAATGTAAACAAACGATATTATAATTGAATAATGGTCTTAAAAAAGTTTTAAATTCCAAGACATTCCAGTCCTATTTAATCTCTATTAATTAAATATTCAAAAAATATTAAGAGTGATTACCTTTTAAAATAGTATATCCACTATAATTATTAAAGGAAAGGGGAAATTAGTTCTATGTCACATGAAAGTTAGTAGACAAGCTTTGCTGGCAATCAAGAATGGTATTTTAGATGGAGTTGTTCATGAGGATTTGATTGATGAATTTACATCAAAGAATGCTTGAGAGGCCGACTTTTTTCAAATGGCAATATTGTAAGTTAGTGGCTATCATTTATTGTTTTAATTGTATTTAGGGTAAACTACATCAGTAGTCACCGAACTATGGTTTCTTTCCTATTTTGGTCACCGAACTATTTTTTTGCAAAACATCACCAACGTTATGTTTCCTTCCTATTTTGGTCACCGGTTGTTTTGCTGATGTGGAATTTTATTTTATTTTTTAAATTTTCCATGTCATTTCTTCTCTTTCCTCGTAAGCAATATATGTTATTTTATAATATTTTTTATTCAAACTAACAGGATGGTGACACGTGTCACTGCCTATTAGTGGAATAAACGGAATGAAAAATCAAGCCTCTTATGCAGCCAGAGAGATTCGACTAATAGGCAGTTACATATGTCACCATCCTATTAGGCAATTACACGTGTCACCATCTCTCTGGTTGCATAAGGGTCTTGATTTTTCATTCCTTTTATTCCACTAATAGGTAGTGACACATGTCACCATCCTGTTAGTTTGAATAAAAATATTATAAAATAACATATATTGCTTACGAGGAGAGAGAAGAAATGACATAGAAAATTAAAAAAAAATAAAATAAAATTCTACGTCAGCAAAACAGCTGGTGACCAAAATAGGAAGGAAACATAACGTTACTGATGTTTTTGCCAAAAAATAGTTCGGTGAAGGAAACATAACGTTAGTGATGTTTTTGCCAAAAAAAATAGTTCGGTGACCAAAATAGGAAAGAAATCATAGTTTGGTGACTACTGGTGTAGTTTACCCTTGTATTTAACGTAATTTCTTAACAAAACAATGAAAATAATATGTTAAAAGAGTTTAATTATGTTTCTATGATTTATTAATGAACTTTTAAATTAATAGTTCAAATAGAAGGGATAAATTTTCGTTCTATAGAGACCTATTTTTGAGCTTTCGCTCAGGGCCTCAAAAATATCGAAGACAATCCATGGTTTTATATATATTATAGTATTATTTTTCAATTTTTTAATATATAAATATATATATCATATATAAATTATACATTAATGAAAATTTGAAAGATTTTAAGGAAATAAGTGAAAATTTACAAATATTTGAAGGAGCCTAATGACATTTTTAAAAAATTTCAAAGGGACAAATAATAAATTTTCAAATTTTTGAGGTCACTCAGATATTTTAACAATTTAATGATAAAAAAATTCAAATGGATTAGATGATAAATTTTCCATTTTTTTGTATTCCACCGTTGAGTTGGATCTTGACTTCATCTAAATAATGAATAAATATTTTTTTTAAGTAATGACAGCGAGAAAAGTATTAGACAGTATGATAATATGAAAGATAAACTTGCAGAAAATAATATAGGGTCAAACTTAGGATTAGACTAAAGTATGGAGGAAAAGTGATATTAAACCAAAAAACGATTGAGAGTGAAAAATATTTGAAAATGACAAATTAAAATAATTAACTTCTGAGATTTACTGATTGATCGAGTGAAAAAAATTATTTATATTATTTTATCTCATATAAATTCGAATTTCGACATTTACTTTAAAATAACTTTGAAATACATTATCCAAAATAATAAAAAGCTTATTATTGTTGTTGTTTTTACTTTTGTTAACTATCCCGAGAATGAGACATTCTTCACCTTCAACCTACATGCATAGGGAAATCCTAAAGAGCGATAGTCAGGGGCAGATCTTGACAACAGAGTTTGAGGGAGCCTACTTGAAATTTTCAAAAAATTTGAAGTTCTAGATTAAAATTTTCAAAGATTTTGAAGAGTTTAATTTGAAATTTTCAAAAAAAATTGTGTTTAACTAAAATTTTTAGAAAATTTGAGACTTAATGGGAAATCTTTAAAAATTTAAAAGAAGATTTAATTACAAATATTCAAAAAAATTTGAATCATAATAAAAATTTTAAAATTTTGCAATGGTTAAATGAAAATTTTTAAATTTTTAAAGGACTAAAATTTAATTTTTTTAAAAAGTTTGGGGGGCAGGCTGCCCTGGCTCCCATATCCATCCGCCCATGGTGATAGTTCCCATCTTTTAAGAACGTATACTCCGCAGACTTTTCCATTAAGATAGTATCTAGATCGTTATGTATTTCATGTGGATCAAACTTTTTCGACAAGAAATTATACAATTTTATAAGGGTTATTCCAACACTGGGCATACACAATCTTAATTAAAACTAGTAGATTATTCCAAAGGCCAGCAGATTGTTAGATGCTTTCATTTTGATAAGCTTACTAATGTAATGGCTGTTGGAAAAATAATATATATTGTTCGAATAATATTGATGCTAAATCGTATCACTTGGTGAATAAACATGCTAATAATAAGTCATGTCACTGGTGAATAGACTTATTATTTATTTATTTATTAATTATTTATTTAAAGTTGCATCCATTAAATCATATCTATTAACTTTTCAACAAATATTTCTATCAAATGGTTTAATTTTTTTTATCAAACGGTTTAATTTTTCAACCACTATATAACGGCTAATTGAGACTAATTTTCACAACAACTAAAAAAAACAAAGAAACATTTTTACAATATCAAAAAATACACGCATGGAAAAATATTTTTTTGTTTCCGATGATAAAGGAAGGCAAGACTGTGTTCGATTGTTCACTGCAATTGTGCTACTGCTGTGAACGTTTGTTGTTGTATAGTGGGAGATAGACGACAACGTTACTCAAGCACCGAGGAGAGGACGAATCAGTCTTAAGGAAACTGTTCATACAACCCTTAAAAAAATTCTTTTGATTTTCAACTATGTCCGATTTCAGGTTCTGTTTTTAATTTATTATTATTTATTTTTCTTACGATATTCTATTATATTTGAATTTTTATTACACCATTTTTCTAACAATCTTAAGATATACTTTAATTTTAATCCAAAAGCGAACAGATTATCGCAGGGTCGTCTCGTATATTTTTGGGCCCTGAGCAAAAATTAAAAAATAAGTCCCCTATAAAACGAAAATATAGTCCATCTATTTGAACTATTAACTTAAAATTTTATTAATTAATAATAAAAACACAATTAATCTCTTTTAACACATTTATTTTTTATTATTTTTGTTAAGAAATCACCTTAAATACAATTAAAACAATAAAGGACAACTACTAACTTAAAAGATTGTCACTTGAAAAATCTCATCCTCCGGCATTCTTTGATGAAATTCATCAATCAAATACTCATAAGCAACTTCATTCAAAACATCATTCTCAATTGCCACCAAATCTAGTCTATTAAGCCTTTCCCGTGACATAGAACTACACAATTAAGATTTGAGTTACTTTAACTTTGAAAAACTTCTTTCGCTTGTTGCAATTGTCACAAAAACAATTAACAATATCCTATATGCAATAATTGTATTAGAAAAACAATCAACACGTTTCAAAAAATTTTAAAATATTAAGAGCCCCAAGTTTTCTTGGGGCAAAATTTTTTGGAGTAACTTTAACTCGACATATAAGTCATAACCATGAATATCACATTTATCATTATTCTTAAGTGCATCTTTCAAATGGCTACAACAAAACTTTAAACTTGAATCATCTAGTAAATGCAATTTATCAATACAAAATAGAAAACCAAACATATTTTCATATTTTTCAAACCTTCTATTAAGTGAGACAATTGTTTGATCAATGATGCAATTAAATAATTAATTTTAAAAGACTCATATGCACATTGTGAACTCTCATCATCTAAATTCTCATTAAAATGTCATTTTCTTTTGATTTGACGCCTTTTAAGAAAAACTGGATCAATTTTCATATCAATTGCAAGTTTCTTAGCAACTTCAACAGCATTAGAAAAATAATTCTCTCTATACTCCTTAAAATATAAAACCAATTTTTCACATTTTCAATGGCAATAGAAATAAACATATATTTTGATTGTAATTTTTTACTAACTAAATTGACAACATATAATAAATCATACCAAATGATAATAGCTACTATAAACTCAAAATCACCAAATTTATTATTGGCTAAAGATTTAGCTTTGCTTCTTATTTTAGAATCTTTATCACTTTCAGCAAAGCTTCTCATATATTCAAAATTTGAAATCTTATTGCTTTTACAATAATAACATGACTCTCCTAACGAGTTAAAGACAATGATTTAGGAGTTAAGCCTTTCACGTTTTTCTTTAAAATTTGTTATCTCTTTGTAGAATTTACAAATATAGTGTAAATACGTTGAAAAATGCCAAAAAAATCTCTAGCTTTTTTAGAATTGTTGGCTGTGTCACACAACATTAAATTAAGGCTATGGGCACCACAAGGAGTGTAAAAAGCTCTAGAATTCAATTCTAAAAATTTTCATTGCACTCTTTGATTTTTTTTCTTTTTATATTTGACCCATTATCATAGCTTTGTCTACGCACATCATCTAAATCAAGTTCAAGAACATTTAATTCATGTAAGAAGGCATCAAAAAGGCCTTTCTCAGTTGTGTCATTCACATTAAAAAATCCAAAAAATGATTCTTTTATGCTAACACAATCATAAGAAATATCCACATATCTTAAAATTAAAGATATTTTCTCTTGATGACTAATATCGGGAGTACAATCAAGTATCACAGAAAAATACTTGGATTTTTTTAAAAAAATTTAACAAATTTAGATTTAATTGCACATGTAAGCAAAAGAATCAACTCATTTTAAATGTTGTGACCAATGTAATGAACATGAATCTCAATACTAGTAATACGACGAACGTGCTATTGAATAATAATATCAAACTCAGCTAACATTTCAATTAATCTTAAGAAATTTCCATTTCTATTTTGATGCAATTTCCCATTAGTACCACAAAATGTAAGATTACGCTTTCCAAAAAACTTCACAGTTGAAATAATTCTTAACAAAACATTTTTCTAATGTTATTTCTCTTTCTCAAGTTGCTTTTGAGCTACTTTGTCTATAGTTATATTCTTTTGAAGTCTTAAACGCAAATCATACCAAGTGGCCATATTTTTAAAATGTTCTATACCGGTTTTATGCTCTCTAATTCTAACACAAAGATGTGTCCAATCACTATAACCCCCATTTGCTAATTGATCTTTATCACACCATTTCCTAAATAATTTACAACAAAAAAAAAAAACTCTATCAAGTTCTTTTGAGTATACAAGGCAATCTCTATCACATTTTTCTTCATTGACAATACTCTAGTATAGAATAAGGAAAAAAATTGTCTTCCAATTTTATTCTTAACACCTTTCAACACAAATAAATCTCTTTTAAGACCCTTTACTACAAAATATCAATTATTTGAGAATTTAAAGTGATACGTGTATAATAGATGTGCAATTCAGAGCAAGTATACTTGTCACTCAATTAATAAATTGATAAGTAGAGTGTTGAACCCACATGGATTGGAGTGATAGAATTAAAGTGATTGCACATAAAAGTTAGTGAAAATGTGATGGTGTAATGATAAGAATAATAAACTAAATGCGATAGCAAGGAAAAATAAAGGGAAGCAATTATTAAGAACAAAAGATGCTCTAGCAAAGATTCTAATTCTATAGCAATGCTAATTACTATTTGAATGCTATAGCAATGAGACAACTCTTATCTACTCGACAGAGTTTTTGTATAAACTCCTAAACTATGTCTAGCAAAAAGTTGATAATAGGATGTTATGACGATACATGTCTGTGTTAACCCTAGCAACTCATTATCTATTAAAGTTCCCCTTATTAGTCGCTGAAGCCCTAACCTTATGTCTAAGCTGGATTAGAGCTCAAGTTAATGACTTAAGCTTCACTGTTCACACGGTCTAACTTAATCTCTCGATATTAAGTTACAAATGAATAATCAAAGGCCTCTCTCCATATTTCATACAAGATTATGCATTAAGTTCAATGAACATAATAGATAATAAAAGGATGTTATAGCATTAAACGATAATTAAAAAATAGTACCTTAAAATAATAAACCCAACAAAGAGTATTTATCTCATGTCTAACCAAATAACATCTATAATAATAAAAGTATAACTCATTGCAGTTTATAAAGAAAGAGAGAAAGAAAATTCAAGCGTCCTAGGAATTCTTCTTCGTGCCCTCAAACCGATGTTGCAATACTATAAAGTCCTTAAGCCTCTCTCGATAGCCTTCGTTTCTTGGATACTCCTCATGACCTTCAACGATGGTGGTTCTCCGATTGATGGAGACAAAGGGTCGTTTCTTCTTATCGAAGCTTGTTGTAATTGTTGTCCAAGTTGTCTTTATATAAATGCGGCAAAGTTAGGGTTGAAAAACTCTGAAGCACATGTGATCCTTTAATGAGGATCTTGCTTTTCGCATCATTCAATTAGCCCATAAAAAGAGGGGTCCACACATTAATTGGCATCAAATGGGTCAAAGATTTATCTCCAGCTCTGCAACGATGTTGTGGCATCAAGTTCATCATCGATATAGTATAGGTCCAATGCTCCTAGCGCTCCACTGCTTCTTTCCACTCCATTGCTTCTTGCATAAGCATTACTAAAACATGTTATCTTTCCCATTAATAGCATCAAAATATATAATCATTAACTCAAACATAAACTCCATAAATGCATGCAAACTAATCCTAAATGCAACTATATGGGCACATGCAATATGCTAAGTAAAAAGGCCTAAAATATAGGTTTTATACGTAGTCATCATAAAGCATCCCAATTTCTTGGATCAAATATGTTAAACTTATGACATGTAATATCATTAGAAACATCAACATTATTTGCCTTATCAACATGCTCAACATCAGAAGTACCAATATCATTACCAAAGATATTTTTCTCACTTACAAGCGCATCTTCATCTTCATTTTATCATCTAAACACACATTCTCATCAATATTAGCATTATTACCATTGACATTATCAGTATTATAATCACCAACATTTTTATTTTCAGACACTTGTGATTCTTTGATAAAAAATTGATCAAGTGATCATCTTTGGGATTGAGTTAATTCATGTATTCTTTTTCTTTTTTTATGTTTTTCACATCCAGAGTCAAATTTTATTTTATGAAACATAGTTAGATAGCTAAAAATCGTAGGTAAAAACTAAAAATTCAAGAAAAAGATAAAATTGTAATTAAAAAGGTAAGAGTAGGAGCATCATAACCTAATTTTTGAGCCAAATAATTTTAGAAATTAAAGGAGACTGATTTGTTTCTTCCGAGAATTGAGAGAGTGAGGTGTTGGTTTGCAGAAAGTGCATCAAAGGCAACGACAACTCAAATTTGAAAAGAAAACTTTTCCCATTTTCTTGAATAATTTTAGTGTGGATATACTATTTTTTAAGGTAATCACTCTTAAAATTTTTTGAATATTCATTTAATAGAGATTAAATAAAAATGGAATGTATTGGAATTTAAAATATTTTTAAGGTCAATCTTCAATTATATTACCGTTTATTTACTTTTTAGGCAATTTGAATTATTTTTTCTCGTTTCTAATATTGTACCGTTTGTTTAGAATTAATTGTTCCTTGTTTGTTTTCAATGAGCTTTATAAGTTTAAGATTTTAAAATTCGTTTGTATTATAAATATTTGATCACAAAATGGTAAAATCAGTCGATTCTAATCAATCCTTTGATTTATGGACATTATCACTTGTGTGCCCCCACCATCATGTGATTTAAAGGGTTGTGACTATCAAATGAAAAGTGGAGGGAACAGTTTGCCCAAACTATCCCCATTGCAATGGGCATCTTGGAAGAAAGGTATTTATACATTTTTTTTGTCCGTAACAAGCTCTTTATAATAAAGCTCACAAAGATTACTAAACCTGCGTTTTCCATTATTAAAATAAACTCATTAAACTACTGAATAAAAAGTGGTTCTAATTATTTTATGTGAATGTTATGTTTATTTTAAAATCATAATTGGGAATGAGAAATGGTAGTTTAATATTTATTTTAGAAAATATTAAGTGAGTTGTGAATGAATATAAATGATGTGTCATTTGATATTTATTTTTTTATTATTCAATTGTCGTACTGTTAATATGTTTGAGAAATTTGTAAAGACAAGATAATTGCAATTTTAGATAAGTAAGGAGATATGATGAAATGAAAAAAATATCCAAATTAAATAGCTCTTAAATTCATGTTCAATTTTCCTGAGACTAACATTTTTATGTATTTAGAGTTGAATAGAATTGTGTTGAGTTTGAACTTTTGTTTCGGGTTTTTAATTTTACTAAATTTCTGTCGTTCAACGGAAGTTGATTAATTGTGTTTTTGTTTCTTGTTTTTAGTTATTGACTAAATTCCTGACGTTTAACAGATTCATAATTATGACATGACATTTAGCTCGTGACTTTGTCGTGGCATAATCTATGAACTCGTCCAGTTCTCAGTCTGGTGATATAGTCACTACTCATGCTCAAACTCCGAACCAAAGTCAAACGTTGTCAGTGACTATAAGATACGATGAATTCCTGCAGAGAGAATTTCAAAACGTGGTAATATGAAAATTTTGTATTATTTGACCAAGTTGTTCCTCCTATTGTTAGAGAGGATGATGTAGATGTTGCTATCACCTTTAACATTGTCGAGACATTAAAGTACTCATGTTGCTACCACCTTCAACGATGCCAAGGCATGGAAGCAATTTGATTTCTTATACCATAACTACATTCTCAAAGCCTTATATGATGTATTTTATAAAGTTCACAATATTATGAGAACGATGAGAAGTTCTGGGTTACCACAGAACATGTGGGGGTAAGTTGTGCTATCAGTAAATTACATTTTAAATAAGGTATCCCACAAGAAAAATGAAAAGAAACCATATGAAATATGAAATGATAAAATAAACTTTCATACAACTACTTGAAAATGTGAGGGTTTCTTCCCAAAGTAGTGACTCATTTACCGAAGAAAATGAAAATAGATCCTAAAATGTGGATTGTATTTTTATTGGCTATATTTGCCATAACAATAATGGTAATGATATTAATGGAGAAAAACAAAAGAATTTTGTTACCATGGATTATCTTCCTAATGTGCTTATTTTTTTATAATTGGTTATGTTTGCCATAGTAATGCATATCGATTTCTTGTGCATGAATTAAAGAATCTTGAAATTCACAAGAATATGATATTGGAATCTAAAAATGCCTAACTCTTTTATAAGACTAAGGAAATTGGTCAAATTCAACGAAACAAACTATAAAGACTATTGATAAAAATTGCCAAGATTTTCAAAAATAAGTTTATGGGTAAGGGTGGAAAAGTCCTTTTAATCAGATATTCTAACATATATGCTAGAGGTTGAATGACTATGAAATATCTTTGGAGGATATTCTATAATGGCTAAAGCATGTGTCCACAATATGTATATATTGTGATAACCAAGCAACATTTGGTAGAGCATAAAACCTAATGGTAAGTCGAGACAAATATGTCGTCGATATAATACCGTTAGACAACTGATCTCAACTGGAGTTATCTCTATTGATTTTGTAAGATCAAAAGATAATACTCCAGATCCGTTAACTAAAGGGTTAGATCGAGATCAAGTTGATATAAAACATTGATAGGAATGTGACTAAAGACCATGAAAACTTAAGGCGCTATGTGAAGAAAAACCCTACCTAGTTGACTGGAGATCCCAAGATATAGGTTCAAAGGGACAACCTACTTGCATAGACCTTGTGTGGTCATTGTGGGGGGTTCTTATCCTCAAGTCCGTTCCTATGATGTAAACAATGATCAAAAGTGAAATATGTTAAGCAATGTTTTTAATGACCATTGTGTGTTTCGATGAACAGAACAACATAAGTCACCTATGTGAGAGTGAAGTGGAGCCGCTTCAATGAGACTATTAGGGCATATTTCTCTAAGCTCTTGCAGAATCAAGAGATGTCCAAGGCTATATGGACATAACCATGATAACCAAATTTTTGCTAGTGAGTTATTTGTGTGAGGTATGTCATCGCTTACACAAATGACATGGTAGTTCAAGGACATTACGTTTACTGGACAACCAATAAGGTAAACATATTTTCACAAGGGAAGGTTCAAAGAGGGACGTCTACCTATCCTATACAAATATCGAACGTAGAATCTATCATCACATTGAGTCCATGTTTCTGAACCATGAATTTTGTTCAAGTGGGGGATTGTTAGAAAACTAATATATATTGGTTGAATAATATCGATGTTAAGTCGTGTCACTTAGTGAATAGACATGCTAATAATAAGTCATGTCACTTGGTGAATAGACTTATTAATTATTAGTTTAAAGTTGCATTCATTCAATCATATCTATTAAGTTTTCAACAAATCTTTCCATCAAACAGTTTAATCTTTTCATCAAACGGTTTTGATCCATTTTCTTACTTTATAATGTGTTTTGTGATTTGGGTTTTGGTTTTGTTGCTTTTTAGTTGGGAAAAAATGTTCTTTTTTGTGCAATTTCCTTCTTTGTTTCATAAGTATAAGAATCAAAAAGTACATTTTGCTTTTTGTGGTTTTTCTTATTGACGAATTCATTTCCAAGCTTTATACTTTGAGATTGGGTAGAGTCTTGGTACATTCAGGGTGTGCTTTGTTTTTTTCCCCTTTAAGTGTCGCCAATGCCAGATTTTTAGTGCTGCCACAATTTTCTTCTTGTTTTTCAAGTTGAGGTTGATATTAACGAATCAATTTTTGATGTTCAAGCTCAATTTGCAATGACTGATAGCCTGAAACATATGTAAGGAAATAGCATCTGTGTTCTTTCTTTGATGTTTAATAAGGAAACTAAAACAAAGGGGTGGGGTGGGGAAGGTTAGCTTGCATATCTCTCATCTTTTTGGCAAGCAAATGTTGTTATCATATGAGAATGCTTATTTGTTCTGTGAATGAATTAGGCCCTTCAACTGTGAATGTTCGTATTACCGGTCTTACTCCTGGGCCTCATGGGTTCCACCTAGTGAGTGTTTTGAGCTTTAGCTGTTTGTTTCCATTGGATTTCAGTACATAGAAATTCTTTGAATTTCCATGATTTTAATCTTTTTTTTTTTTTTGTGTAGCATGAGTATGGTGATACAACAAATGGATGCATTTCAACATGTAGAACTTATTGCATTTGAATGTCATGCCGCATGTTCTTCTTGTGTTTCCATTTGTGTATATTTAGATTCTTTATTTTAAATGATAGGAGCACATTTCAACCCCCAACAATATGACACATGGTGTTCCTGAGGATGAAGTAAGCCATGCGGGTGACCTGGGAAACATAATTGCTAATGCTGATGGTAATACATTCTTTAATTTACTTTTTTCCCATTTCCTTTTTAGATTTGTCTGTCTTCTAATTAAATTTATTCGTTGGCCAATGTTTTGTAATGCAGGAGTGGCAGAGGCAACAATTGTGGACAATTAAGTGATGTTCAAAAACTCATGTTTCTTTCCGTGCAAGTCTCTAAACATGGATATTATCGTGTCTGAGCATAAAACTTTCCTTTTCGGTGTGAGCGGCTCTAGTTCATGTTTCCTTTGTGATCACTAAACTTAAACTCTCTTGTGTAGATACTACTAAGTGGCCCCAATGCAATCGTTGGAAGAGCATTTGTGGTTCATGAGCTTGAGGATGATCTTGGAAAGGGTAAGTGTAATACCAATTTTTCGTCTGGGCTTCAAACTAAATTCGAACCATTTACCTTATTTAAACCAAATTCTAATAAAATCAGAAAAAAAATATATGCAATGAATGTATATTTTGGATCTACACGCCATCACCCATACCATAGCCTGCTCACCCAATGCCCTATGATCACTACCAGCTCACACCACATCATCTTCCTCCCACATTCCTTCACCATTATCATCACCCCATGCCCGACCCTTACAAAAGATCCCTCACCTCCATACAAAAAAAGCCTCCCATTCTCCATCACCATTTTGGCTTGCTTTTCATCAACGAAACTCACACTCTTTCATTTTTCCAATCCTGCTGCCTTCATAACCACCATTCAATACATTTACCTATTTTCATTTTTTTCCAGCCGTTTCCATCTCCCCCTTTGGCAGCCTCCCTCACCATTGAACACACATCAATCCTTTCTTCCTTTTCAATCTGCCGTAATCATCGCCACTTCCAACTCCCTCACTTTTCTCCAAACTACCATCCTTCATCTTCACATACAACCTAAACTACCCAAGCTTCAATCAACCATTAGATCACCCTTGAGGTTGATCATTAAAAAAGCCAAGCTTCAGGAGCTTAAACCGACCCCCACACTGAAAAACCCACCATTATTCCCTTGACCTTCAATCCATCAAAACAAAAACCATATCCCTTACCTCCACCTCTGGAGACAGCCTCGGTTTTGGTCACCAACCAAAGATTCCATCCTTCACTCTTCTCTTCATCAATCGAACCAATCATCAATACACCTTACCATTCCCGAGTGTGAAACTTCTGCCGTTTTGCTCTCTTTCCTTTTTATTTTCCCTTTTTAATGCTTTTATATGCTAATGCTTCCTACATTTATGTATTTACACAATTATATATATGTTATGAGTAAATCATGTTTTTGATCCTTTAGTCCAAGTGTTCATGCGATTCAGTTAGTTGTTAGTTAACATTTTAATCATTAATTCTCTGCTCTCATGCATCTTCATTCCTACACTTAATATATATATATATATAATATGATTATATACATTTCTAATAAATGTCTTTATTGTTATTAAATGCGTAATGTATGTTATACTCTTTACATTGTTTTTTATACATATATGATTGTATTTTAGTATCCTAATATATATATATATATATATATGGTTTATTTGTTAGCATTTGTTAGTTCTCAAAATTTCGGTATTATGTTGGGAGTGTCATCTCGGGTCTCCGGGCGTCATCTTCTTTTGATACCGTGAATTACGAGATTATATATTCATACGTTATCATGCATGCATACATTTTAGGGGTTAGATATTAAATTAAACCAATTTTTAAATTTTCTTTGCAATTACAATACGAACCCTTTAGGTACCGATATTCGGGTGTGGTGGGGGTGCGAAACCTTCCCCACTCGTACCTACTCCCGAACCCAATTAATCTCTGGTTTTGTTTTTGGTGTCCGGTCTACCTTATCCAAGTGACTGATGACGACTCCTCAAATTTTATTTTAAAATCAAACCGGTTCTTCCAAGTGACACCGAAAAACTTAACGAATTTTTTTAGTCGCTACAGCATGTTGACTCCGCTGGGGATTTTTTTAAAAGAGAGTTGAGCCAACGTTGATTTGTGCTGTCTAGCAAAAAAAATTAAAATTCGATTAATTTAATTTTTAATCCCTCGGCATTCATGCATGAGTTCTCTACCCGGGCTCCTCACCTTGTTAAGTGGGAGTGATTACTTCGCTTCATGGGGTCTTCACCTCCGTATAGTGTTGTAATTCACTTTCGGAATTCGGTCCTTATATTTCATAGGGTTTTCACCCTCGTATGGTATAAGGGTCGTATTTCCCCAAATCGATATCCCAGCGACAGTTCGGGTGTTGTCCCTCTAGAACCAAAATCCGCATATAGTGCGCCATAGGAGCCACCTTTAGAGCCATGCGAAATTCTGGCCGTTAAGCGGATACCCTTTTTAGGCTTTGATGCCTTTGTTTATTTTTTATGTACAATTTTTTTATCTGTTTTAATTTTTTTACCTTAATTACCATTTAATTTATTCATTCAATTATTTTAATTCTGAACTGACCCATTTTTTCTGATTACACTACATTAAGTTCACTTATTTTGCATTAACTGCATGACATATCATAATATTTTAATTTTTGTATTTTACCAGCATGAAATGTTGATTCACGACTGGTTCTCAATTTGAAAAATTATCATCGGGATAAAATCTAGTACTCTAGATATTAAGGCAATATTCAAGTTGCAAATGAATCCCGTGAGTTTAGAAATTTTTTTACCTTGCATTTACATGCATACAGTTTGAAATTTTGAAATCGGTCCCCGAGTTACCTCATTAGTTACAACAAAGTTGGTCGATCTAGCACCTTACAGAATCTCTACAAGATCCCGATCTTGGGGCATGTCTAATATCTACATCAATCTTTATCTGTACCACTCTGCATTGATCCGAAAGAGATGAGCTACCATGAACCAACACATCAAATTTGTGAACCTGACCTAGGGGGTAACATAATATCTTCATGAGGACAATGAAAGCCCCTCGAAAAAAGGCGAACATGCAAGTCAAAATTTGCTACAAGAGCAGTTTCAGACGATGTCATAGAACTAACAAAATTTTAGGGCATGCACCCAAATGAAAGTTAATTCAAAAAGGTGATCAAACCCAAGAAGTGGTTGCAGCACCGCCGCACACGAAAGACTAAGAACTTGATTTGACCAGTCAAGAGTCAGGGGCATCCCTTTGAGGGCTAAACTAAAAAAATCGTATCACATTCATGCATTTAGCTGCATTTTTCTTGCATTTAGAACAAATCTTTTTTGCACACATTGAAATTCAATCATGCTCTTCCGTTAATGGTGTAGTAGGGTTCAAGTTGGTGTTTTGCTTCTCCGTTGATGGCGTGGTAGAATCCAAATTATTCTCTGATCCTGTCCAAGTTACTGAAATCCAATCCTGCTCCTCCGTTGATGGTGTAGTAGGGTTCAAGTTAGTGATCTACTTCTCCGTTGATGGCGTGGTAGAATCCAATTTGTTATCCGATCATGTCCCTCAGTTGATGGTGTGGCTGGGTCCAAGTTGCTATCCAATCACGCTCCTCCTTTGTTGGTGTAGTATGGTTCAAGTTAGTGTTCTGCTTCTCCATTGATGGTGTAGTAGAATAAAAATTGTTATCCGATCTTGTCCCTCCGTTGATGGTGTGACTGGTTCTAAATTGCTATCCAAGCCTGCTCCTCCGTTGATGGTGTTGTAGGGTTCAAGTCGGTGTTCTACTTCTCTGTTGATGGCGTGGTAGAATCTATTTTTTTTGATTCTGACCCTCTTTTGATGGTGTGGCTAGGGTCCAAGTTGCTGAAATCCAATCATGTTCCTCCGTTGATGGTGTAGTAAGATTCAAGTTAGTGTTTTGCTTCTCTGTTGATGGTGTGGTAGAATCTAAATTATTATCGATCATGTCCCTCTGTTGGTGTGGTTGGGTCCAAGTTGCTACTATCTAATCTTGCTCCTCCGTTGATGGTTTAGTATGATCCAAATTGCTGAAATTCAATTCTGTCATTCTATTGATGGTAAGGCTGAGTCTAAAGTGCTTAAATTTGATCTTACCCCTCCGTTGATGGTGTGGATAGATCCAACTTTGTAAACTTTCGGTTCTGCCTCTTCGACGGTGTTGTAGCTGAACCAAATTTGCCAAATTCTGATCATACCTCTTCGTCAGATTCATAGTTTGATCGCAAAAAACCAACCCTCCGATCTTGCCTCTTCGTCAGAGTCATAGCTGGATCAAATCCTCAGACCTTGCCTCTTCGTCGGTGTTGTAGCTTGGTCAAATCTAACTTTCAGTTCTGCCTCTTCGTCGTTGTTGTAGCTTAATCAAATTTACTAACTTTCCATCTTGCCTTTTCATCGGTGTTGTAGTTGGACCAAATTTACTAACTTTCAATCTTGCCTTTTCGTTAGTGTTGTAGTTGGATCAACATTACTAACTTTAGACCTTGCCCCTTCGTCGGTGTTGTAGCTTGGTCAAAATTTACTGACTTTCAACTATTTATCTTTATCAATTGTTAAAAAAAGAAAAAAAGAAAAGAAAAATAAAATAAAAGAAAAAAAAAGCAAAAGAGAGAAAAAGCCTAAAAAATTAAAAAATCAAACCAAGTTTTTAATATTTTGATCCTACCTCTTCGTCTGTGTTGCAGCTGGATTAAAGCTATTTTGGCAAGTCCGACAGAAATGTTGGCGCAACGTGCTTAAACACGGTAAAATTTAAGACAATAGATAATTTAAATGTCCATCGAAAATTTATTTTTACGAATGGTCAAAGGAAAATAAATCCTTTAGAAAAATTTAATATCATGATTGTTATAAACTGATTGTACCTAGGGGAATGGTACAACTAGCGCAGAGCAAACGGCTACTGGTAAAGGCAACTTAAAACCGTTGATCCCTGTGCATTTGGGAAAATGCAAAAAAAAATTATGAGATAAGTTGTAGATATTTTTTGAATCAAATATTTAAATCTTCATGTTCCGATCCCGTCTCTTCGTCAGTGTTGCAGCTGGATCAAATTTTGTAGATCTTGCCTCTTCGTCAGTGTTGTAGCTGGATTAGATATCAGAAAAATCATCCACCGAGCCAGTCTTTTCGAAAGTATTACAGCTGGATCAAATTTTGCAGACCTTGCCTCTTGATCGGTGTCGCAACTAGGTCAAATTTTCTTTGGGAATTGCATCGTAATCAATAATGTAGCAAGCCACACTAATTTTACTTTTCCAGCCCCTATTTTGAAGATTTTGCTTTCCCAAGAGTGACAAAGTAGATTAATCAAGTCAAGAAAGAAGATCTACTAAAGAAAGAAGATGCACGTCAAAAGGGGAGATTCTTAGCCGGATCGAACAAAAATGGTTATTCTTTTTGTCTTTCCTCTATTCATGTTACACAACAACGAGCAAAGAGGGGCAGTTGTAATACCCATTTTTCGTTCGGGCTTCAAACTAAATTCAAACCATTTACCCTATTTAAACCAAATTCCAATAAAATCAAAAAAAAAATATATGCATTGAATGCATATTTTGAATCTACACGCCATCACCCATACCATAGCCTGCTCACCCCTGGCCCTATGATCACTACCAGCTCACACCACATCATCTTCATCCCACCTTCCTTCACCATTATCATCACCTCATGCCCGACCCTTACAAAAGATCCCTCATGTCCATACAAAAAAAGCCTCCCATTCTCCATCACCATTTTGGCTTGCTTTTCATCACCGAAACACACACTCTTTTATTTTTCCATTCATGCTGCCTCCATAATCACCATTCAATCCATTTGCCTATTTTCATTTTTTTCCAGCCGTTTCCAGCACCTCCTTTGGTAGCCCCTAACTCTCCACTGTGTAGCGACTAAAAAATTTCATCGCCGCTAAAAAAGAAAAATAAATATATTTTTGGTTTTTGAATTTTTAGATTTTTTGAAAAGTTTTTGAAATTTTGAGGGAATTTTTTCGAATTTTTAAAATTGAGGATATTTTTGAAAAGTTTTGGAAATTAATTGAAAAATAAAAAAAACTCGAGTCGCCACCGATCTTTTTAAAAGGGGTAGACTGAACGCCAAAAAATGAAACCAAAGATTCTTTTGCAAACGGTTCGGGAGTCGATTACGGATGTGAAAGGATTAGCATCCCCACACCGCCCAAAAATTGGTACCTAGTCAAATACAATTTGCTTTAATTGGAAATGTGCGAGTTCAAATTTAATTTAATTTAATTTAAAATCCGTTTAAAAATGCGAGTAAATTTTAATGGCCCTATTATTCGATAATAAACAAAAAGATCACTACCACTTCGACTGGTACTGGCTATATTTACCATCGAATATAAGGGAACCGCATTAATAGTTTATATGTCGGATGCAAGAAAATAAATATGTACAATAAAAGCATAAATAAAAGGCAGAAAACAAAATGTCCGGAAAAGGACCGAATCCAACAAAAGTAAGAGCGAAAAATAAACACGAGAAAAATAAATGCGATAAAGTAAATGAAGGAAAATAAAATAAGAGAAAGGTAAATACAAGAAATTAAAGTACGATCAAAATAAAATGCGGTAATTAAAGAACATCCGGAAAGAGACCGGATCAAAAGCAATACGGAAAGAGGACTGGATCAAAAAAGAAAAATCCGAAAAAAGGACCGGATCAAGCAAGAAAAGAAATATGGAAATTAAAATGCGAGATATTAAACTGCGAAATTTAAAATGCGGAAATTAAATGTTAGATGTTAGATTAAGATGGAACGTGCCATAATAATACGGGTCATCCCCCGTTGCGGGTCACTGTAAGGCCAATTCGAACAATAAAAATAAATAGACGAAAGATAAAGGAACCAAAAAAAAAAAAAAAACATATTATGTACTATAATGTAGTAATACTATAATATAATATAATAATATTATATAATATATACTATGATATAAATAATATTATAAAATATGATAATAATATACATAGTATAAATATAATGTAATATCATGATATATGATATATATACTAAGCAACTTATATATAATAGATAACATAATTAATGTCTAATATATAAATATATGTAAAGTATAATATATAAATAAAATATAACATATAAATATAATAACCTATATAAATAAAACGTACAGTGGAAGATGATAATATATATGCGTATACATAACATAATAATGTATACAAACATAATATAAAAACTAAGGACCGATATGAAAATAATGGAAGACGCAGGGGTGAAATTCCAAACAAAACATAATTAAGAGAGGAAATTTTGAAAACCAAAACAGAGGATAAGGATTAAAACGGCTATTAAACCATGCTCAAAATGACCACGGAAAGAAAACAGGGGATTAAGAAAGCAATTAACCCATTAAGGGAAACACGGCATCCTTCCCCACGTAAGGTCACCGCGCGGGTCTGAACGCGGCAAAACGGCATCGTTTCATTGTTTGAATATACATCTAAAATCCAGGGCAAATTTTTCCTGAAGCCTTCATTTGGTTTCATTTGTTTTCAAGATAAAAAAAAACAAGAGCCATGCACTAAAAAAACTTTTTACCTTTCTCGTTCAAATTCCAGAAACCGGCGCTAATGTCGTCGCGTCAGCCGTCGTCTGACGATAGTCGGCGAACCCCAAACACTTCAAAACACACTCCTCCCTCTCCTAAACACGAAACCAAGCCCTGATTCTTAAAACCTAAACTCGTTTTTCCTAGATCTAAAAGAGACCGAACCAAACTCTTCTTTTTGTGTTCAAAAGCTTTTGAAAGCTTCGGACAAAAAGCCCGATGGACTATTCGGAGAAGACAAAGGAACGAGTATCGGTGATGGGTAGCCAAACTGACTCTAAGGGTAAACTCTTAAACCTCTATTTCTTATTTTTTGTTTTATATTCGAAACAAAAAAGAAGAGCATATAACTTTGATTTTTTTTACTTTTTTGTATTGTTTTTCTGGAATATTTCTCATCTAGGGTTACAAATGAGTTTTATTCGGTTTTATAACTGATTTACATGGATAAAACAAAAAAAAACTGATGTTGGTTGTTGCAAGCCTAATCTCTGTTTATTTTGTGGTTGCTTGTCTCCCTTGTAGGTTGTATGCGTACGGAGGAGAGAATAGGCCAGTCCTGATCCTTTGGCCGCATGTGAGGCGGAGGATGGTGACTTGGCCGTGGCATCTGACACGATGGTGAGTTGGCGCGGACATGGTGCCGAGATGGCCAGTGACGTGGCCGTGGAGCTTGAAGTCCTAGGGTTACTTCCAAAAGCTTCTGGCGGCTAGGGTTTGGGCACTAGGTTTAGGTTATCTGGGTAGGGTTAGTTGTACATGGGTTTCGGGCATTGGATCTCGGGTAGTTTAGGCAAAGTCGTGTCTGGGTAGGCTTGGCAGGTGGGTTTAGCTGTTGGGTTAGGTAATTGGGCTAATGGGTCTTGTAAAATGGATCGGGCTTCGGTTAATTGTAAGGGTAGTGGACTGGTTGGGTTAATGGGTCTTGTCAAATGAACATTTAATTTTTGGACTATTATTATTCTACTTGGGCTTTATTATATTTTATATTATTTACATTTTCTGTTTTTGTTATATAATAATAATGTAGGATAATAATTATAATAAGAATCAAAACTAAAAAAACAACAACAACAACAACAACAACAATAATAATAATAATAATAATAATAATAATAATAATAATAATAATAATAAGCAATGCATAATAATAATATATAACTGAAAACGATAATAATAGATATTATACTAATGATGCCATTTTTGTTTTAATTTTTTTATATTTTATATTTTTATTATGTATATATATTTAGCATAATAACAAAGGTAATAGTAATAATAATAATAATAATAATAATAAAAGATATATATATATATTATTAGTATAAATAAATAAGCCCAAGTTAGAAAAATAAAGCCCAGACAAAATTAGTGATTACAACTGCCCCTCTTTGCTCATTCTTGTGTAAACAAGGATAGAGCAAAGACTAAAATCACTATTTTTTTCCTACTTCCCTATTTGATGTTCGAATCACCATGCACTGGAGGTCCTACTTATGGTTCGAAAGGCTGATGGTCAAATACTGAAGGATTTGCTGACAACCCCAAATCACCACGCACTGAAAGTCTTACTGATGACTTGTGCTGACGTGCTAACGGTCTGAATCGCCAAACACTGAAGGTATTACTAGGATCCGAGAGATCAAAGATCGAGCACTGAAGGCTTAATGGATAACCCAAATTATTATGCACTGAAGGTCTCACTAATGGCTTGGAGAATTAAAGTCATACACTGAAGGATTTACAGACGGTCCGGGTCACCATGCACTGGAGGTCTTACTGATAACCGAGAAGAAAGTCCATCACTGAAGGATTTACGGACAACCTAGCTCACCATGCACTGGAGGTCTTACTGTTGGCTAAAAAATAAAGTCAAATACTGAAGGATTTACTGACGGTCTGGCTCACCAAGCACATGTGAGATCTTACTGATGGCCAAAATGAAGGTCCAACATTGAAGGATTTACGGACAACCTAGCTCACCATGCACATGGAAGGTCTTACTGATGGCTAGAAAATGAAGTCAAGCACTGAAGGATTTACTGACGAACTGGCTCACCAAGCACATGAGAGGTCTTACTAATGGTAAAAAATGAAGGTCCAACACTGAAGGATTTACGGACGACCTAGCTCATCATGCACTGAAAGACTTAGTGACGGCTAGAAAATGAAGTCAAGCACTGAAGGATTTACTGACTGTCCGGTTTACCATGCACTAGAGGTCTTACTAATTTTCAGAAGAACAAAAGTCGAGCACTAGATACTGTTAATGGTCTAGATTATCATACACTGGAGGTATTTACTAATTCCCAGAAAGTCAAGCACTGGAGGCTATGTATATATTAAACTTTGAACACTGAAGGTTGTTAGTTCTAAAATGAAATCGTGCACTGCGGGCTTTGGTGTAGATCTTGAAGTAACACCTGGAATTTTGCTGGAAGGACTCTTTTTGGCGGGAACCCTAGATTCTTGCTGGATGAGTTCTTCACGTTGGAAACTCTCGATTCTTTGTTGTGATCCACTTTTTACGAAGTCATGGATCGAAATCTTGGCTTGGTTTTACGAAAGCATGAATTAAGATCTCGCTAGAACCTACTTCTTCCATCGCGAAGTTGCAGATTAAGATCTTTGTGATCTTTGAATATCTGTCAAAAAAGGTAGAATGGTTTGATGCATGTGTTAGCATGCCCCCTAACCTAGGGATGCCTAACTATATGATGCATGAATGAATGCCAATTGAGGACCACTTGAGCGAGTCTTCTTTTTCAAGGAATTTGATTAAAAAATATCGGTCTTGTTTTTTACTAGGCTCCACTGTGGCTGGAATACCCTATCTCACATTCAGGTTCAACCTCGCAAAGAGTATTTTCAAAATTTCCACTCTAGATTGCTCTTGCTGATCTTTGCTCAACTGGTTGGCCATCTTATTGCCCCAATAAAATTTTTACCCCAAAAAATTTGTTGCTTACTCTTGTTTGTTGTTGGTAAATTTTGAAATCTTTGTGAGTAATGTAGAATACATATTCTGATTTCAATGTGAGGTGCTTATTAAAAATTGAATTTTCTTTTCAAATTGTAAATATATTAGGCTATGCTGAATGCCCCGAATATCAAGTGCACGAACAACACTGAAAATAGCTTATCGAGATTTGCCCCAAGAAAATCCTGTGTCTAGGAGACGTTGAAAGCTGAATTGATGTCTGAAGATGTGAAGTGCATTTTAATCTACTTCGATGGTTGACCAACTTACCTTTGGCATGTTCATTTTTGTCTCATTTTGTTTGTGGAATTCAATTCATCACATTCCTTTGGCTCGAAATAAATGATAGAGCAAACAACAAATTCCCGAGCTACTCGGCATTGTCATGATTTTGAAAATACTAACATCACTCATGAAGCGAAAAGTTTCGATTAAAATGGGCTTCAGCGGAGTGCCCCAAAAATTCTATACTCTTATATGAAAATGCCTATTACCAAGTTTTGAACATTATAGTGCTTTTTGATTAAATTTGAAAAATGCCTATTACCAGGCTTTGAAACGCTTTTTTGAAAAAAAATGTCTATTACCAGGCTTTGAAAGTTAAGTCAATTGGTCTTGTTTCAAAAATGCCTCTTACCAGGCTTTAAACATTGAAATGTTTTTCGAAGACTTTAGCATCAAATTGTACCGCTTTGTTATCATGTGTGGTCCTTAAGGTGGAATGCAAGTCACACCTTCATAATCTTCGTAGCTTAAGATTTCAACTAAACACAGGTTACTCGGGCTCAACCTTCGGGCCAAAGTCAATGTTCCTTGTGCAATTGATATACAGGGACCCAATAAGTAATATATTCGCGAAATGAAAATGATTGAAAAGAGACTGCATCTTTTTATTGAAACTTTGAATATGTGACCTTGGGCCATTACAAAAAATGACACCATATTCTGGCTTTTTTTTTGTTTTTGAATGTAAACTTCCCGAGGGGGTGCTCGGGTGCCCCCAATGCGGAATCACTTACATTGTCTGAAGTGCAAATGATGGTCATACATCTCGCCTTCATTCACCGTTTGGGGCATAATCTTTGTCGAACATGATGAATTTTTTAATTTTAAACTGATGTGATGACGAAATGTATGTCTCTAAATGCAATGTTAATGTGAATGTGCGAGTAAATGAATGACTAACAATTTAGAAAGCATATGATGCAACTACGATGCAAGTGGATGAGTACCTTTATCATGAGAATGAATGAGATTAATGTATAATGCAACTGTCGTGCCAATAAAATCAATGTGTGATGCAACTGTAGGGCAAATGAATAAAATTAATGTATGAAGCACTTGCCATGTGAATGGCTGAAATTAATGTTGAATGGTCGTGTGATGCAACTATCTTGCAAATGAATGAAATTAATGTGTGATGCAACTGTCGTGTAAATGAATAAAACCAATGTGTGACACAAATGTCGTGCGAATGAACAAAATCAATGTTGAGTGCAATTATCATGAAATTTATGCTCATCTGATGCAATGTAAGTCAAAGTGTGATGATTCTAAAATGAATGCATGTGAATGCAAAGTGACTGCCTTAAATGCAAAGGCATTGATTTAAACATGGTTTCCGAGGAACAACACCCACGGACATATGAGAGAAATTTGCAACTTTTGAATGTTACCTTTAATTGTCGTATAGGTTACTAAATTTTTTCCCGATTCATGAACGATCTCCACCATTCTCGAGTCAATACCTCATGACGGTATAATGTAGATGACTGAATAACAATGTTATGTAATAATGCTGATGCAATATCAAGAGAAAACACTGGTTAGTATGAATTAAATATTTACAAATAAAAGACAAAAATATGTTCGACATGTGTTTAGCACAAAACGAACCCTTTTTGCAGGATATTCTAATTTTCTAGGGTTACTGCATGGCTCTAAAGGGGTGTGCTTCTTGGGTTCTCTACATGCAATTTTGGCGCTAAAAGGGACTCAAATTTTCCTCGATGTCCCCTTCTAAAGGGTAGCAAGGCCCCCGATCATCACCCATTATAGGCTACTTTCAATCGAGTTGAATTCAAGAGGACCCATTCGCTATGTCCATATCGGGAAATAATATTCCCCACAAAAACATAGGGTACACGAGCCCCGAAGGTACTTACTAGGCCTATACGAAGGAACGATATCCTCACGAAAGCACTAGCGTTTTCCCCCACTTACATGAATGAGTTTAAATGTTCGATTTTAAAATGCTTTAAAATGAACTTGCATTTCTAAAAAGATATTAAATTAATTTAAAAATAAACATGCAATTTTTAGTTGAGGCAAAGGGTACTCGACTCATGGCCTGACTCTCTTTTTTGCAAAAACAAAATTTGATCCCAGCGGAGCCGCCAGCTATAGTGACTAAAAATTTCATCTCCGCTAAAAACAGAAAAATAAATATATTTTTTTGGTTTTTGAATTTTTAGATTTTTTGAAAAGTTTTTGAAATTTTGGGGAAATTTTTCTGAATTTTGAAAATTAGGGATATTTTGGAAAAGTTTTGGAGATTATTTGAAAAATAAAAAAGACTGGAGTCGCCATCGATCATTTTAAAATGGGTAGACAGGACACCAAAAAATGAAACCAGAGATTCTTTTGAAAATGGGTTCGGGAGTCGGTTACGGATGGGAAAGGATTAGCATCCCCACACCGCCCAAAAATTGGTACCTAGTCGAATGCAAGTTGCTTTAATTGGAAATTTGTGAGTTCGAATTTAATTTAATTTAAAATCCATTTATAAATGCGAGTAAATTTTAATGGCCCCGTTATTCGATAATAAACGAAAAGACCATTGTTGCACGTAATAAGTGCTCCGCAATTGTGCAAGTGTACATGTCGCAAGTTATAGTATAAAAGATATCGTCTCCACATGGATTGGTGCCACTTCAAGAATCTAATCTCTTGCAATGTAAAAAGTAAAAGAACACAAGTAGAAGATTGTAGAAGTTTAACTAACAACTAAACTAGAAAGAAAATAAGTAAAAGAAGATGTAATCAAATGAGAGAGAATAGGCCAAGTTATCGTGAGTTGTGGTGTGATAGCTGATTGGATTGTCTTGGTAAAAGAGTGCAAGGGCAACTCAGTTGCCGTAGCAACTTGCGCAGCGGGGTTGCCTTGGCAACTAATCGACGGTTGCCTGGGTGTCTGGCTGGGCAACTGTTTGGGCAGCTGGGCAGCAGCTTCAAGGTTCAGCGGAGCGTTCTTCAATGGTTTCTTCTTATCCCTAAGTCAAAACTCTAGCTATCTGTGCATGCCTTGATAATACATCCCTGCGTGAATCAAGGGTAAACAACAACCAATCTTGCGCTCCTCTTAGCCGTTGAAATCCTTAACTTATTCCTAAGCCGGATTAATCTTCACCATCAATAGATTGAATAAAGACCATACTCATTCGTTTCTTGAATCTAACTCTCCCGATATTAGATAAATAGATGAAGTTACAAGATCCTCTCCCAATTCACTCGCAAACAAGAAGAAAAACCAAGAATGAGTAAACCTTTAATTGAAAGTGCAAACTCTTATTACCTAAACAAAATCCAATTGTTTCTCACAACCACAAAACACAATAACCTTAGCCAAATAGATTTAGTTCATGGCTAGGTTCCAAAGAAACACAAGACAAATAATTCCTAGCATAAACCTAATTGAACAAGAAAGAAAAAGATGAAGAATGGTTGAAGCCTTGTCAAAATTTCTCCTTGCTCTTGTCAAAATCTCCCTCATCTCTTTGTCGAAATTTCTCTTTTCTCTCCCCCTATGGAGTTGACGGAATGGTCCTCAATTTATAGGGCTAGGTCAAGTCTTTTTTGAGGAGGAAGTTAAGTTGGAATTAAATATCTTTAAAGAATATAATTCTTTATTATATTTAAATTCCTTCTAGAACTTCTCCTATCTTCTTGGGATTTAATTTCTCTTTATGGAAATCAAACTCCTTTGGGATTTAACTTTGCTCTACGTCATCTTGGCCTTATCTAGTCATCAATTTCGACTACCATATCATCTTATCCCTTATCGAAAATTGTCCTAGCAACTAGCTCGGCATCGCCTTCATGCATTGCCCTAGCAACTAGCTCAGCATCTCCTTCATGCATTGCCCTGGCAACTGGTTCCAGCCTTGCTTTTGCAAGTGATTCTGCACACATACAAAAAACACACCAAAGCAGTATCTTTTTCCACAAAATTAAGCAAAATATGAAATCAAGCTTGTCCACCAAGGAAACAATGCAAATATGCATGAATGGCTAATAATGCAACTAATATGAGCCTAAGTCTAGCAATAATATGAATAAAAATGGTGACTAAAATAGTACTTTTAGACACTTAACACACCCCCAAACTCGAACTATTGCTTGTCATCAAGCAATGCAAACTAATAATTACCCGCCAAGACTTCAATTTTCACAAACTTAGCTTTGAACTTGATTTCAATTCTCAGAATCGTGGCAGAGCTTTTCATTTTTCAGAAAGCTTAGGAGTTACTCAGAATCAAACTATAATGCTTGTGAGTGTGTGCGGAGTTGTGTGCGAGTTGATTTTTCGGATTCTATGCAAACAAGAGGTTTTCAAATCGCTTCATTGGGTTCTTTTCGCTAGAATTCCTTAAATCAATCAAGCCACACAGTGTTTCATCAAGTTTAGCATCATAGTACGATTTTAAGTGTTTCCATGTTTATCCTAGAATAAAAAGTTCTATCAATTAAGTACATTGGCAAAGTCATCATCGGATATTCATCAAATCTAGGCAATTCTTGTTCCAACTAAAGGCATGGCAAGCAATTTATGTATCCTAAATGCAATACTTAAGATGAATGCAACTAAACATGGTAACTAACTAATAACAATCCCCCCCAAACTCGAATGAGGCATTGTCCTCAATGCATGCAACAAAGAAAAATAAAAATAAAGAAAAGTAAAATGCAAACGATGACTTACTCCGAGAGTTCGTCGTCGTGGATGATTAGTTTCCTTTTGGTCGGTGTCTTGATTCTTTTGCCTGAACGCGGTGGTTGCTTCCTTGTTGCCGATGGTGGAATTGATCCTCGTACGGGGTTGTCCTTATCGTCCTCTTCATCAATGTCATTGGCTTTTCGCTTGGGCTTGGAGGATTTGATTGGTGTGGTCTTTGTTGGTGCACTAGAGGACTCGTCTGAATCTGAAAAATCAGACAATGATTCAGTACAAGTTGATTCGGGCATAAGTGCTTTACCTTTGGCTTTTGTAGTGGTTGCCGGGGCTTCTTTAGCTTTAGTTGCCGTGACATCTTCAGTGTTGGTTGCCATGGCAACTGCTTAGGCAGGCGCAGTGTAGGTTGTCGTGGCATCATCTGTTGCAGTTGCCGTGGTAACTGCTTCATTGGTTGTTGTGGCAAGGATTTCGGCAGGAAAGATGGGGAATGACACGTGGTTGTCTAGGTACTTTTCCAGGATGACTTGGGTGATGGCATTGTTGTGATCCTTCATGTACCGCATGAACAATAGTTGCCAGTCTTCAATTTGCCTAAGGCGGTTCGCCAAAGGTTGAAATAGTGCTTCAAGTTGTCCCGGGGTTGCTGGCCGAGTTGCCCGGGCATCAGTTGCTTGGGCATTAGGGGTTGCCGAGGCGGCAGGAGTTGCTGCGGTAACTAAAGGCATTGGGGATTTTATCGGTGCCTCTCCCATTAGCTTTCGGATTTGTGCTCGATTCCAACTGGACTTTGGTAGGGCCTTTTCATCAGTGGACTCACTTGGGACATGCATCTCCTTGCAAAGATTGGAAATTAAGCAAGGGAAGAAAAGAGAACCCTTGTCTTTTGTGCTACATACAAAAATCTCATCACAAATAATTTTTCCAATGTTAATGATGCGATTATGCAAGATAGGATGTATGAGCAAAAGACGAGGTGTATCAACGGTGGTATTGTGTGTTGTGGGCATTAAATAAGTTTTAACAAACTTATTCCATAATTTTGCCTCAGATTTAAGCCGAAGGCAATTTACCGTGCCCTTGTATTTACCGTCATTCCATTGAGTTCCCGGTAGAGTGAGTTCTTGAAGCACCTTGTCGAGTTGCTTGGGCGTGAGTTGATCAACAAAGGCTTGATGCTCTTCCTTCTCAACGTAGAGCCTGTAAAAGGTGTTGATGTTTTTGGGGCTTATGAGTATAACCTTGTCACGAACAAAAACATAAGGATTATCCGGGTTAGGTGAGTGAGCCTAGAATTCTCTTACCAATGAGGCGTTACCCGGTTCTAATTGATGGCAAAAGATTTGCCACTTTTGATGTGCAATCCTTTCAAAGATGAATGGTTCAAGGCCGAAATCTTGATGAGAGTTGGGAGTATTCGAAGCCTTGTTCTTTGCAAATCTTCCGGCTTTCAAACTTAGAGTGAAATCTTTCTTGAACCACCGGTGTAGCAAACTTCTTGTATCTTGGTTCTTTGGAGGAACTTGGATAAACCAAAAATTTGATTTTGGATGCCATGGATGATCTTGGTTATGAGTTTGGTAGAAACAAAGAAAAGAAAGCAAAAGAAACTAAAGAGTTGCAAGGTGAAAAGTAGGAATAGGTTTCTTGGAAGTTAAGGGTGATGGGTTAAATTGAAAAGATAGGTAGTAAATATGGTGGGTGGGAGTAATTTTGGAAGAAAGAAAACAAGGGTTTAGATTGGGGAAAGGTGACAGCTAGGGGGTTTAGGGAAGGGAAGGTTTTGGCCGGTTATGTAGGGTTTATTTAGGGTAAATTGGAGGCTTAATATAAGCCTTAGATTCAGCCCATTAATTTCCTTGTTGAGGAAGTTTCCTTCTTGAATCAAAATTCCTCTTTATCTTGAACTCTTTTCCTACAATTCAAAAACAAATAAAATAAGGATTAAAAATATAGATAAACTAATAAAAGAAAATAAATAAAGATGTGCAAAGAAATTCTTAAACTTAAAATTTTAAAAACAATTAGATAAATATGAAAGAAAGATATAGTTTTAATCTTAAAGAAAATAAATAAATATATCCTAAAAAGAAAAATAACCGAAAATAATAAATAAAAATAAAAAAATTAAATAGTTCGAAAGAAAATAAAAATAAAAAGAAAATATCGAAAGGAGAGCATGCTCATGCATCTCCTAAGGTGACCACTTCTTTGTTACGTTCCACATGGGCACCGTTGTAGTGCTTCAATCTTTGTCTGTTGACTTTGAATTCATGTTCATCAGTGATGGACTTGATTATCACGGCACTATGGGAGAACGGTTTGACAACTTCGAATGGTCTCGACCATCTTGATTTTAGTTTTCTCGGGAAAAGTTTCAGCTGATAATTGAATAAGAGAACTAGTTGCCCTGGCATGAATTGTCGTGGCAATAGTTTCTTGTCATGCCATTGCTTTGTTTTCTCCTTGTAGATTCATGCATTGTTATAGGCGAGTGCACAGAATTCTTCTATCTCGTTGAGGTCCAACAAACGCTTTTGCCAGGCACTTTCCCAATCCATATTCACGGTCTTGATTGCCCAATATGCCTTGTATTCGATTTCCATCGGTAGATGGCATGTTTTACCATAGACAAGTCAGAAGGGAGACATACCTAAGGGTGTTTTGAATGCAGTGCGATATGCCCAAAGTGCGTCATCTAGTCTGACTGACCAATCCTTCCTAGAGGGATTTACAACTTTATCGAGTATACCCTTCAATTCCCGGTTGGAAATTTCTTCTTGCCCATTGGTTTGTGGGTGATATGCCATGGCAATCTTGTGAGATACACCAAAGCGTTGTAACATCTTGGCGATGAGTTTGTTGTCGAAGTGCTTGCCTTCATCACTGATAATTACTCTCAGCATCCCAAACCGTGTAAATATGTTTTTCTGCAAGAATCGTTGCACGGTCTTAGAATCGTTGGTGGGAACTGCAGCTGCCTCAACCCATTTAGACACGTAGTCGACGGCAAGTAAAATGTAGAGGCTGTCAAATGAAGATGTGAAAGGTCCCATAAAATCAATCCCCCATACATCGAAAAATTCTACCTCGATGATGTTTTAGAGCGGCATCTCATGTCATCTAGAGATATTGCCCGTCCTCTGGCAATGATCACATTGCTTGTAAAACTCTTGGGCATCTTTGTACAGTGTTGGCCAATACAAATCGGATTGCAAAACTTTGGCCGCGGTACGAGTTCCTCCAAAATGTCCTCCATAGGGTGAAGAATGGCATTGTCGGAGTACATTCTGCTGCTTCTCTTCAAGGACACATCGGTGTATAACCTGATTTGTACATTGTTTAAACAAAAAAGGCTCGTCCCAGAAGTAATGCTTAGCATTATGGCGGAATCGCTTCTTCCCTTGGTGAGTAAGGCCATAAGGTAAAATACCACAAATAAGGAAATTAACTAAATCCGCGTACCAGGGCATTGCCGAGGCTTGTGTTGCCGTGGCAACTGCTTCCAAGGTTGCCGAGGCGTGTGCGTCTAGAGTTGCCGTGGTATGCGCGTCAAGGGTTGCCAAGGCGTGTGCGTCTAAAGTTACCGAGGTGTGCACGTCAACGGGTGTCGAGGCGTGCACATTAGTGGTTGTTGAGGCATACGCATCTAGAGTTGCCGCGGTATACGGGTCAAGGGTTACCGAGGTATGCGCGTCAAGGGTTGTCGAGGCATATCCGTCTGGGGTTGCCAAGGCGTGCACATCAATGGTTGCCGAGGCATACGCGTCTGGAGTTGCAGAGGCATGCGCGTCAAGGGTTGCCGAGGCATGCACATCCATGGTTGTCAAGGCAACTAACAGTTGCTCATCCGGGAATGCATCACATATCTTTATACCCGCGTCCTCCTCCCTATTGCGTTCTAAGCGTGATAAGTGATCGGCCACTTGATTTTCTGTTCCTTTCCTATCTTTAATTTCAATGTCAAACTCTTTTAAAAGCAATATCCAACGAATCAAATTAGGTTTGGCAGCCTTTTTAGCAAATAGATACTTAATTGCCGAATGGTCTGTATGGACAATTACCTTTGTACCAATCAAATAGGATCGAAACTTGTCAAATGCGAAAACTACAGCTAGTAACTCTTTCTCCGTTGTTGTGTAATTCACTTGATCACTATTAAGAGTTTTACTAGCGTAGTATATCACATGAAAGGTCTTACTTGTGCGTTGGCCTAGGACTGCTCCTACCGCGAAATCACTTGCATCAACATGAGTTCAAAAGGTAGCGTCCAATCTGGTAGAACAACAATGGGTACCGAGGTAAGCTTTTCCTTTAGGGTTTCGAATTCTTGGGCGCAAGAATCATCAAAATTGAAGACTTTATCCCGTTCAAGCAAATTGCACAAGGGTTTGGTAATTTTAGAAAAATTATGAATGAACCTCCTGTAAAAACCTATATGTCCAAAAAAGCTTCAGATTCCTTTAACCGAACTTGGTGGGGGTAATCTCTCGATCACATCCACCTTGGCTTTGTCTACTTCAATTCCCTTGGATGAAATCTTGTGGCTGAGCACTATTCCTTCATCTACCATAAATGGCACTTCTCCTAATTAAGGACTAAATCGGTTTCTTCACATCCTTGCCAACACATTCTCTAAATTGCCGAGGTAGCTGTCGAAGTCATTGCCAAAAATGGAAAAAATCATCCATGAAGATCTCAAGGAAGTCTTCGACCATGTCTAAAAAGAGTGCTATCATGCATCTTTGGAAGGTTGCCGAGGCATTACACAATCCGAACGGCATCCTTCAAAAACCATAAGTACCGTATGGGCATGTGAAGGTTGTCTTTTCTTTATCTTCTGGTGCTATGGCAATTTGATTGTGACCTGAATAACCATCAAGAAAATAATAAAAGGGTTTACCTGCAAGACGGTCAAGCATTTAATCAATAAAGGGTAATGGGAAGTGATCTTTCCTAGTGGCTTTGTTTAGCTTTCGATAATACATACAAACCCTCCAATCGGTCACAGTCCTGGTTGGAATGAGTTCGTTGTTTTCATTACTTACCACCGCTATACCTCTCTTTTCCGGTACACATTGTACCAGACTTACCCATGTACTATTAGAGATAGGGTATATGATACTGGCGTCAAGCCACTTGATGATTTCTTTCATTACAACCCCTTTCATGGCATGATTCAGTCTCTTCTGGGCCTCAATAGAAGGTTTGTGATCATCTTCCAACAAAATCTTGTGCATGCACACTGCTGGGCTAATTCCCTTCAAGTCGGCAATTGTCCACCCTTTTGTCTTCTTGTGTAGCATCAACATTTTGATCAGCTTTTTTTCCTGCTCAGCTGTAACTTAGAGGAAATAATTATAGGCAATGTATTATCGGTTCCCAAGTAAGCATATTTTAGTTGTACTGGCAATTGTTTCAACTCAAGAATTGGTGGTTGTTCAATGGAGGGCTTTTCGAGTTTACCTTCCTTACCCGAGTAATCCAGTGGTTCAAAGTATGTACCTGGTCGATTGACTAACCAATTTTCCTTTTCTTGTTGTTCCTCATCGATCGGTTCTTCATACTCCTCAGGTTCCTCTTGTTCAGCAATGGAGTTGTCGAGGCAACTAAATTCCTCGTCGAAGTCAAACTCTGTTATGGCATGAAGAAGTTGGCATTCTTCTGGATCATCGGCATGCCTTAGTGTTTGGAACACATTTAGTTTAACTTGCTGGTCATTCACCCTCATTGTGAGTTCTCCCTTTTCAATATCGATCAAGGTTCTCCCTGTCGCTAGGAAGGGTCTCCCGAGAATGATAGGTGCATTTTCATCTGCTTCACAATCCAAAACAATAAAGTCAGCGGGAAAAATAAATTTATCAACTTTTACCAATATGTCTTCGATTTTTCCCTCTGGATGCACATAGGATCTATCGGCTAGTTATAGCATAATTGTTGTAGGTCTTGCCTTCCCGATTCCTAGTTTCTGGAAAACTGATTTAGGCATCAAGTTTATGCTTGCTCCAAGGTCACATAATGCTTTCCCGACATAGTGGTTTCCGATGGAACAAGGTATTGTGAAACTTCCGGGATCCTCCAACTTGGGTGGCATGCGGTTGTGCAACATGGCCATGCATCCCTCTGTTGCGGCAACTGTTTCAAACTCTCCTAGCCTTGTTCTCTTGGACATAATGTCTTTAAGGAACTTGGCATAGTTTGGAATTTGTTCAATTGCTTCAACCAATGGCAAATTGATGTGGACTTGCTTTAGGATATCAAGGAACTTCTTGAATTGATACTCTTGCTTTTGTCGCTTCAACCTTTATGGGAATGGTGGTGGAAGTCAGATATCTTCGATCCTTTCATTGGTCTAGAACCTGATGACGGCATTGCCGAGGCAACTGAAGTTGCTGAGGCATCGTCAATTGGGGTTGCCGTGGAATGCCTATCATTGGTTGTCGCGGTATCCTTATCGCTGGTTGCCGAGGCATGCTTATCGCTAGTTGCCGCGGTAATTCCTGGTTCAACATCTGAGGCTTTGCCACTGAGTTCGTCTTGTTCTTTTTGTGGAGTTTTGTTTGATGAGCGAGCTTGAGCCTCTTTAAGTTTTTGGCCACTTCTAGTGGTGATCGCCTTACATTGCTCATGGCCAGTTCCTCTTGCGACTTCAGTATCGCTAGGTAAACCTCCTGGCGGTCTAGTATTCAGGTTTTGAGCAAATTATCCGACTTGATTTTCCAATAATTTGATTGCCACCTCTTGGTTTTGCAATCTCATCTCGGTCCTGTTAATGAAAGCATCAGTTCTTTTTATGAAGTTACTATTCTCAGCCATATAAGATTCAGTTTTCAACATAAAAGCATTAGAGAATTTTCCAAAGAACTAGATGTTGTCGGTTGTTGCTGCGGCAACTGTTGTCGTGGCATATTCTGCTAGAATCCTGATGCTTGTGCATTCTGATTGTTCTGGTTTAGAGCATTATTGGGATTACTCCATGAAAAATTCGGGTGCTTCTTCCAAGCTGGATTGTATGTATTGGACATCACATTATTGTTCCAGCTGTAATTCCCCACGTAAAAGCTAGATTTCGGATTCTGCATACATTCAGAAGAATCATGGTTACCACCACATAACTCACAAAAGGAATCCATTACCATGACTTCTTGTGTGTTGTTTGGTTTCTGCATGTTCTGGACCATCTTGGTTTGAGTGGCCAATTGTGCCGAAATTGAGTCTCATGATCCCAGTTCATGTATTGTGGCTTGGCATCTAACTCCTCCTCTTCTAGCAGATGGAAACTGATAATCATTCTTAGCAAGCCTGTTTAGAATTTGCATGGCTTCCTCTGGCGACTTATCTAGGAGTATGTCGTTTGCTGAGGTATCTAGCATCATCCTTGTTGGTGTATTCACAGCGTTGTAAAACATTGTTACTTGTGTCCACACTGGAATCCGTGTAGGGGCATTTGTGTAGAAGTTCTCTATATCGCTCCCAAGCCTTCTACATGGATTCATCATCTGCCTGCCAAAAAGAAGTAATTTCGTTACGAAGCTTATCAGTCAAATTTGTAAGATTAAATCGAGCAAGGAAATCACGACAAAGATCGGTCCAAGATCCTATTGATCCAGCAAGAATACTATTCAACCATGCTTTCGCCCTATCCCTTAGTGAATAGGGGAATAATCTTAGTCGTAAAACATCAGGGGTGACTCCTTGTATTTTGAATGAATTACAAATCTCGAGGAAAGGTTTAAGATGTTGTCGTGCATCTTCGGTTGCTGAGCCGCCAAATTGACCAATTGTGTTGATCATATTGAACATCACCGCCTTCAACTCAAAGTGGTCGGCTTCAATTTTAGGTGTGACAACTCCTGGATTAAGTCCTTCAAGATCTTCTTCAAGATAGTCTCGAATAGTTCTGTTCCGTGCAAGAATCACTCCTCCTGCTGCTGGAACATCCTGATTCATATTGCCGTCTTGATTAGCCATTGTTACTCTTAACCTTCGTCTGTGTCTTTGCAAGGTTCGTTCGATTTCTCGATCAAAGGGATATTCTGATGTAATCGGTCTCGCCCTGGTCATATACCAATGCAAAACCAAAGTTTGTTAACCACTTTGACTAGTACTGGCTATATTTACCATCGAATATAAGGGCACCACATTAACAGTTTATATATCGGATGCAAGAAAATAAATCAAGTAAATATGTACAATAAAGGCATAAATAAAAGGCAGAAAACAAAATGTCCAAAAAAGGACCGGATCAAACAAAAGTAAGTGCGTAAAATAAATACAAGAAAAATAAATGCAATAAAGTAAATGCGGAAAAATAAAATATGAGAAATTAAAGTGCGATCAAAATAAAATATGGGAATTAAAGAACATCCGGAAAAGGGCCGGATCGAAAGCAATTCGAAAATAGGACCAGATCAAAAAATGCAATCTGAAAAAAGGACCAGATCGAGCAAGAAAAGAAATGCAAAAATTTAAAATGCAAGAATTTAAAATGCAGAATTTAAATGTTAGATGTTAGATTAAGATGGAATGTGCAATAATAATACGGGTCATCCCCGTTGCGGGTCACCGTAACGCCGATTCGAGAAATAAAAATAAATAGACGAAAGATAAAGGAACCAAAAAAAGAAAAAATATATATACTATGTACGATAATGTAATAATACTATAATATAATGATATCATATAATATATACTATGATATAAATAATATTTTGAGATCCACTAATTGACTTAGTGGCTAAAGATGCTCATCTTGCCCCATCTTGTATAGGTTCGAATCCTGGCATGGGAATGTAATACTCACTATTTAATAAAGAAAATAATATTCTAATATATGATAATAATATACATAGTATAAATATAATGTAATATCATGATATATAATATATATACTAAGTAACTTATATATAATAGATAACATAATTAATGTCTAATATATAAAATATATGTAAAGTATAATATATAAATATAATATATAAATAAAATATAACATATAAATATAATAACCTATATACATAAAACGTATAGTGGAAGATGTCATATATGCGTATATATAACATAATAATATATACAAACATAATATAAAAACTAAGGACCGAAATGAAAATAATGGAAGACGCAGGGGTGAAATTCGAAACAAAACAGAATGAAGAGAGATGAAATTTTGAAAACCAAAATAGAGGATAAGGATTAAAACGGCTATTAAACCATGCTCAAAATGACTACAGGAAAGAAAATAGGGGGTTAAGAAAGCAATTAACCCATTAATGGAAACACGTAGATCCTTCCCCGGGTCGGGTAATCACGCGGGTCTGAACGCGCCAAAACAATGCCGTTTCATTGTTTGGATAAATATCCAAAAACCAGGGCAAATTTTGCTTGAAGCTTTCATTTGGCTTCAGTCGTTTTCAAGATCCAAAAAAAACAAGAGCCACGTTCTATTGTAGCCGGCGAACCCCAAACACTTCAAAACACTCTCATCTCTCTCCTAAACACGAAACCAAGCCCTGATTCCCGAAACTTTTTCCTAGATCTAAAAGCGACCGAACCAAATTCCTCTTTTTGTGTTCAAAAACTTTTGAAAGCTTCGGAGAGAAAGCCCGATGGACTAATCGGAGACGACAAAGGAATGAGTATCGGTGACGGGTAGCCAAACCGACTCTAATGGTAAACTCTTAAACCTCTATTTCCTATTTTTTGTTTTATATTCGAAACAAAAAAGAAGAGCATATAACTTTGATTTTTTTTGCTTTTTTGTATTGGTTTTCTAGAATATTTCCCGTATAGGGTTACAAATGGGTTTTATTAGGTTCTATAACCGATTTACATGGATAAAAATAAAAAAACAAAATTGATGTTGGTTGTTGCAGGTCTGATCTTTGTGTATTTTGTGGCTGCTTGTCTCATTTGCAGGTTGCGTGTTTACGGAGGAGAGAGGAGGCCAGTCCTGATCCTTTGGCCGCATGTGAGGCGGAGGATGGTGACTTGGTCGTGGCTGCTAACACGGACGGTGAGTTGAAGCGGACGTGATACCTAGGTGGCGGATGACGTGGCCGTAGAGCTGGAAGGCCTAGGGTTACTTCTAGAAGCTTCTAGCGGCTAGGGTTTGGGTGTTAGATTTAGGTTATCCAAGTAGGGTTAGATGAACATGGGTTTCAGGTATTCAATCTCGGGTAGTTTAGGCAGAGCCGAGTATGGGTAGGCTTGGCAGGTGGGTTTAGCTGTTGGGTTAGATAATTGGGCTAATAGGTCTTGTAAAATGGATCGGGCTTTGGTTAATTGTAAAGGTAGTGGGCTGATTTGGTTAAAAGGTCTTGTAAAATGGACATTTAATTTTTGGACTATTATTATTCTACATGGGCTTTATTATATTTTATATTATTTACATTTTCTGAATTTGTTATATAATAATAATATTGTAGTATAATAATAGTAATAAAATTCAAAACTAAAAAACAATAATGATAATAATAATGACAATTAATAATAATAAGCAATGCATAATAATAATGGTAATAATAATAATATAATATAATTGAAAACGATAATAATAGATATTATAATAATAGATATTATACTAATGATGCCATTTTTGTTTTAATTTTTTTATATTTTATATTTTTATTATATATATATATATATTAGCATAATAACAAAGGTAATAATAATAATAAAAGATATATATACATATATTAGTAAAAATAAATAAGCCTAAGTTAGAAAAATAAAGCCCGAAAAAAATAGAGATTACACACTGCTCCCTCACCATTGAACACACATCAATCATTTCTTCCATTACAATCTGCCGTAACCATCGCCACTTCCATCTCCCTCACCTTTCTCCAAACTACCATCCTTTATCTTCACATACAACCTAAACTACCCAAGCTTCAATCAACCGTTTGATCACCCTTGAGGTTGATCATTAAAAAAGCTAAGCTTCAAGAGCTTAAATCGACCCCCACACTGAAAAACCCACCATTATCCCCTTGACCTTCAATCCATAAAAAAAAACATATCCATTACCTCCACCTCTGGAGACAGCCTCAATTTTGATCACCAACCAAAAATTCCGTCCTTTACTCTTCACTTCCGCAGTCCACCATCATCAATCGAACCAATCATCAATACACCTTACCATTCCCGAGTGTGAAACTGCTACCGTTTTGCTCTTTTTCTTTTTTATTCTCCCTTTTTTAATGCTTTTATATTGTAACACCCCTAAAATCGGACTAGGAGTTTTACAAGCTAAATCATGCTTTGAGAAGTTATATTTGGAACCCTAAAGACTCAATTTGAGCCAATTGAGTAAGCAAGTCGATGGAATTAAAGATAAAAGAGTTAAATTGAGCTAAGTATTAGTTATCGAATGAGTAAAGTTGTTACATTTTAAAAAAATTATGAAGGAGCATATATGAGCATCAAAATGTTAATTTAGTGTATGATTTAAATTATTAAGGATTGAATTGTAAGAAGTAAGAGTGAGTTAGTGGCTAAATTGTAAAGATGAGAAACTAACCTTGAAGGACCAAAAAGAAACAAAGAACTTACACTTTGCATGAGCAATTATACTACTCTTGGTGAGTGGAATCTATGTGGCATGGAGTGGAAAGGGTAGCCGGCCAAGTGGGAAGGGAGAGATTTATGAGAATTTATTTTTCATTTGGTTGTCTTCAACCTCTCTCCACTCTCTCCTCATGGCCGAATATGGCAAGTAAGAAGAACCTTGAGGAAGCCATGGAAATTAAGCTTTGGTGGTAGCAAGATTTTGGTTCAAAGTTATTAAGAAATTCAATAAATTTATGAAGGTAAATTTTAGCTCTTCTATGCATCTTCATGTTATGTTTTGGTTAAGAGAACTTTAGCTTTGATTTTGTCTTGAGAAGGATGACATAGGTTAGGTGAAATCATATTTTGTGTAATAATTTTGAATGGAAATCTATGCTGGAAATGTATGTTCATTGAAATTGTTAGAATTGTTGCTAATTAGGGTTGAGTTGGAATACTTAAACTAGTCAAAAACAAGGATGAATGCAATCTGCCTAGGGAACTCTGTTCTGGCAGTGAGTTTAGAAAATCATAGAAAATTGAATCTGTTGAGATAGAAGATGAATTTCATATGTGTAGAATCATGTGTGAGTCTAGTTTAATCTCCAACAAACAGTGATTGATTTTGATTTCAGAATCAAAAGTTATGAATTTTTAAGTGAATATAGTGCAGGAAATCTGGAGGCAAATTCTGCTCTGGACACTTTCTGTTATGGAACTTCTAAAAATTCTCCTAATTGCTATAGAACTTGTTAAATTATAAGGTTTATACCGTTAGAACTGTGGTTGGATTTAGTTTGTAAAGGTGTAAAGAGCTTTAAATTCTAGTGTATAGTCTATCCTAGAGAGATAGTTCTTTGATGATAGCTCAAGTTGCCAAAAGTTAGAAATAAGGATTTAACCTGGAAATGGAATTGAAGAATGATTAATATATGTATGGTTAATGGTTGAATGATGATATTGGTTGTGCATATTGAGTAAATGAGTGATGAAAGATATGTATATTAATGAATGTACTTGTGATGATTGATAAGTAGTTTATTTGGCTACTGTTTTATCTTTAATTATGCCTTTAATGGTAAGTTTATGTTGTTGATCTGGATGTTTTTGTGCGTTTTCTATGCAAGACTACAATTCTGGAAATTTCATTTAAAAGACAACAGTCTACACTTTTATTTTCTAGAATCAAGGCTGGGCTAGTGGGTATGAAGCGTCTGACGTGGCATCCAGTCAGCGGCTTCTAGAAGGTCCAGTCAGCGGCTCCTAGAAGGTCTAGTCAACGAGGAAGGATGAGCGAATCATCTGCATTTAAAATTCAAATTAGAAATTATCTTTTGTTTTTAGGATTTAATTTGAATATTTTCAAGAATTATCTTTTTATCATTTCTAGGTTATTTTAAGGGTTTTAGAATACTATACATACCCCATCGGAGTAAGCTAGAAAATCATCTCTCATTCTTAATTTTGTTCTTGCTTTCTAAGTTCTATAAAATTCTCTTTTTTTTACGTTCTTATTTTTTAAGTTTTCATTTATTTTCTATTAAAATGCTGAGTATGATTTCTACCATAATCATGTTTAGCTAATTTTCCAATTAGCCAAAGGCTTAAGCAACAACTCAATTCGTTTTGTGAGAATTGAAAAGTACTTAATATCTTCGGATATCATTCTCAATTTTCTAAAAACTTAGATGGGAAATAGGCAGTTCTTTTAAAAATCTTTACACTTTCATCTTAAAAAGCGCACGTTGGTCTGAATGTTGTTCTGATTTAAAGTTGGAAGGAAGTATAGGCTTGTAGCATATTCGACTTCCTATGAACACACTTAGCGACAAATTCGCTAAGGGAAATTGAGATTGGATTCGATTCTTATTGAGACAACACAATCTGAGTCGGGCTTTTCTAACACTTAAACTGCATTGGTGCTAGCAACGATAGTTGTTGCTAGTCGAAGTAAAAATAGAATTCCAAAGATTACCTTTGGATTATTGGTTTATCAAAGTGAAAAGTAAGTTACAAGGTTTGGGCCTTGTAGACTGTAACCGGCATGTATCCGGTGTAAAATCTTTTTCGATGATTAGTTTGAATTGAGGCTAAGCTAAGCTTGAGGCTATTCCATTTAATCGAGTTTTCTCTTCAAAGTTTACTTTCGTCAATTTCTCCAAATATGTTTTCAAACTCACTTTTACTGCTTACATCTACTTTCTACATTAAAACCCCCCACCTTCTTTACGTAATTGCTAAAGTCAGAATCAAAACCTCCAGATATCCTTCTTCTCTTTACTATGCTTATTAATTATTTATTTTGAGATGAAGGATAATTTATTTGACAATTATGACGCTTGTCAAATTGGCACTGTTGCCGGGGACTTCGGCAAAGTTACTGATTAAAGTTTGTTTTGATTTATGACCAAGAAGAATCCGCGAAAACTAACTAATTTTAAACTAGAGATCGAAGCATTATCCCGAAGACTACACGTACAAACGCTTCGGGAAAGAAGACAACAAAAGCAAGAATAGCGACAACAATAGTCCGAACCAGATCTAGAAACACCCTCTGACGCTGAAACACACTTTGAATACGACAACGTAGATCAGATTCTGATGGTAGATGAAGACCAACTATTCAGAACTTACTGTGGCACCTCAAGAGCAAAAACTATTGTGCATCACATTCTCAAATGGATAAACGCCATTTGCACTTAAGACGGGTCTAATCCATATTCTATCGACTTTTCATGGTCTGCCTAGTGAAAAACTGCACAAACATCTCAAGGAATTTCATATGGTTTGTTTAAGCACGAAACCACAAGGAGTATCTGAAGACCAAATTAAACTCCGCGCTTTCCCTTTTTCCTTAGCCAAATCGGCTAAGGATTGGTTATTTGATTTACCATCTAATTCGGCAACTACATGGACTGATATGGCTCGACTTTTTCTTGACAGGTTTTTCCTTGCAGCCATGGCGAGTGGACTAAGGCGAAGCATCTTAGTAATCCGACAAAAAGAAGCTGAATCATTATATGACTATTGGGAGAGATTCAAGAAATTATGTGCAAATTGTCCACAACACAGACTGTCAGGATAAACACTTCTCCAATACTTCTACGAAGGCTTAACCCCTATAGAGATGAAGATGATCGATACAGCAAGTGGAGGGGCACTTGTAAACATGACTCCAACTGCAGCAAGGAATTTAATCTCTACTATGGCCGCTAACTCCTAACAGTTTCATCATTCCAGTGAACCCTCTCGACGAGTTCACGAGGTAAGTACAAATTTTGGAACATAAAATTGATAAGTTGGCTGACATATTTCAATTCCTTGTTGTAGACAAAAAAGGTAAAGCTAGACTTTGCAGAATATGTACGATGCCAGACCATCCCATGGATTGTTGTCCGATGCTGCATAAAGATGTTTTCGCACAAATAAATACAGTAGGTACTTTTCTGGGACCTCCTCAGAGACCTTATAATCCTAACACAAACACATACAATCTGGAATGGAAAGATCATCCGAGCTTCACTTATGCGCAGAACAAGAGACTAAATCAAGCATATCAACCGAGGCTACCTCCACAGTAGCCGTATCAACAACCAAAGTCATCATTGGAGTCTATCATCGAACGGTTGACACAATCTCAAGAGAAATTTTAGAATCGCACTGAAGCCCATCTACAAGAGTTAGATAAGCAAATGAGCCAACTGGCTTAGACAGTAGGATGACTTGAGTCTCAAAGAAAATTACCTTCTCAAACGGAGCCAAATTTGAGAGAGAATGTTAGCGCCATCACTCTTCGAAGTGGTACCGTTGTCGCACCAAAAACTGTGGAGGAAGGTTCCCAAAAGAAAGATGAAGAGCAAGCACCATCGCCCACCATACAGGGTACGTCTGACTCATCTCCTACTCCTTCTCCCTATGTTGTTCCACCCTTTTTTCCCTCGAGGTTGATGAAATGAGATAAGCAAGATGAAGAGAGGGAAATCTTAGATATATTCTGGAAAGTGGAAATTAATATCCCACTTCTTGAAGTAATCTGTAAAGTAACGAGATATGCCAAGTTCCTAAAAGATTTATGTACAAATAAAAGAAGACTTACCGAAATTGAGAAGGTGAATTTGGAGGAAAATGTCTCAGCCGTTTTCCAACGAAAACTTCCGCCAAAGTTAAAGGACCAAGGTATATTCGCTATTCCTTGTAAAATCGGTAAGATTGGGATTAAACGTGCCATGTGTGATTTAGGCACTTCTATAAATGTTATGCCTTACCTTGTACAACTTACTTTCTGTTGAGCCTTTGAAGGATACGAAAGTGACGGTAGCTGGCTGACTGGTCCGTGATATACCCAGAAAGACTCCTTGAGAACGTCTTAGTAAAGGTAAATGAACTATTTTTCTGCCAGATTTTTATGTCATTAACATGGAAAATGACCGATCAAACACTTCTTTAGAAATCCTTCTTGGCCATCCCTTCCCTAGTATGGCGAATACAAAAATCGATGTAAGAAGCAAAATTCTTACATTAGAGTTCGACGGTGAGGTTGTTAAGTTTGACGTTTACAAAGCAATGTGATATCCAGATAATGTTGCTAGTATTAATTTTATTGATTTTATTGAGCCTACCATTGAAGAATTTATAAAATCTAACTTTGTTGATAATCTATGTAGGGAATTGGAGGACTTTAAAGAATAGATCATAAAGTTTGAGAAATTTTTTCAATTGATTCTGATTCATGCCTTATACCCTAAAACCCTAAAATTTTGCCTTCCATATTGCAAGCCCCTGAAATTGACTTGAAACAATTGCCGGAACACTTGAAATACACTTTTTTGGGTGAAAATGAAACCTTGTCGGTAATTATCTCAAATAAGTTTTCAAAAGAAGAGGAAGATAACTTGGTGATGGTGTTGCGCGCACATAAAGAGGCCATTGGGTTGACTATTGCCAATATTAAGGGAGTGAAACCATCACAAGAAGGTCAATGCCGGTTAAACCCACCGATGATGGAAGTCGTGAAAATGGAGATACAAAAGCTTCTTGATGCCGACATCATCTATCTGATATCCGATAGTAACTGGGTAAGTCCGATCTATGTGGTTCCTAAGAAAACCGAAGTGACGGTAGTCGAGAATTCAAGAGGTGAACTAGTCCCTACGCGAGTTCAAAATGGATGACGAGTTTGCATCGATTATAGGAAGTTGAACTCCCTAACTCGAAAAGATTATTTTTGTAACACCCTTTTCCCGTATTCATTACTGAATACAAGTTAGAGATGTCACAAAATAAAAGTATAATAATTTCTATATCAAATTTCGTTAAAATAAAATTTCCTAATAATATATCAAACCATTTTAAACTAAAGTAATAGTTAATCGTATAGAATTTAAAAATCTATTTTTTCTAAGTTCAATTTAAATTTAGATTTAAGCAGCAACTAGGCAATTTACTTATTAAACATCTAATTAATAAAACTGCTTAAAAACTGCCTAATTTAAAAATCATCTAGATAGCAAATAAAATACGTTTAAACTCATATTCTATTAAACATAGTTATACCAGAGCAGTTAAACATTTATATTATACATGCCAACTAGAACTATCAAAAGACAACATTTAAGATGTCATACTGATTCTGATGTACCACTCTCAAAATGTGATGATGTTTGCAGCTGCTCCTTACTTCTTAAGCTCCTTATAACCTACGTGTGAAACAATCACACGCTAAGTATACACTTAGTGAGGCAATATATATAATAATTGAAAAAAAAAATCACTCTAAGTATAATAAAAAAATATATAGAGTGCAATAAAAATATTAAAAAGGATTTGAAAATCATGAATCTGATTTACCAAACTATTCCATTTTCAATTCCAATGATAATATAGCATAGCCCAATGTACTATAAATGAGAATGAAAGGTATGTGAGTTTAATGACGAGTAATGCACATGTGCCCGCAACAACTAATCAATTGTGTTTGGATCAATAGATCAATGCTAGTGTATCACTAGAAATACTACCGTAACTTAATGGCATTAATAACCTTCACTGGATCATAGTTGTAAAACACAACTCACCATCTCGCCTGCCGTAGCAGTATTAAATGTATCGCCTGCTTAGTAGCAGTATTAAACCAATATACTCCAACTCTTTGGCATGCCAATATACCAAGACTCTCAATAGACATACAATGGGCATTCAACATTTCAATAATATGAACTTTCCTTTTTATAAATAATATCAATAAATCATAATAAATCACTTTCATATATAGAAATTTGCATTGGGTAGTTCATACCCTAAATCATTTATAAACCATTCAAACATTTCAGATAATTTAAATCCTTTAGCTTTAACCTTCAAGATTGACTTATCACAAGTCATCCGAGCTTTTCCTTTATCTACCGACTTGTTCGAACCTTGATTGTGATCACGAATACGATCTACACCACATTTCAACAACAAATACCATTTCAAAGTAATGTTAGTATCTTACTAACATTAATATATATATTAGGAAAATATTCCTAATAATTCTATAACTTTCCAAAAATACTCACTTTAGTCCTAAAAGACCCCTTTTAAGCTCCCAACCATCATTTTCAACTCTAAACCTTACATTCTTCATTCTTTACACTTGAGAACCTAAACTTTAAAAAAATTACAAACAAGTCCTTGGATTTTTCGAATTTACAATTTAGTCCTTCAAGTTCTCATAAACTTCAAAGTCATCATTTTCATCACTTAACTTGATTTTCTAACATAATACATTTCAAAAACAAGCTTAACAACCAAGTCTTTAAACTTTCCAAAATTTTCAACTTGGTCCTTAACATTTCAGATACTTACAAATTACTCCAAATAACTTCCAAAAGCTTACAAAAGCGTTCTAACACACTTTCCAACCTTAGGAAAATTTTCCATAATTTTCCCTTAATATTCATCAAGTAGCTGAATTCCAAAGGTCACTTTGACCAAATTTTTCCAACTTGATTCAAGTATGAATCTACCTTAGAACATTATATTCAAGCTTCCTACATCATTTCCACATCAAATAAAAATTTTGCAAGAGTTTCCCCAAAATTTTCAACTTTTCCAAAATCAATCTAAAGACAAAATCATGGATTTTCACCATTTTCATGCTTGAAACAACTTCACAACATCATAATCAATCAAAATAACTCATGAAACATAATTTTCCAACATGTTCTTCACAAACCCTAACTTCAAATCTCACAACATAAACATGGAAACTCTTCAAAACTTATATCAAATGAAAGAGAATTTCATGTAGATCAATTCTTTATTTGATGTCATAATCTAAAAACCAACTAAATCTCATGAAAAATTGAATTGAAAACTTGTTCTTACCTTTCTTGTTGCTTTTGAAATGGAGGAGAGAGTATGAAGAAAATTCTAGCCTTTTTTTCTTTGTTTAATTAAGATACAAATGGCATTATATTCATTAATTCCTAATTTAAAAATCTTATTTAATAGCAAATTGACTACTTTATCCCTTAGTTATGACCAATCATGTAGTGACACTTGTCCATTCTTATCCAAAATAATCAATTTTAATTAAAAACTAAGGGCAAAAGGTCAAAAATGCCATTAATGAATCCATATATCTACAAAATGTCATTATGCACTGTTTTAGAATACTGCATAGAATCGAATCCAAATCGATTCAGAAAAATTCCAAATTTCAGTATCATGTTCCTTTAGTCTGTCTAAGACTCCAATCAAATTTTTATAATTTTCTGAGTTCGAATGCTCATCTGAATAAATTCCCGAAACTTTTTCCTTTTATAGCTTTTTACACAAATCTCGTACCAAAAATCTAATTCCCACCAAAATTCTTATACCAGGATGAACTATTAATTTTTGCCATAAAATATTTATTGGGAAAATTACCATGTTGGTACCTAAACTTTTCCCAACTTTTTACTTTGACCCCTAAACTTTGAATTTTTTACGTTTTAGTCACTGAACTAAAACCACCAACTTTTAAAACTTTGCAATATAGTCACTAACCAAATGTTGGGGTATTACAATTTTCCCCTTCCTTTTATAGATCAAATGATGAAAGATTAGCCGGTAAATCTCATTATTGTTGCCTTGATGGATTTTCAAGTTTCTTCCATATTCCAGTGGCACCAGAAGATCAAGAAAAAACGACATTTACAAGTCCATTTGGCACTTTCACTTATCGAAGAATGCCATTCGGCCTTTGTAATGCCCCTGCCACATTCCAGAGATGCATGCTTAGCATTTTCTCAGACTACGTCAAGAAATTGAGGTTTTCATGGACGACTTCACCATATACGGTAATTCGTTTAACGAGTGCTTTTTGAATTTGACTAATGTACTTAGACGGTGCCTAGAATTTAATCTCGTACTAAATTATGAGAAATGGCATTTTATGGTTGATAAGGGATTAATTCTAGGCCATATTGTTTATTTTAATGGAATTACGGTTGACAAAGTGAAAACGGATATTATACGCTCACTCCCTTACCCCACAACTGTGAGGGAAGTCAGCTCCTTTCTTGGTCATGCAGGATTTTACCGCAGGTTCATTAAGGATTTCTAGAAGATAGCGCAACCGTTGTTCAATTTGCTTCAGAAAGATCAAGCCTTTGGTTTTACTTAGAAATGCAAAGAATCATTCGATATACTGAAAGAAAAGCTTGTATTAGCTCCGATTGTTTAACCTCCAAATTGGGACTACCCCTTCGAGCTCATGTGTGAAGCGTCGGATACGAGCGTTGGAGTGTCCTTGGTCAGAAATTTGACAAAGTGCCCCAAGTCATAGCCCACGTATCTCGTTCCTTGGATTCGGCTTAGAAAAATTATTCTACGATAGAAAAAGAATTATTTGCTATAATTTTTACTTTAGAAAAGTTTAGATCTTATCTGCTTGGTACTAAAATTACTGTCTTTTGTGATCATGCAGCCTTGAGATATTTAATGAGCAAAAATGAGGCGAAGCCAAGACTCATCCGATGGATTCTGCTTCTTCAAGAATTCAATTTAGAGATTAAAGACAAAAAGGGGCGCGAAAATCTACTAACCGATCAATTGAGTCGTATTCCCATCTCCACATCCGATCTGCCAATTCAAGATAAATTCCCTGAGGAGAGCTTGATGGTGGTGTAGAAAAATACCCCATGGTTCGCAGATATAATCAATTATTTGGCTGTAGGTAAGTTACCATTATATTTGCCGATAATTGAAGATAACCGAATAAAGCGAGGATCACGATTTTATATTTGGGATGATCCGTACCTTTGGAAGCATTGTTTGAATCAGGTAATTCAGAGGTGTGTCGCCGAAGATGAGGTAAACTCAAGTCTAAAATTTTGCTATTCTTACTCTTGTGGTGGTCATTTTGGACCAAAGTGAACTGCGCATAAAATTCTTGAAAGTGGTTTCTTTTGGCTGACATCTTTCGTGATTCTTATTTTTTTGTAAAACTTGTGAAAGATGTCAACACATGGGAAACATTAGTCGCAGAAATGAAATGTTGCTCAATCCAATTCATGTCTGCGAAATTTTTTATGTTTGGGGAATTGATTATATGGGTCCCTTCATTTCTTTATTTGGAAATACTTACATAATCCTTGTTGTAGATTATGTATCTAAGTGGGTAGAAGCTAAGGTTACCTGAAATAACGATGCTAAAACCACGGTTAAATTTCTAAAAGATTTTATTTTTTCCAGGTTTGGCATACCGAGGGCGATAGAAGAGATAGAGGAACTCACTTTTTCAATCGAATAATTGAAGCCCTTGTGAAGAAATTTGGAGTAACTCAAAGATTTGCCACGGCTTACCATCCATAGACAAATGGTCAAGCGGATGTATCGAATCAGGAAATTAAAACAATACTTGAGAAGATCGTCAAACCAGACCTTAAAGATTGGAGTATCAAGCTAACCGATGCGTTATGGGCATGCCAAATTGCATATAAAGGCCCCATTGGGATGTCTCCGTATTGCCTTTGTCTTCGATAAACCGTGCCATTTGCCGGTTGAATTGGAACATCGCGCGTATTGGGCAGTCAAGCAATGTAACATGGAGATGGATGCAATTGGTGTCGCGCGCAAACTGCATATTCAAGAACTTGAGGAGATCCATAGAAACGCTTATGATAGAGCTCAAATATTTAAAGAGAAAACAAAAGAACTCCATGATCATACATTTTTTAAAATATTTTTCTGTCGGACAAAAGGTTCTACTATTCAATTCCAAGTTTAAACTTTTTACAGGAAAACTTAGATCGAAATGGCTCGAACCTTTTACGATAACTCAAGCTTTTCCTCATGGTGCGATCGAAGTCAAAGATGACTTAGGGGCGCAGTTTAAAGTTAACGGTCAAAGGTTGAAATTGTATTCTGAAAACACTCATGTTAGTTTAGTCGAAGAACTCAATTTGGAAGAGCCTGTAGTCTGAATCAGCTCATCGAGCTAAAAGACATTAAATAAAACGCTAAATGGGAGGTAACCTATTTTTAATTTCATTTTTTTCTATATTATTTCATCTTTTTTTATTGATTTCCAAACAAATAATTAAAAAAGCGCAGGCTTGCATAAGTAGTAGACTTTAAAGAGAAACAAAAGATGAAGGAGAATTAAAGAAGGGCATTTGGGCTCATGTTAGTATAACCCATTGGCAGATTTTTTAGTTGCCGGTCAGATTCCAACAATTGCTTGAACCAATTATATCTACCTTTATCTCTATTTTAAACCCATCTTTTCCCTTTTCAAATTTTAAAATTCCCCGTAGACCCTACACCTTTTGACCAACATTGTCCCCCTATTTTAAACAAAGTCTCTTTCCCTTTTTACCTAAAACCCTCACGTGCCCTATTTGAAACTTCACTTTTTCCTTTTGTTTTCTCACCAGTCGCACAATCCTTTCCCCCTTTTCATCTTCATCTTCTTTGACCTTTCAAGCTTACCCACCATGGTGCGCACTCGAGACCAAGCCCACCGGCTTTCACAAGAACCTGTCATTATCGGCAGATGTTGCCTGTTAGCACTGTTGTAGTTTATCCAAGTGCCCAGTAACTCTGATTCTGCACCGCCACCTCTTCCTCTTTGTTGTGGTGGACGACGACAGTAAGCAAGTGCCACTCCTCTGGTCAAACCTGAGCCTTTACCCATTCGCGCCACATCACCGACCATTCCACCACCATCCGTCGGCCATTCCTCCCGCTCATCACAGCACCACAGTGTCGTCGATGTTTCCTACTCACGGTAGAACCACCCTTCACAATCGGCATCGTCCTTATTGTTTCGGTCAATACCTACTGCTGCTTCGTCCCGCTCAATGTCGGATGCTACCCTTTCCTATTCTATACACTCTTCCGTGCTGGACCAGGCCGAAAAGGTAAAGTTTGATCCAGTTTCCATTCGACCTTTGCTAATGTACCATCCGATTTTTGGCTATACAGAGGATGTCAATACTAGATTTCCTATGGGGGTCCATCGACGGAGCAACCATATTCTGGCCATGAACAGCCTTTCTTTGTGGCTAGTTCAGGCGATAGCACTATACCAACTGATATACCTGATCGCAACGAATGCTCCGAGCGACATCATCGTGGCCGAACATATTCTGTCCCGATCGAGGAAGTTTTGCAAGGATACTTGCACTTTGAAGAAGATGAAGTTTTACGATTTAATAGCGTTTGGCATCGTAAGTTTCAAGTTTGCAAATATATTCCTTCCCAAACTCTCAACACTTTACATTTGCGTGAATCTGTCATACAATTTTTTGATGCCATTGGCTGGATCTTATACTCTGAGATTAGATGTAGTACATACTATGAGTTGGTTTTTGAATTCTACGCTACATTTTCATTTCAGCAAGATCGAGTTGTTACTGCAAATCCGCCAGATGTTATTTTTTCGGTTGCTGGGACAGTATTTAGGGATGTTTGTTATAAATTTTAATTTTTCTATGGGATTTATGACGGAAGTCGTGGATCATGGTTATCTAACTGCTTTACTTGAGATTCCGCAGGATTTTGATACTGACCTTGCTTACGAAGGACTTACTGGCCTGGAGGGTTCAATGTTCGATGCCCACTCAAAGAAAGGATGGCACATACACAACTCTGCGCTTCACTACATTCACCGGTTCTTAGCATACAACTACTCCAGATGTAACGATACTACGTCAAATTTAAGTAAGATTGAACTGTTCTTCTTATGGTGTATGCAAACCGGTACCAAGGTAAACTTGGGCTTTTAGTTCGCCCACGCTTTTGAGCGTGTTTTACGATCCAACCGCCCACTCATTCTCGGACCTTATATTGCTCATCTTGCATCTCGTATTTTTCCATTGACTTTTGACACTGCACAATTTACTTATGCTTTTTCAATGGATGCTTTGGATGCACGGTGCTTAGACACAATAAGACTTCTCACTGGTACCCCGGTACACCCTATATCGTTCCTCTCGGCACTATTACACAACGTAATGCGCTTGTCTTCCTTTGAAGGACCGCACCGCAACCGACACAAGAGGAGAACCCACAGTCAGACGTGCACAACGAGATCCAAAAAGTACACGGTCGGCTCAACTTCATCGAAATCAACATTGCAAAGAATCTGTCTTACCTTCGCCCGGGCACATCCCGACGTGGTTGTGGCCGCGACCGTCGTTAGAACAGGGAGTATCTCTTTTTCCTCTCTTGTATTTTCATTTACATATTGGGACAATATACTTTTAGTTGGGGTAGAGAGCGCCTGCATCGAATTACCTTCTTTTGTTTATATGCCTGAAATTAAGTTACCTTGGTTGAATTGTTGGAATCTCTTGTTATTAATCTTGATTTTTACTTTGTTTCTTTGAATACCCTATGAGTTTGTGATCACACTTTAATCGGATTTAGGGTGCATGATAGTAAAATGAAAAGATTGGTGTTTTTCCGTTAAATTTTGCTTGATATTCCATGAGTTCATTGGTTGATATGTTTCTTGATTCAATGCACAATGCACCTACTTGCGAGATTTGAGCCTAAACGAGCATACTTTTTATTCTTGCTCATGTTTTTGATTGAGTGTGCTAGATTAATTTTGATATTCTAGAACTTGTAATTAAATGCATGTCAAGACTACACGTTGAATTGGATGTTTTAATATGATTAGGGCACTTAGGATTAACCCACTTCTCTACCCAAATTGCCTACCTATTTATATCCATTAGTGAACCAATTTTGTGCCTTTACCCTTTTTTTCTTTGTTTTTACCCTATTACTAAATCTAAGCCTCTTTTATTTTTACCCTCTTTTGATACCCATGTCAAGACATAGATTGATTTGTTCCACGAAAAAATTCAAAAAAAAAAACAGCAAGGAAAGGGAAGAAAGAAAAAAAATTGATTGCTTACGCTTCTTCAAAGTTGTTTATTTTATTGAATTTCGTGGCTTGAACTTCTTTTAGCATCTCTTGTCTTGACATTTAAACCCACTTTTGGCCTTATCCCTACCCCAACCTACCCCCTTTACAACCTTATTAAAGACCCTTTGATTAATACATCATGTTCATTCTAAGTAGTGGCGACTTGATTTTCGTACAAGCCTATGGTAATATCTTTCTTAATCTTGGCTTGGAGCGTTTTTTTTTTACCCAAAATGCATTGAGTGATAATGAGTGAACTCTTGTGAGGTATTGAACTTGTTACGTTGAAATTAATGGATAATTAGAATGTCTCGACTTTTGCTTAAACTTGTTACTAGTGAACTCATGTGATTTTCGATGATAACCTCCTTCCGAGGAAAGATTCTTGTGATGATGATGATGTAGGGATTTTTGAAGCTAATGATGGTGGGCAATCGTCAATGGTTAATGAAGTTCCAACCAAAGAAGATGAAACACAAGATCTACCTCTAGAAGCCTTGAAGGACATGAGCCTAAAGGAAAAGGAAGTGAGCTACCCAAGAGAGTACAACTATATCAAAAGTGGTGAGATTTGGGTGATCCATCCAAAGGGGTAACCACTAGACTTTCTCTTAAAAATGCATGTAATGTAGCATTTATCTCATGCATAGAGCCTAAGAATGTTAAAGAAGCATTAAATGATGATTATTGGATAATGACCATGCAAGAGGAATTAAACCAATTTGAGAGAAGTCAAGTTTGAACATTAGTTGATAGGCCTAGTGATGAATCTACTATAGGAACTAAATAGATTTATAGAAACAAACTAGATGAGAGTGGTAACATAGTGAGACATAAGGCTAGACTTGTCGCTCAAGGTTACACTCAAGAAAAGGGAATCTATTTTGATGAAACCTATGCTCCCGTAGCTAGAATGGAAGCCATTAGGATGCTTTTAGCATTTGCATGTTATCACAAATTTAAGCTCTTTCAAATGGATGTAAAAAGTGCATTTTTAAATGGTTTTATTAATGAAGAAGTGTATGTAGAACAATCACCCAGTTTTGAAGATCCAAATTACCCAAACCGTGTTTTAAACTTTCTAAAGCTTTATATGGTTTGAAACAAGCTCCTAGAGCTTGGTATGAAAGATTATCAAGTTTTTTAATTGAAAAATATTTTAATAAAGGAAATGTGGACACTACACTCTTTATTAAAAGAATTGGCAAAGACATTTTAGTAGTTCAAATATACGTTTATGATATAATTTTTGGTTCTACTAATGAATTATTTTGCCAAGATTTTGCTAAGATGATGCAAGGTTAGTTTGAGATGAGCATGATGAGGGAGCTCTCATTCTTCTTGGGACTCCAAATTAAGCAAAGGAAGGAATGCATCTTCATCAATCAAGCTAAGTACATCAAGGACATGCTCAAGAAGTTTGGCTTGGAGAATGTGAAACCTCAAGCCACTCTAATGAGTTCTTCCACAAAGCTTGACAAAGATGAAGGAGGTAAGTGTGTAGATTTAAAGCTTTATCGCTCTATGATTGGATCTTTGCTTTATCTTACTGCAAGTAGACCCAACATTATGTTTAGTGTTTGCTTGTGTGCTAGATTTCAAGCTAGTCCTAGAAAATCACACCTTATAGTCGTTAAGAGAATCTTTAGGTACCTTAGAGATACACCTTGTTTAGGTCTTTGGTATCCTAGAGAGTCTTCTTTCAACGTACATGCTTTCTCGGATGCAGATTATGGGGGTTGTAAGATAGATAGAAAAAGTACCTCCGGCACATGTCAATTCCTAGGTTCTCGGATTCTGAACGCTGAGCTAACAAAGCTCAGTGGATACACCGCCACTCAACCATACTTCATGTAAATCATAAATAAAGCAATGCAACATGAATGGCATCATGGCAAGATAACAATGGCTCTACCATAACCGCCTAAACACATAGCATTATAAATGTATGATCACGCACACAACTCATACAAATACCTCATATGTTTACATAGCATCACACAGATAACACCAACAACATTAAGTGAGGTTCGCGATAAAGTATCAGAATCCTATACTTGAGTGAGGCCCGCGTCTACAAAGCATCGAGATCCTACACTACGAGTAAGGCCCGCGTCCATAAAGTATCGGGATCCTATACTCTGAGCAAGGCCCACGTCTACAAAGTATCGGGATCCTATACTTAAGGGGATGAGGCCCGCGTCCACAAAGTATCGGGATCCAACATCCATGCTTGGGATCTCTCATCAAGCATCTTCGAATGAGGCTCGCGTCCACAAAGCATCGGGATCCAACATTATGGAATCTTTAAGGTGTTGTAACACACTTAGGATATCCAAATCCCAATAACAAGGGATGACTCGACTATCTAGGGACCCTTCAGCACACAACAAGGACCCTAATCACCACACAATACATAACCTCGACACAAGGGTCTTACCGCACACAGCTCTAACACCCTTACCATCACCTTATGGTTTCTATCAGTTATTATGCCACCCTATTGAACTTGTCTATTTATTAGTATGTTATGAAGATACACATTAGATGTTCTCATTAATTTATCTTATTATTCAATAAGACTTAACCTTATAGGCGCCCCTTCCGCACACAGCAAGGGCCCAGATTACCACACAACATCAATCGATCCACCTAGGATCCCTATGGGTTACCACCTCACATAGCTTACCCAATATATAACAAATCATTATCCATTTATTTTATACACGGAGTTTAAATCTCTATTTCTTAGTTTTAATATTCATTTTACACCTTAACAGACCCTCGTGGCCTTTTGCCTCAAATTATAGAACCCCCGAACGTAACCTCAAAATTCTTAGGCAGATTGCCCAGAGATTATTGATACTCCTATATGGGTATCGGTACGCCCCTATAGGTACCGGTACTCCCCCATGGGTACCGATACTCAAATTAGACTCGAAAGGTCTGGTACAACAAGTCGTACCAATACGCTAAACCCTCGTATCGATACTTACTAACGGTACTTATCCATCTCGTACCAATCCCAACTCGTACCAGTACCCTTAACCTCGCGTACCGATACGCAAAGCCTCCCTCAGGCAATGTAATAGTGTGCACCGATACGCCCCAAGCGTACCGATACACAAAGACGCTACTAGAATTCTAATCGACCAAGGGGTACCAATACACGGGAAGCCGTACCGGTACGCCCCTCACAACCTATCTCCCTTTTTACTAAAGCGTACCGATACTCGAATATCCGTACCGGTAATCAAGCCCGAAATTCAAACTCTGGGTTCAGATTTCACCTAGAATCCTACTTAACCTACATGGTTAAGCCCCAAATTACTCCTACAAGCTATGGTTGAGTTATTAAGTGGATTTCTACAAATTTTAAGCCTTAAAAACGTCAAATATTTTGCCATTAAAGAGTCAACCAAAGCATACCAAGCTATAAACACACAAATTATGCACAAAGCCTATTTTTACGAGTTGCAGGAAACTATAGGAGTTAGTAGTGTACTAACCTTGAATTAAAGCTAATGAAGAAGCCCTCAAAGATCCCATCTCGTTCTTCTTCTTCAAAACCCTAGCTAACTTTCTTCCACCATCATTCCAAGCAAATCTTAACTCAAAATAAATATCCTCTACTGTTGAACAATCTTCCCTCAAGCACTAATCCGAGATTCTTGCATGAAAATATCAAAATTTCATCTTTTAACTTGGTTCTTAAGGAATAGGATGAATGAAGATGAAAGGCAAAACAAAAAGGGAATAATGGGACAAGGTGATCTCACCTCACCCCTTTTTCTGCCACCAATAAAGATCCACAACCCCCTTTTACATCCAATTTAGGTTATTACCTTTCTACCCTCCATAACTCTTCCTAACTCAAACCCAAACCCAAACCATCAACACAAGCCCAACAACCAAGATCAATCCCAAAAAGACTCCCAAGGGCCCAACATCACGGCCCAAATGCGAAGCCCACGCCTCGGGTCAACTTGACTCTTGGATCCAAAATCTGGGTCGTTACATACTAAAATTTCAAAAAATTATTTGTGTGATTAAAACGAAAGCGTCCTAAAAGTTGGGTGAGTAATTGAGTAATTTAAGATGTTAGATGTTTAACACTTAAATGATTAAAATAAACAATTTTTCTAATAATGATAATTAAATTAAAATGATTTTTTTATAACTAAATGAAAACTTCCCAAAAATTGAGTGACTATCTCCATCCGAATAATTACCTTCTAAGTTTTGTTAGTTACATTTGCAGGCTAGAAGTTGATAGGAATGCCAAAGAATTGAACATATGCATTTTTTGTAAAAACTATTAATGTAATTCTCCATAATTTATAAACTTAACCAGATAAATCGTAATGAATGCTCTCGGGCGAGCATTATTCGGTTTTAATCAAATTAATTGGCAGATTTGAAGTTTTTCTAATTAATCGGTTGGTTAATTTTAGGTATGATCAGTTAACGATTACGATTTTTTTTCAAACATCGGTTAATTAGGTTCAAAACTGATTAATTAACTGGAATTTTTTTAAATTATTACAAAATGATCATTAAACTTTTCAAAATTTATCAATAATTTATAATGTGCAATGACCATTTTGTAATAGTTCGATACGTTTTAATGATTGTTTTATAACTTTTGAAAGTTTAGTGGCTAAAAATATCATTTTAGCATAGTTTAGTGACCATTTGAGTACGTTACCCAAAATTTATAACAAATTTTAGTTAATTCAAAAACCGACTGAATTAACAGAATCATGTTCGATTCAGTTAAAATTTTTCAAAATATATTCAATTCGATTAATAATTAAAGAAAAAATTTAGTTAAAGATTTTAACTAGTACGGTTTGTGCACGCCTAGCTCTCTTTGTTATATTATACTATTTTTTATTAATTTTTTTATCAAATATTTTAAACTTTAACTACATATATTTTAAATACTTAAAAACTATTTAACGGAAAAAATAAAATGTATTATTCACATTTTTATCAAAAAATAATAATTAAAATATTAGTAAAATAAATATAATCGTGGTTGAATTTCATAGCTCTCACTAGAGGTGGCAAATGGGTCATTCGGTTCGGGTCATTTCGGTTTGGGTCATTTCGGGTCTAATATTATTCGGTTCAAATTTGGTTTCGGTTCAGTTCGATTCGGTTGTGATTCGGGTCTATTGTGATTCGGGTCAGTTGATTTTTGGTTCGGTTATTTTCGGTTCGGTTGATTTCGGTTCGGGTCAATGAGAGATCGGTCGGTTTTAATCGAGATTTTAGGTCGGTCATTTTTTACACCCTATATATAGATTTATAAAGTCAATATATTTAACTTTTTGGTGAGTTGCGCGGTTGTTCATATCCTATCTTTATTTATTTCTATTAATATCTTTTCTATATTTCGGGTTGCCTTTGGTTCGGGTCTATTCGGTTCGGCTCCATTCGGTTCGGGTCCATTTTGGTTCAACTAAAATTTGGATCGATTTCAGTTTGGTTCGGTTTCGGATCAAATTTTGGATCATCATGTTCGGGTCGATTTCGGATCTCAATTCGGATAAATCGGTTCAGTTTTCGGGTCTCGGGTCAAGTTTGCCATATCTAGCTCTCACTTATAATAATATCGGCTCAAATTTTGATACCGAAGAGTTCACCCGCGAAACATAAGAATTGGAAAATGAAACTTTGCAAAATCCCACTTGCCGTGTAAACTTTAGTTTACAAGTGCCTTTTAGTTTTAGGGGTTAAGGTTTTAGTTTAGGATTTAAGGTTTAGGGGTTTAGGTTGTAGGGTTTAAAATTTAAGGTTAGTGTTTAAAATTTAGGGTTTAGGGTTTAGACTGTGGGGTTTAATTTTTTAGGGTTAGGGTTAGAAATTTAGAATTTGTATTTTTATAGTGTAAATGCACATACTTGTGTAAAATTAATTTTATGTAAAATTAATTTTAAACAGCTTGTGTATCAAAGTTTTACCCTTAAATTAATCCTTAAAACATATAAAGGGGAACAAGAACTGATCCTCTCCGTCCAGTCCCATCCTCTCAAATCTAACGGCGCACACTTACCACGTCATCAATCCTCGCATACCAGAACCAACCAATCAAATCTCAGCCCTCTCCCCTATATATTTATTCACCTCCCGCCTCTCACAGTCACCGTTGTATCACAAATTCACAACATTTTCTAATCTCTTTTTCTTTTTGCTTCGAAATCAATTTTTCCGATGGCACCAAAAGCCGAGAAGAAACCTGCCGAGAAGAAGCCAGCAGAGAAGGCCCCGGCTGAGAAGAAGCCAAGAGCCGAGAAGAAGCTCCCCAAAGAAGCCGGCGACAAGAAGAAGAAAAAATCCAAGAAGAGCGTTGAAACCTACAAGATCTACATCTTCAAGGTCCTGAAGCAAGTCCACCCCGACATTGGTATTTCGAGTAAGGCAATGGGCATTATGAACAGCTTCATCAATGACATCTTCGAGAAGCTGGCTCAAGAATCTTCGAGGCTCGCTCGTTACAATAAGAAGCCAACCATTACCTCCCGGGAGATTCAGACGGCCGTCAGATTGGTCTTGCCTGGGGAGTTGGCCAAGCACGCTGTGTCGGAAGGGACTAAGGCTGTTACTAAGTTCACCAGTTCTTAGTTTCAGATTATCTAGAATGAAAAGGGGTTTGCGAAATATGGTTTTTGTTGTAAAATTCATTAGGGATTTAAGGATGTTTTATTTTGTTGGTCCTTTTGTAATTCGCAGAACTTGCATGAAAATTTAATCATATTTTGAATTGCTTAATTCTTTGCTCTGATCCTTCTAAAGGTTTAATTATGGTTTTAATCCTTATGATGTGTAGATGTGTAGAAATTTATTGTTGATGACTTGCATTTGTTGCTTTAATCGCATAAGATCCAACTAATTGTGATTAGCTAACTGTTTTAAAACGAAATTTCAAACGCCAACTTAGTAAAACCATTAAAAATGTAATTAGGCCTTTTCTAAATATGTTCTATATACACTGAAAATTTCTGTTTTTGGCTAACCTTTAATTCTCCAAAACACAGTTCACATTTGCTTTAATCGATTTCTGCATGTAAGTAGTCCACAAAAACGAAGTTCTTTTTGAGTTCATGTAATGCAAAGGCCAAACCAGCAGAAACCACCGCAAGCACTGCTAAAACAACCCGGAGCTGGAAATCCAATGGGATGCCGTGAATGCAACAGTTGCACCTATTAAGATCTCTTTCAATGTTTGGAAAGAAGCATAAACTTGTTTGCATGAACACTTGAGTGTGTGCTGCTTGAATCTATCCAGCATCTACAAATGATGATGAAAATGTTTACGACCATACTCTGGTGTTTGTGATTGTATATATCAGCGAATTACGGGTTTTGCAATACCTGGCCTTTTGATAATACTGTTGATGGGAGAGGTTGGATGGTGGTATTGAGCCATTCAGGCTGACTGTTGCCGTGACGCCTTATCCATTTCTGAAACTCCAAGACGAGGCGATCGGCTTGTGTGGGTGTAAATGTGAGCTTTGTATACTGTTGATTGATGTCGGAAGTCTTCTTTGATTTTGAAAGATCTTTTCTTGACCTTGAGGTACAATCATGTCTCCATCATAGACTTTGTTGATGTCCAGTGTTCAAACCATCTAGGAACCAGCTGACACAAGAGGACCTGGATGAGTGACACCAATTTATGAAGAAATGAAGCATAGGAAAACTCTAACTAGGAACCTACATGCCGGCCAAAGCAAGCTGACAGATGAGACAAGCCTCTGGTTCCATATTTCAGTTTAGTATTCCTGTATAACTGGACCATTGAACACAAACTGACAAACACATGTACAAGAAGCAAAATGAACTAGTGCTCACCTGCCACCAGGAAGGAGTTTCGAGCACTGCAAATGATGGATCGTGTCTTCCCTGGAGCCATTGGTACATTGAATGAACATATCCATATCTTCCATTTCTGCTCACCAACTATCGGAAGCTTTGTGTCTATCTCTATCCTGCAGGGTAAGATGGCAAAAAGTATGATAAATTTGAAAGAAGCGCAGAACTTTAAGGATGATACTACAAGAGAATGTCACATAAGCTGCAGTCTAAGCCAAAGCAACTTTGTCGTCATTATTGAAAAACATTGATCATACGTGAAACGGTAGAGAAAAGAACAATAGATTTAAACAGTTAAAAATTGGAAGGCAAGCTTTAGTCGATAATCTTTGATGTATTCAGCTTACTTAGGTTTCAGAGGGCCTGTGATATTTGATATGAGAATGAGATGCAGTGACATCGAAATATCAAATTTCATGAAATTTTTCGGTAAAACATAAGAGAAATTACTCTAAAGAAGCATTAAAGTTTCTAACTTTAAACAAGGGCAACGAACTTATTCATATAATAGCACGGTGCAACAAACTTAGTACTGATCTTTGGGTTACCCTCATTTGATCCACCAAATCCCCAAGGGCCACTAGACTCCACCTTAAACGGCAAAGGCTTCGCTCTGTCTCTCCTCCCAGTAACCTGTGGTGAACAGAATGAAATTTGTCCGGGGATAAAACAACATTACAACCCCTATAGAGCCAGCATGTTTTAAAATCACAGAGAGAAATGAAAATGCGTTCCAGTACCAAAAGAACCGTGTTGAAACACGCACCGGTCAAATCTAATTCCTGACTAGAAATTATTAGTGTAGATACAACAAGTTAAGCCTTGACCAAACAAGGTACCATAATGGATCTTCTATTACAAGTACAATCATATGAAGTTAGTAGAAATTCCTTGTGATGAGCAAAATCAATGCGGGAAGGATCGGAGACGTTCTCCACGAGGGTATCATAACCATAAAACAGATCACGTTGGATATTCACAGATGCAAATTCGGTTTTGTTAAAGTCATCAGGCAACCTAAAGAACATAACAATGACGTTTCAAGACATTCACCTAGACAATGTGGTCTGCTAACAGATAAGCCAAAGACTTACATGGGGGGGCTCGGTGGCACTTGCTCTTTCCTGCCCATTCTCATCAGGCCAAACAAACAGCAAGCCTTGAGATACCATTCTAGGAAACCTAGTAGCACATGCTCTCGGAGACCGGTTCGCACGAGCTTCGGGACCTTGAGACGCACCCTGAGGAATCCTAGTGCAAGATCCACATCCATGTTATGAACACTGCAAGCGCCCATTCTCATCTATGATCTATCCGCCCTTCCTACAAAAATCGGAGACAAATAGCCAAATTAAAGACGCCCAAAGCAGCAAATAGTATGTGATGAGAACATAGAACATAGAATTGTGAAGACAAAGGAGCAAGCCTACGGGGGCATTTATCATCAAAAGCAACCCATTGAATCCTTCCTTTGTCAAACCAAAGCACCAAGTCACGACCCAGAAGCTGAAATAGTGTGGGTAAAGATGGGTCCAAATCTTCAACCAAAGAAACCGGGTACCGATGATGTTTCCATGAGAACTTAGACTCTCAACTCTATTCACCAAATTCATCTCTTACCCTAAACTCTTCCTGTTTCTGATCTGGAGCTCGTTCTGCTGCTGCTGATGGAGAGGCTGCCACGTGTACGCAGGTGGAGCCAAAAATTTTAGTTTAAAGTGTCAAATCTAAAACTTTTATGAAATAATTTTTTTTAAGAACATTATAACAAATAAGGAATGTTATTTTCTTTTTAAGTTGTATTAATTTTTTTAAGAGGTATTATTCATTTAAAGTTTTGTTAATTTTATTTTCAATATTATTTTATATTAAATTATAAAAAGAATAAATTTTTTGATGTGTCATATGATACTTCTTTTAACATGGTGACTCCGCTCATGCGTATACGGATATTAGTTTCGTGAATCTTCTGAAAGTTAAGGGTGAGCAACGAAATTGAGAAAACTGAAAAATCGACTCAAACCGGGCTATGCGGTTCGAATTTACATGTTGAGGTTCGGTTTAAAAATCAAGCTTCTCAATTCGGTTCGATTTTGGATTTTTCATATGAAACCCATTTATTCCATATCAACCTAAATTAAAAAAAAATTATGACCCATATCAAATATATTTTAAATATAGTCTCTTAAAATATTTAAATATATTTTTATATTATTAAGTTGATTAGATATTGTGTTTCAAATTATAATATGTTTTTATAATATTTACTATTCAGAGGTTGTTTTATGATGTTAAATATTTGAATTTGAATTTAATCAAACAATATATTCGAGGATGATTCTATAATAAACATCATGAACTGCTATGTACCACTAATCATGTGTACCGTTATGTATCATTAATTATTTTAGCTATTTTAAAATCAAACGGACTGAAAGTGTTATTATCCCTTTTTAAAATAAAATCTAAAAAAAATATATTATTTTTTCAAGATTATTTTTTCTTTTTGGGTAAAACACACAAATGGTAATTGAACTTTGATAAATTATTCACTTTGATAATTAAACTTTCAATTGCTTCAATGTTACCATTAAACTTTTAATTTTACTCTAAATTGGTCACTGACCCACTAATAACCGTTAAAAGGGTGATGTAGCAGTTAAAATATTTTGTATAATGACATATTTTGTCATCCACGTTTGTACATTCAAACAATTTTGTCCTAATTCGAAAAAAATTAATTTAACCCTCATTATTTACACATTATTTTAATTAAAAATAATTTAACCCTAAACCCTAGAACAAAAATCTTAAACCCTAAACACTTAAACCTTAAACCTTAAAGCTAAAACCTTAAACTATAAACCCATAAACCCCTAATTCTACATATATTTACACTAAATATATATTATACAACGCACAAGGATATGTTTATAATTGTTTATTGACAAAGCACACACATCTAATTAATTTTTTAATAGTTTAAAGGTGATTATAAGGTAGTTCATACATATTCTTAATAATTTGACATTCCACACTAATTAATATATATATATATATATATATATATAGAGAGAGAGAGTTAATATTAAAGGCTGTGAAGAATGGGTTTGGAAGACGAAAGCCATTTGGTGAAGTTATGGAGAGTATGAACGTCAGCTCCGTAGTAGAGTTGGGTGAAGCGGAGGAAATCGGACCATGTGAAGTCAGGGTAAGCTCTTTCACCTCGTACCAGACCCTGCGGAGGTCTCACCACCTTGTCTTCTCGGGGGCAAACAAAGAATGACAGTGATGTTCTCGCCCTCTAGTTGCAAGGGTTTATGGCTTAGGCTAGGGATGGTAACGGGGCGAGGCAGGACAGGCTTTTGGCCGCTCGGAATTTGGCCTTATTTATAAACTTATAAATCTGACCCCGTCCTAAATATAAATATTAATTTATACGCCTCGCCCCGCCTCGATACACCACCTCATAAATTTGACTCCGACTTGACTCAAAATTTTTAAAAAATATTAATCTTTGTCGACGATAAATGTTAGATCCGACCAAACCACCATCACAATTACAAAATATAGGTTTCAAGCGACTTTAAACTTATATAAAAAATAAAATAAAACTCAATTAAATCACTCACATGAAAAAATACATATTTAAAAGAATAAACTTGAACCATTGACTGTCAGAATCATATATGTTAAAACTCGAATAACATCTAACAAAAATTTACGATAAACACAAACTAAAAAATAGCTTAAACCCCTAAAAGTGTTTATATATAGTGGTATTTTCATAAATATATATAATTTAAACTATACCGGTGCGGGGTGGGGAATTTTCACCTCATACCCGAACCCGCCCCGCCCCGACTCAATGCATTTTAATATCCGCCCCACCCCGCCCCAATCCCCGAAATTCAAGAGAACTACGATCGGGTTGAGTCGGGGCACACCAGGTCGGGTCGGGTAATTTTGTCATCCTTAGTTTAAGGTTTAGTGTTTTAGTTTTAGGGTTTATGGTTTTGTATTTAAAGTTTAGGGTTTTAATTTTAAGGTTTAGGATTAAATTATTTTTAATTAAAAAGTCCCAAATTGAATAATGTGTAAATAATGAGGGTTAAATTTATTAGTTTTTGAATTAGAACAAAATTATTTGAATATGCAAATGTGGATGACTAAATATGTTATTATACAAAATATTTTAACTATCGCATCATCCTTTTAACGATTATTAACAGGTCAGTGACCAATTTAGAGCAAAACTAAAAGTTTAATGGTAACATTCAAGCAATTGAAAACTTGGTTATCAAATTGAATAATTTACCAAAGTTCATTTACCATACCTTAGAATATGAAAAATAATATAAAATTTGTTGTTTTAGATTTTATTCTAAAAATGGATAATAACGCTTTCAGTCCTATGATTTCAAAAATGATTAAAATAGATAATGATATATAGCGGTACACATGATTAGTGGTATATGACGGTTATTATAGAATCATCCTATATTAGACTACATATTTGTGCTCTAAGTTGGTGATGTTGAATCGTTGAGTGAATATTAATTAAATGAATATTTTTAGTGATTTATTTTTTAGATAGGTCGTCTGTTTTGTAATCATCGTTATTTTTTAATTCATTCTTATTTGAAATCTTACATTTGTCAAGGGCTCAAGACATGTGTTTTCTTATTCTTAATTGCAAGATAAATTGACATTGAAATATCTAATGGTAAATTAAAATATGTTATGTTTTTTGGTTTTTTAATTAAAAGAACTTGTTAAAACCTCGTTTTTAACAGAACCGAATCATAAAATTCAATTTTTGATATTTCAATTGTTTTACCATCTAATTTTGATTTTTCTTTTTAAAACCGCAAACTACAATTCATTTCATATTTTATTAAATGTCAAACTCAACCGAATACACCCTACTAAAAGCAGGGTTCTTCCTTGGACATAAAAAAGGCGGGTTTTGCTTTCCTAAGATGTTATAAAAGGAGTAGCCGAATTGGGTGTAGGATGGTAGCTAGAAGAAACCAGTCATTTCTTTTGGTAAAATAATAAAATAATCACTTAATTTTGTTAACAAAATAAGAAAGTAATTGAACTTTTAAATATTATAAAATATTAATTAAATTTTATGTTTTGTAATAATAAAATAATAATTCGACTGTTAAATATTTAACGTGACTGTCATAAAATTTTATATAATAATATATTTACTCTTATTTATAAATAAAAATAATATTGTTATAAATTTATTTTATTCCAACCAAATCTGATACGTGTCATAACTAGGCTAAAAGAAAATAATAGCAAAGCATGGCAAAGGCTGGAATCCAACATGGGTGTTTATTCATGCTTGGACTAATAATTGCAGGGTGGTCTTGCTTCTGAATTCACTGCAACTGAATTTTCTTCGAAATCTTTTACCATGTTATCTGACAGAGTAGCAGAGGTAAATATCTATCCATTAAATCTTTATTTTTCTTTTCATACATATTCATATATAAACTGATTCTTCATCATTGGGGCTGTTTAAGTGTGGGTTTACAAAAACAGCGAAAAAGATGAGTAAAGAATTTTTGCTCTTCTTTGTTTTTGATAACCAATACCGAATATTACCATAGATTATGACATCACATGTATCATTTTATCCCCATATATATAAGGTAAAATTTTAATACACAGACTGTGTAAATTTAACTTTACACAAGCATGTGTGTTTACACTATAAAAATTTAAATCCTAAATTTCTAACTCTAACCCTAAAAAACTAAACCCCACACTCTAAATCCTAAATTCTAAACACTAACCTTAAATTTTAAACCCTACAACCTAAACCCCTAAACCTTAAACCCTAAACTAAAACCCTAACCCCTAAAACTAAAAGGCACGTGTAAACTAAAGTTTATACGGCCTGTGTATCAAATTTTTTTCCATATATATATATATATATATCATTCTTTGTCTTTTTTAATAGTCTAAAAGAGATTACAAAGTAATATATTTATAAATATTTTTAACCGTTTGATAATGGATATACACCATGTAGATATAACGATTTAAATCGTTTGATAATGGATATACACCATGTAAATATTATAACGATTTAAACTTGTATTTCTTAAAATAAATATCATTCGCTTTTTCATCAAGACACTGATTTGATTCATTTTTTGTCTTTATTTTATAAGCTCTAACAATCGTATCATCACATAGACAAAGATGCAGTTAGCTGAACATGCTTTCAAAAGGTGTGACTAATGTGATTATCTTATACATGACTTAAATAGATGCTATTTCTGTAAACAATAGAGTGAATGTTATTTCACTAAATGATTAAAATAAATGTATTATATGAATAATTTGATTTAAATCCGTTTACTTTCCGTAAGTACATAGATGATTTTTTAATGGAATAACACTTTTTGAAGCTTATTTATCGAATTCATATATCTTAATTTTTATTTATGAAAATAATATTCAAAGTCTGAATCGGTCTATCACATAAAATAATGAAATGTTTAACTATTATGTTTTTAAATTGAGAGGAGAATAATCGAAAATTGTAGGAATTCGAATTAACGGGTATGCAGAATAATTTAAAATTTTCACTCATTAAGAGGGGGACGAGGAAAGTTTTTTTCACTAAAGCTTAAATGGAAATGAAGACGAGAATTGATATATCTGAATCATATGAATAACCGAACCATATCCATATTTATCATCGCGGGTATTCCCGAAAGGTATCCTCATGAATCCCCGATATTTTACAATATTGTAAAATATTAGATACCATGAGATTAATCTACCCATTTTCAACAAAAATCTAATCTCCCATAACTTGAGTATGACTGACTGTTAGTTGTAAAATATGCTCAGAAATAGAGTATTATAGAGCAGTAAGTTTAAAAACTCTCCATAAATTTCGTAAAAATAATCAGAAAGTGATCCAGACATCGTTGTAACTGCGATCCTGTCTAGTTTTAGTTAGAACAAATGGTGATCATTTTCGATATGTATTTTAAAAGATATGAATTTTTGGGTGTTGAGAGGTTATAAAAATCTAACAGTGAGTTTCTTTAAAAAACAATTTTAGTAGTGAATTTGAAAATTTACCAAAAATCTTACAAGATGAATCAGTAAGTGAATCTAATATACCTATAACCATACGAAAGTCTGGATTCGTTTAAAACAAACAGAGCTCAATTTTGAGTTATATATTAGGAGTTATTAATTTTTGAGTAAAAAATATCAAAAGAAAAGGTAACAATAGACAGTTTCCAAAAACAACAATGTCAGTGACTTCAGAAATTCGCCATAAATAGTATGAATAAATTTATAAAAAGTAATTTACATGGGTAGAAGGATTATCGAATCTAGTTCCTTTTAGTAAATGGATCATGATTTGATACTGTAAATTATTAGCTACATATTTTGTTTTAGATGTAGTGCAATGTGTCATGTTTTAATAGTTAATATATTAGTCATGTTTTAATAGTTTTGAAACGGTTTGTTTATTGTTGACAAAACTAAATTTAATCATTTATCTTTGTAATTGTAATTTTGGAGATTTAATGTTGAGTATTTGTTTTAGGGTAAAACTTTGATACACTATAAAAACCCAATTCCTAAATTTCTAACCCTAATCCTAAAAAACTAGACCCTACACTTTAAACCTTATACACTAAATTCTAAACCCTACAACCTAACTTAAATTCTAAACCCTACAACCTAACTTAAATTCTAAACCCTACAACCTAAACCCCTAAACCTTAAACCCTAAACTAAAACTCTAACCCCTAAAACTAAAAGGCACGTGTAAACTAAAGTTTACACGGTCTGTGTATCAAAGTTTTTTCCTTTGTTTTAATGTATTAAGATTTGTTTTTTTTGAGACAAGATTAACCGAAACCCGCAGGGATCCGTAAGAGATGGATATGAGGACGAAAAAAACCAGAAACATTTAATGGAGATTCCCGAAACCGTACCCGCAAGTGTTGGGGTCGGAGTGGGGAATCCAAAACCATCCCCGCCCCGCCCCATTGCCACCCCTATTGATAAGCAAAGATGGGAAGATGGGCCAATTTGCATAATTTTAAAATTGATAGGGACCAAAAAGATATTTAAACCAAAAATTTGGGTGCAGGGTCAATTTGACTAATTTAGCAAGGATCTAAGAAGTGTGTAAACAAAAAGAAACTGGGAGCCAGGGCCATTCTCACCCTGTATAAAGATGCAAGAACAGCAATGCTATGTTGCAAGAAATGCAGGCATCCAACCACAAAGCAATAAATTAACAAAATCTTTGGCTTTTACCAAGAAACTTAGAAGAAAGTTTTTATGGCCAAATCAACTAGATTAGAACATACTACCATGAACAAGTCTCGGTCATAACATATCGAACACAAGGGGCAAACTAGTCTAGACATCTATTGAAACAATGACGCTCATATTTCATCTTGAGCTCGAAATAAGAACACGAGATAATCGGGGTGAACGAAAATAAAAGGTAACATAAAATCATGACAAATATAAAAGGAAAACGAAGCATTAGGCTCTGCTCTTATAACATAAAATTTTCATGTTCACTCATAAATCAATACTCATTGTGCAGCAGAAAGCAAAGCGAATTCATGTAGCCTCCACATACGCACCCAATAGTCTGAAAGAAAGCCTAATTTCAAACGCATTGTCAATTCATGTAGTGCACAGAAGGAGCATACGAACTTACAGCTAACAGGAGTTAATTCAACAAAAAAAGGATCAATTCTTCGGGTACGTTTGGTGATCAGGTCCAACATCACGTGAACCAGTGTTTACGTAAGGCCCTCGAAAAGTAGCCTGTGGAGGAAGTGGCTTAGATGAATCCACAGGTTTCCTAGATGTCCTGGATGATACAAATCATTTTGAACTATTTAAAGTTGATAACTATATAGCTCTCAAGTCTCAACAACTAACTGCTGTTGAAAAAAAGTATTATACTTACGCCATATAAAATGGAAACGCCCTGCAGTGGCAAAAGCTAGTAACCCAGAAGCAACCAAGACATTTCGTGCTCGTGACATCGTGTTTCAACAAGGAAAGACGGAGACCTATAACATGTCAAAGAAATCGTTGACATTTCTGATACCAGTACGAAATTCTACATGTTGATCCATACATTTTATAAAACAAATAAACAAGATAGTATTCTAGACTCATTGATAGTAGCTCAAACTACGTATAAAACACAAAATGAGGGTCACAAAGAGATCTAGAATTGCCAAGTTCGTTCTCAAATGCAGTTTTCACACCCATCTATCACCAACAGGCATGTAAAGCACAAAACTTTTAAGTCAGCAATGAATTTCTACTCACGATCGAAATCGATATGCCCCCAAACTCTGGATTTCCAGTTCAGGGAGGCTTGTGTGTGATAAAGAGTTAAAGACAAGTGGCCTCGGCAACAATCTACACCATAGTTTTCCAGAATTCACTACAACCCTTTCATAATTGCAATTTGGGATCACCAAAATAGACCTAAAAACCAGAGCTTTCAATCACATGGCACCATTTTTCACCATCCAAAACCTTTAGTCCACTGGCTTCTCTACTTTTTTCTAAATGAAAATTTTGAAACAAAAGTAAGCAACACCAATACAAAGAAATCAGCTTAAAACCATTCCCATCATATTCTAAATTGTGGAGCCTAGCCTGAAACTATTGTAGATTACTGTTCTCAAATGATGAAATAATAAAATTCTAAATAATTTTTTTTCTAAAAAAAATCCCACTTTAAGATCTCTCCCCCCCCCCCCCCCCAAATGAAGCTAAAACAAGGGGAAATAGTTGCTTTCTAAGGATGAAGGTAAATCAGAGATGAGAAACCCATATGGGAGAGATGATATAGAATCTGAAATTCGTTACCTTAAAGAAACGAATCGGAAAGTTAAGCCACCCTGAATTCGACTGAAAAGAAAAAGAGAAATTTGCTGGATGCTGAGGCTCTTTGATTTCTGAGTTAGTTGTAAACACTGCAGAGCATTGTATGTCGTGGAGAAGACGGCCACGTTGAACTCGTTTGGGTGTCGAATACTCACATCAAATGGGCTGTACTAATAGGCCCAATGGGTCATTTTAACCCAAAATTCAAATTCCGATTCAATTTTTTTAATAGTCTAAAGGTGATTACAAAATAACATATATTCATATATATTCTTAACTCTTTTAACAATGCGCATATACTTTGTGGACAAAAAAATTTAAACTCGTGCTTCTTAAGATGAATATCATTCCATACAATTTAAATATTAAAAATCTATTTTAACCCCTTAAAATTTTATAAATTCACTCTTTTAACATAAAATTATATTTATAAAGCCCAACAGTTCAACTGCATCTTTAAAAATTAAAAAAAAAAAGAATGGCGCCCCTGGGTCCTCGCTACTAGCCATCTTGCAAGGACCCTGTCCGTTTATACTCTTTCCCGTTCTTCAATGTGAAGACTGAGTTCCGATTACCGCTCCGCACCTTCCTAAAATCTCTATCCTCTAACCATGTCAAACCCCACTCCAAACGGCCGATTCTCTAGGGTTTTCAGCGAATCCGACGAAATCCGGATCCTCAAGTTCCTAATCAGAGCCACCAGATCCATTCCTCCGCCCATCACAACCATCGGTACCCCGACAATCAACCGCGTCGTCGAGCGTCTCAACCACAAGTTCACCCCTTCCCAAATCAACGACAAGCTCCGTAGGCTGAGAGACAAGTACCACAAGCATGTAAACAATAAGTACCTCGTTAAAACCCATCACGACCGAAGAGTATTCAAGCTTTCCAGAAGGATTTGGGGCAAGAAAAAATCCCCGAAGAAGAGGGCTGAGAAGTTAAGAGAAGCGGAGATAGTGGAAAGTGGGGATGGAGATGGGAATTTGGAGAAATACCCTTATTTGGTGGCTGAGTTTTCGAGGGTTTTGCCTGACAATGAGGTGCGGAAGGCGAGACTGAAAGGGTTGGAGGAGAGGGAGTTGAGGAAGATGGATCAAGAGTGGGTGCTTGTGAAGGTCGAGGAAGCTAAATTGGTGGCTAAGAAGGCTGAACTGCTGCACCGGCAGATAATGGAAATTATGGGGGGAAATGGGTCTAATGCCATTGGGGTTAATTAGCAGTTGATTTTTTTTAGATGTAGTTTTGAGCATACTTACTTTGTAATTGACTTGACTTCATTGTTTTGGTTGGCTATTGAGGATTCAACAAATTGACTTCAAAATGTTATTAAGCTTTCATTTCATCTCTGTGTGTGGCCGGTGTTGTTTTCAGGATATTGTCTCTTTAATCTGTGAAAAGAGTTGGGCAACATAGGAACAAAACTAACTCTAAGCATAGAATTACCATAACACAACCAGGAAACCAGGAAAATTCAAATGATTTGTATTCAAATGTCAAGAGCATTATGATCACTTGAGCAAGTAGCCATAACTATTTAAGCAGCAGCAACAAAGATGGTGAAATCAATGGGTTCAACAGAAAATTCATCACACCATCTACAAGAAAAACCAGAAGATACTAGCGGTAGCTGTAATATGATGCTATCGACGCCAAAGTAGAGAAAGAAATAAAGCCTAACACGAATTCTGCCTTGGTAGAGAATCATAACAACAACCAGTAATTCCAGAACATATGAACCGTTTATGCAGAGAATAAACACCAGATAACTATTTCTGTTTTCATCCGTTTCTTGGGAAATTGACCTATTTTACTGAACACTGCCATAATTACTTGGCAAGCACATTTTGTTGGGCTTGATTCTCTTGCTGCTGCTGATAGTTGAGAGGCCTCCTGAAGAGCATGATGTGAGGTTCAGGGCGATGAATGGCATAATGGATCCAACCACGACTCTGTTGTACCCCAATCGCGCGCCATTCATTCTACAAAAGAAATCAGCAAAAGCTAAATCTCACAAACTACTTCAAACACTTGAAAACCCAAAAACTAATGGACATAATATCTTAAGTATAGTTAGTTCTGAAACACAGGAAATACAGAAGGAAAGTAGCATGAGCAGCAACACATAAAATGAGATATATAACGTTTTACAACTTGGCACTGAAAACCATCATTCATTCATAGAATTCATAATTCAAAAGTAATCAAGTAATGCAAATACATTCCATAACCAATAAATCAGAAATTCTTCATCTAGGCAAGTAAATGAAAAGAACATCATGGTTTATAGAAAGAAATTGTAGAGAAACTTAAACTGCATACCCAGAAAATGATTTTACTATAACATAAACTAGTTATTTCCATTTCTCATCTTATCAATGGTTATAATCAAACCAAGAACTCGTGATTTGGTTAATAGTAGTAATAAGTTTCCTCACAAAACAACCAACCAAGAAATTGCAATAGAACCTCATGAGAATTACACGAACACTGGAATCAGATTTGAAGGATGAAACAAAATATAATAAAAAAGCGGCATTTCTGTAAAACCCTAAGGAACAAACATACTTCAGAGAGGAGGCGATTTTTCGGTAGAGGTTTGGCCACTTCAGGAGGAAGAACAACATGTCTGTAGTACAGTCACCGCCGCAAAAAGAAATTTGATTAATTTATAGAAAATATTGAACCTATTTTTTTAAAAAATAGAACAGATTAAGTGATCAAAATTCAAATTTAGAGAAATTACCTGTACTCGTAAGTCTCATCGAAGTATTTATCAGAGTACTGAATCTGACCCATTGTTTTGATTTTGCTGAAAGGTTTTTACCGGTTTTGCGACAAAGTTGAATTGCAGAAAAGATTAAACAGCCTTTTATAAGCTTTCGAAGAAAATGAACATATTACTACTACAATTTAATAAGTTTGGTGGTCTGATTGACGAGTTCGATAGTTCGGTGATCAAAATAGGTACGCCCAAATAGTTCGGTGGTCACTGGTGTAGTTAACCCTATAAATTTAGCCCTTGTCCCTTGGTAAAAAAGGGTAAAGTACATAAATGATCACTAAACTATCTTTAAAAATACAAAATTGTCATTAAACTTTCAAATGTTATATAATAGGCATTAAACTTTAGTTTTTGTTACAAAATGGTCACTAAGCTGTTAACTGTCGTTAATTGGGTGACGTGACAGTTACAAGAATTTGAATAATATAACATTTAATTCTCCATATTTGAATTTTATCTTTGAATCTTTTTTTTGTATTGATGGATAATCTGAGTACAATGATCATTTTTTACATCTTTATATCTAGATCCATTTGTTTACATTCATAAGCAACATTAAATGAATACATTGTTGATGATTATTGACTGATGTTTCCCCCCTTTTTATGTTTTTTGGCATGTTCGGTGGTTGAACCAGTGAGGGGGTCGGCCGGTGGCAGCAGAATATCCGGCAGTGCGGCCTTATGGATGTGAGCCGATGAAGATGAAAGGGCTTCATTCGATCATCTTTCATCTTGGCTGTAGGATCAGATTTGATCAAACGGCTGAGATTGTTTTAATAATGAACGACTCAAATTTGATTTGGAGGGTGACATGGCGGCCATCGATCATGCCATGTGGTGTACGGGAACCGAAGGGTTTTGCGCGTGCATGCCACGTGCGCGTGAGAGTTGAGCGGTCCGCTCGTGTTCCCAATCGCTCTAGCTGGAGGGCCCCGTGACTTCATCAGGACCGTTGGATCAATATTTGATCCAACGGCTGAAGTTTGGCGGCTGTAAAATAAAGATAGATATTAGATTAAACTAGGGTTTTTATCAGATATGGGTTAGGGTTATTTAGTGGTCTTGGGCCAAATGGGCTTATGTATTTATTATTTGGGGTTTTTTTGAGACTGTTTGAATTGTAATTGGACTGAACATTAATAAATATTGAGTTTAAATTTTTATATTGATTTGTTTTCTTTTAATGCCTTCAGCATAATAATAATAATAATAATAATAATAATAATAATAATAATAATAATAATAATAAACACATGCAATGTACATATACAATATACGACATACAAGCACACATACAAATACATACAATATATTAACTTTAATACATACACATACACACTCATACATAAATAATAACAACACATAAATATTAATAACATCCATTCATACATTTATAATATTAAACATACATGCATACATAATAAACATTAATGGTATATACATCTATATACACAAAATAAATACACATTTAAAAAAAGCATATTAAAGGTAACAATAATAATACGATACATACATATAACATTAATTAATAATATTAATAAATAATATTATACAACATGGACAAAAATAAGTGATTACAACTGTCCCTCTTTGCTTGTTCTTGTGAAACGAGAACAAAATAAAGATCAAAAGCAACCATTTTTGTCCTACTTCTATGTCTTTAACCTTGGAATCACGAGTTCTTCTGGAACTTTTCGCTCTTCCTCGACCAACTCTTCAAGCTTCAATATTTTCAATGCCCTGATTCATACTCGTCTCGACATTCAAAAGAAAAGCTTGACATCATGCTCTAATGTCTTACTGATGGCCCGAAGGTCTTATCATCATGCTCGAAGGACTTACCGGTGGCCCGAAGGACTTATCATCATGCCCAAAGGACTTACTAATGGCCCGAAGGACTTAAGATCTGGATTCACGCTAACATGGCTTCCAATATTCATCTTAAAATCTGGATTCACGCCAACACGGCTACCAATATCCCTTTAAATAATGTGCCGGTTTCTACCAGTCTTGACATCACAATAAGGTTAGCATCATGCTTGAAGGTCTTATCACCATGCCCGAAGGACTTACCTGTGGCCCAAAGGACTTATTATCATGCCCAGAGGACTTACTGATGGCCCGAACAACTTAAGATCTGGATTCACACCAACATGGCTACCAGTAGAAATCTTCAGTAAGATCTACTTCTTCAACATGAAGCCGCAGACCAAAATCTTTGTAATATTTAAATACACACAAAATGCATCTAAATTAGCATGCCCCTATCTATATGATGCATGAAATGTTACAATTTTCTTCTTTCTTCTTCTCTCTTTTCTCTTTCTTTTTTATTTTCTCTATTTTATCTTTTTTTTCTCTTTTTTCTTTTTCTTTTTTCTTTCTTCTTTTTCTTTTTTATTCTCCTCTTTTTTTCATTTTCTCTCTCTTCTTTTTCTTTATTTCTTTATTTCTTTCTTTCTTTTTCTTTTTTCTTCTTTTTTCTATTTTTTCTTTTTTCTTTTTTCTTTCTTCTTCCTTCTTTTTTCCTTTCCTTTTTCTTTTTTTTTCATTTTCTAAGTTTTTTGTTCTCTCTTATCTTTTTCTTCTTTTTTCAAATCTATTTTAAAATCCTATTCTCTGAAAGGTTATTCTTCAGATTTCTTCACTTCCTTTCTTTGCAGCATACTCTTTAATCTTTGTTTTCATCAATTGCATATTCTTCTTTCATTTCACTCACGCTTTTAACCCTTTTGCGCGAGTATCTCTCTTTTTCTTCTTCTTCAGGGGCACTACCCATTTAGACTATAATCTTATTCTAGTCCCTATACTATTCTTATATAGGGACACTCATCATTCTTCTGTGCATTATTTCCCCATTAAATCTTCGGGCTCACCTATTTCCTGTTTCTTGACCCAACATTCAGAGTCTTGATCTGTCTCAACATTAGGGCAGGCAAAATGCCCATACTCCCTAAACTCGTCCTTAAATCCAATCTTCTTGCAGCATCTCAGCGGGAACCAACTCTCGGTCTATATGCTTTAATTCTCATCAATAATTTTTTTTAAAAAGTCAGTCATTTTGAAAATAAAACTGGGAGAAAATACCAAACATTTTGAAAACTAGTGTGTGAGAGAAAAACTATAGATATATTAAAAATCAAGGTTAAAAAAAATGCCAAACATTTTTGAAAACTGATGTTTGGAGGAAATGGTAAATATTAAAATAATCAAAATTTAGAGAAAAATGCTAAACATTTTTGAAAATTGATGTTTGGAGTAAACCAAAATTTGGAGTAAATGCCCAAACATTTTTGACAACTAATGCTTGAAGGAAATGATAAATATGTAAAAGAATTGAAATTTGGAGAAAATGCCCAAACATTTTTGAAAACTAATGCTTGGAGGAAACGACCAATATGTAAAAGAATTGGAATTTGAAAAAAATGTCCAAACATTTTTGAAAACTAATGTTTAATCCTAAAATATCAAATGCACTAGTGAATTTGTATGTTTTGACTATTTTGGCAATATACGCATATGTATGGTCTCCCCTAGTCCATTTAGGCTTTCGAGAGGAATACTTTCCATACCTAATTTCTAACCCATTTAAGGTGGCTCTCTTGATCTTACCACTCACTATGCCCCCATTCTTCCCTTATTTGGGTGTCGATCAGGCACTTCGAAGTTTGACGTTCCTTGAAGAAAGGTTAACCCTTATAAGTGGAACGTAATTTGAAGACGATCTCATTCAACTTAGATATCTACGAATGATCAAAATGGTCTTTGGAGGCTTGTACTGTAGACTATGTGTCATGACTAAGCAAAAATAGTGCTCCTGAACTCGTTTAATCTGATTATGCCCATATGAAGTAATCTATTCTCTTTCATTCCTCGAATCGCTCTAGAATGCCCAATTTTGGGTTTTTACCCTAGAGTTCATTTCTTTTCTTTCATAACTTTGGACCGACTTGTATTCTGGTCGGCACTGATGCTCACTTTCTATTCAAGGTAATCGATGCTCTATAACTCTTCAAAACTGATTATTTACTTGAATGAAGGATTTCATATAAATTCTCTAGGATTTTTTCTTCTGATCAAAGCCTCAACCTTATGCTTAACTTGCTCAGGCTGACTTCTTTTTTCTCTTTATTTTCAAGATCACTCTAGATTGCCTTTTTTGGGTTTTCACCCTAGAGGTCATTTTCTTCTTTTGTATCTTCGGATTGGCGTATTCTGGCCAGACATTGATGCCAACATGCTCAGGCAGATCATTTTGTTCTCTTTATTTTCGGGATCACTCTAGATTGCCTATTTTTGGGTTTTCACCCTAGAGATCATTTCCTTTTTCTGTACCTTAGAACTGACTTGCTTTCTATCTAAAGGTAATTATTCTTCCATGGTTCTTCAAAATCAAGATTACCTGAAGTCTCTTACTCATTTTTCCAGCTAAGCTTTGTTCTTGCATTGTTGTACTCATGGAAGTATTCTTTTCTTTTCTTTCCTTTTATTCTTTCATTTCTCTCTTTCTCTTTTCTTTTTTCATTTTTTTCTTTCTCTCTCTTTTTTGACTGACTATTTTGGGGTTTTTAGTCTTGAATCTCTTTTCTTTTATTGTATATGTATTAGACCTTGATGTTTATTTCTACTTGGAAGTAGTCGATTCTCTACGATTCTCGATTCTCTTAAATTAATGTTTATTGGCTAGTGACTTCTTCATGTGTCTTCTTTTTATTGCACTATTAAATTTACTGCTCACTCTTTATTGCTTCAATTCTCTGCCTGACATTTTCCTTCTTTGCTTGGTTTGCTCGTTAAACCTAATACTATCTTCAATCGCTTCCCTCGGTGATTCTATGGCCTTCGTATCCAATACATTTAGTCTTATTTCTCCTTGCTTGGAAGGAATGCCATTCGTCGTCCCATTCATAGATATCGAGAAAAAGTCTTTAGGTGGGATAGAAGTTTAGGGTCAACACCCGATTTAAGGATCTTAAACAATAAATGCTTGAGATGGAATCTCCTAAAATGGGATCTGCCCATTATCTAAACACTTTCTTTGTTCCTCTGTTGGCCTAAATGGACTAGCGGATACTTGCATTCGCAATATTCCCACAGGTGTTCAATCTAAATCGAAGGTACTCTTACATTTGAAGATTCAATGACATAATAAAAAAGGTATGTACTTATACATGCTTTTTCATGAATATGTGTATATGTGTGGGAGAACAAAAAAACTATCCCATAACAATGAATGAAATGTTTAAAGAATCAATGAATGCAAAAAAAGACTTTCTAAATAGCGGAATAAAATTTTCATTATGACAAAATAACTACATTCTAAAATTTGATTTTAAAAAATTTACAGCTTAGCTCATAGATTTCTTTTACATTTTTCCCAAATGCACAGGGATCAACGGTTTTGAATTGCCTTTACCGGTAGTCGTTTGCTCTAGGCTAGTTGTACCATTCCCCTAGGTACAATCAGTTTATACCAATCATGACATTGGATTTTCCAAAGGATTTATTTTCCTTTGACCATTCATAAAAATAGATTTTTTGATGGACATTTGATTTAAAAAGAATCTATATCTTTACTCATAGATTTCTTTTGCATTTTCCCAAATGCACAGAGATCAACGATTTTGAGTTGCCTTTATCGGTAGCCGTTTGCTCTGGGCTAGCTGTACTATTCCCTTGGGTACAATCAGTTTATACCAATCATGACATTGGATTTTTCCAAAGGATTTATTTTCCTTTGACCATTCATAAAAATGGATTTTCGATAGACATTTGAATTATCCATTGTTTTAAACTTTACCGTGTTTAAGAACGTTACGCCAACATTTCTGTCAGACTTGCCAAACGGAAACATTTTCATTATGACAATAACTACAAGTGTCTAACATCTTTGCAAAAGATGAGAGTTCATGCATAGGGACCTTCAAACCATTATTCAGGTATCAATTCATTCTATCATTCTTGGCGCCGTGCAAACTTGCCCCAATATTTTTGTTTTCCACTGCTGGATCAATCCTTTTGTCAAAATTCCATTGTTGATTAGCTTCTTGATTTCCTCCAGCAACGGTCTATACTTCCTGGTATGATGCCCCGGTGCCCCATTGAAATCCGGTGGAATGACCAAATCAGGGACTAAGCAAAATTCTCTGGCATCAAAGGCGTCCACTTTTCATTTTTCTTGAGCTCTTTCTGGAATCTATCTTTTAACTGCTCGAGTCTCGATTTATTTGTTTGTTCCATTCTTTTTCAATTGGTTCTCGAATTACTGCCATTGATCCCGTAAAATTTTATTATTTAATTAATTAATGCATGAAATATATCATAAATGTCTAAAATGTAAAAGGCAAACAATAATTATGAACTATCACAATGAATGAAAATGAGGTGTTGATTCGCTAATATTCCTTTAGGAGGATTTCTATAAAGATAGGATGTCTGAGTAAAAAACATTGACAATAATCTATAGGCATCTATTAGCCACATTTCTTAGAGCGAAATGCATACTCGATGCCCTACATTTGTCTCCTCTCTATTTGCTTCATGCTCAGATTATTTCCAACCGTAGCATTATCAATCTTTGTACATTACAGAACATCTTTCCTTTTATAAAAAATCCCCTAGTATGGAATATTTTTGAATCAACAAAATGCAAACATGAATGCAATAATGCATTAGTCGCAAAGTGATCATCGTAGAAAGACTTTCATTAAAAAAAGCTTGTTACATCATATATTCTTCTAGGCTTTACAATACTGATGGGCTCTAACTCCTAACTTTTTGACTTCGTCCAACAAATGAGTCATCTTTCCTTTATGGTCCAGTGCGAGATTCATATTCTGACTCAACGATATTGCTACGTCGGCCATATTTGCTACTTGTTGAGCCACTTTGCCACTTAAGCGATAACACTCTTTATGTCACTGTCTCTCTCTTGTATTTCTTGCTCGGCTTTTCATAGCTGGAGAGTACCTTTTTTACACTTTCATAGCCATCTTGCTTGTAGGCTTAGGCACGAATCTCGCTCGTACATAAAGAACTCTAAGCTCTTCTGTTTGTTCTTTGAGTGCTTTATTCTCCGACTGAAAGATGTTGGATCTGGCCTCAATCTGTTGTAGACTTGCTTTCAAAATTGTGTTCGTAGCTCGATTATCATGTAACTCTCCCTGAGAATGTTGTATCGGCTCTCGGTTTCTTCCAACTTTTGTGACAATAATCGGGCTCTATTTTCACTAACCGGACCTTTCTACTTACAATATCCTAGGTCATTTTTAGCTAAATGACACCATTTTTCCATTCTTCCAAAGTGTTACCCATACCCGCATTTTTGAACACGCAATAAAGCTTATAATGATCGGATTGCAAACTCTTTAGTTTCCGACTCAAATCATCTCTCTCTTGCCTGAGCTGGTTATAATCGAACAAATGCCCTTATTTTGGGATGCCCCCATCTTTGGCTTCTAAATTTAATTCGTTTGAATGACTCATTTCTATATTATCCAAACCTTATCTCGAGTATTGACTCTTTTTCAACTTGGCCCCTAGGGCGATTGTTGGCTCATTATAAAATCTGGGCCCTTCATCTTCAAAACTCAATGCTCCCATATTGACAAGATCTTTAACTCAATTTTTAAAGCCCCACAATTCTCTATAGTGTGACCCAAACTTCCTAAGTGGTAACCGCACCTGGCACAACTGTTATAACCTTTCGGGTAAGGTGGTTCTTTCGGAACAGACTGAACTGGGGTGATAAGGTTTCTCTCAATAAGCATTGAGAGTAGCTTGATGTACCTTACAAGAATTGGGACGTTTTTTTACATCATTTTCTTTTTGGGTTTCTTCTGGACCTACTTTTATTTTTTGGGAGCTCGACTCAGATGTATTTCCTACTAGTTTCTTCACACTAATCACGAAAGGGTTTAACTTGTTGTACTTACCGATGTTATCTTGCTTAAGAATGGGATTTTGACTATTGAACTCTTTATTCTGATTCTTGACTTGCTCTTCTTCTTGCTCTAAAAACCCCTTACCTTTAGCCATTGCGGTCATCATATTTATCATCTCGGCCATTTTTTTCTTCAATTTTTGTACTTCATTTCTCTCATCTCCAATACGAGTATCAGGTACCCTATATGGTTCAAACTCTTCGACTGATTCACCCTCTCTATTCTTCTGACAAAGCTCGAAATATGCTTGTTTTATCTGAGTACGAGACCTCTTATCCGTTATGATTGCCTTCTATAGTGATGGCCACTTGTGAAATAAATACATTTATTGTATGCCATGAGAACACGATGCACAAAAATGTAAAGGGGCAAAATAAACACAAAAAGAAAATTGTGTCAGTATGGCAAGAATAATCTTAATAAATGGTCAACTAATAAACAAAAAAATTGAAGAACTCAAACCAAGCAATTAAAATATGCATAAACAAACAAACAAAAATGCAAATAAAAAACCTAAACAGGTTTCTGCTAAACGGACAGAGTGCCGACATGGCTCTAACAGCTGGGCTCTAAGTCTCATTATATGTGGTTAAATTCTAAAGAAAAAAAGGTACTCGGATTGTCGCTCAGACATCAATTCGAGGGAATATGACTCATATAACATATAAAGGTGTAAACCCCATGAAATATAAGGATCAAATTCCATGAGTGAATTACAACACTATACGGAGGTGAACACCCCACGAAGCGAAGTAATCACTCCTTAAAGGTTCTTAGACTACTATATGATGTCAAAAAGGGTAAACAAACAAGACTTAGAAAATAAAAATTAAATTAAACCGAATTTAAATTTTTCTTAAAAATTACGATATGAACCTAAATAAGGCTTAACTCTCTTTTTATTTTTGAAAACAAAATTTCTCCCGGGCGAAGTCGCCATGCTGTAGTGACCTTTTTTTGAGCCGCTACGGAAAATAAAAAAAATCATATGGGGGATGTGTTACTCGCTTTTGTTGAAAAACATTTAAAAAGGGGAGATTTTAGAAAAAAACTCGTATTTTTTAAAAAACGTGGAGTCGCCACTGTTGGGTTTTCATAGGAAATAAACTGATCTAATCAAGTAAATAAACGCAACGAAAAAGTATCCTATGAAGAATTTCCAGGATCTCATGCAATCATATTAATGTACGAAGAGGAGATCAAAAATTACCTTAATTTTGATTCAGGAATTCGGTTGTGTTGATGTGCTGCCTTTTGTGAAAGACGACCGCCTGCTACAAGTATCCACATGCGAATGGACGACGAACGGCTATCAGAATGCTAGTTCCAATCAAGATTTCGAAAATCTATTTTTTTAGTTTTGGTGGCTATTTCGAAATCCCTAGACATCTCTCAAAACTCTTGGCATATATATATATATATATATATGACTTGAATAGGGTTGGGTTGAGTATTCTATTATAATTTAATTAAAACTCTTTTTAAATAAATTATAATTTAAAATGAATTATGTTATCTTATAAAAAATTCAAATTCAACCAACTCTAGATAAAGTGATTTATTTAATAATATTATTTATTTAAAATAAATAATAGATTCCGTATCTGATAAGAAATTTAAATTCAATCAAATCTAGATAATGAGATTATTTGATAATATTTTTTATTTATATTATTTTCAAAAAATAATAAAATAAATAAGATATTCTATTATGAGTTTAACCTTTTAAATTCAAATAAATAATCTCTAATAATATAATTTAAAATAATCACATTATCTTAAATTTATTATTGAGAATAATAACCACAACCATTCTTATCCATTCTTAGTGTGGGACCCTATAGGTTCATTTAAAGTTAGTTGTAGATAAAATCACATTTTATTCTACAAGTCATAAGTGGCCTCTAGCAAGACATTATGACTACCCAAGTTAAATGAAAGGTCATAATCCGAGACAATCTTAATTCAATTTATGTCATAATCCTTTTATCTCACGATATGATAGAATATAAGGCATGGAAAATGTTAACCTTATATCGTTCTATCTTTAGTTTCTCGATGTCCAATTGAAGTGACTAAACAAATGACATTGATCTCTATCAACTCATTTGAGCACGACCATGCATTTCTCAGTCTCAATCATCGAGGGGCCCAAAGATATCTCTTTTATGTTAAGAGGGATAAATTCCATCTTAATCACTCACATCTCACTGCATGATTCCTTATTATGTTCAAGCATAACCTTTATAATCGTCCGATTAAAAATGATGTTTGACTATGTCAAAACATAATAGTTATCATGTTGAGAACCGTAGCAATTTCAGGTCTAAGGATTTAATGTCATAACTATTTGAAGATTAATATATAACTTTAATCCATGTATTAATCTTAAGACGAGTCGATCCTAATATTTGTTCTCAACAAATACATATATGAATTTGATTTGAATCTCATTCACATATTCATCTTATGAATATCTATCAAACTTCATACTAATCTTATCTTATTATTGTTCCCACAATAATAACTGATTAGGGATATTTAGAATAATAATATTCAAGGATACAAAAGCATGCAAATTTATCATAATAATAAATTCAATAATCAAAATATCATGTCCATACAATAGGCCTTAGGGCACTATCGCTAACAGCCACCGGTCACTTGGATAAGGTAGACCGGCCACTGAAAACAAAACCAGAGATTCAAATGGGGTTCGAGAGTCGGTTACGTACGGGGAAGGGTTAGCACCTCGCTACGCCCAAAATTGATACTTAACGAGTTCGTATCGTAATTATTGAGAAAAATAGAAAATTCAATTTAATTTAAAATTTAAATCCTAAAATACATGTGTGCAATTTAAGATTTTGCTTTGATATCTACGGTACAGAAAGAGATCATAGCCGGAGTCCGGGATAACACTCCCACTAGAATACATGGATAAAGGCCTAATACTATATGCAATAAATGTAAACATGGCCAAACATGAAATAAAATAAATAAATATTAACAAAAATAAATAACATAAACAATAAGGTACAAAGATAAAATGCATGTGAGTAGATAAAAGATCCAATAATATATATAACATATATCACAAAGAATATATATATATATATATGTATATATATAAAGGGTATATAAAAAAACACATTATGTATATTATATATTATATAAAACTATATTATATACATACATTACAAACAATAGTACGCATGTATTAGTATATAAATAATATTATATGAAAATATTGTATATGTATGAACAATATTTATAATGTGAGTGCATTAATGATGTTCAAAATACAAATTGACAACTTTAAAGAAGTAAATTAAAAAGGATGGTAATCATATTAAATTAGGAATTAAATCACAAATAATAACAAGAAATTGCATAGACATGGAATAAATGAAGCCATACAAAATGGAAATAAAAACATATATAAACAAATATATAAAAAATATTAATAAACAAGAACACATACAACTAACCTATATTGAACAAATAAATACAGATTTAAACACCGGTACATAAAAAAATGGAAAGAAGATAAATAAAATAGAAAGAAAAGGGGCCAAAAGCGAATTTACCCCTTTTTCAAAAACAATGTAAAAGTAGAAGAAAATGGGCTTGATTGAAGACTATGAAAACATAAGGGGACTGAAAATGAATTTTACCCTCACAAAATTAAAACAAAATTACGGATAAAATTAAAAAACAGCTAAAGCTAAGGGGGATCGATTGGGTAATTTAACCATGCGACCGATCAACTTTGTAAAGCAAATTAGGGCAGGGGACCTGTAAAGGAATTTACCCATTTAAAACCTGATTTAGCTTGATTTAGGGATGAAATTGAAAGGTTTCAAAAATTAAGGAGGATTGAGGATGTAATTAGACCACAAAGCAGGGTAGCGGAGCAAAAACAAAAGGGCGGAGGGATCGTTTAGGAATTAAACCTTTTTTAAAATTAAGTGATCTATAAATAGACCATATTAGACCGGGTTTTGGCTTTTAGCCGTTTCAAATTTTGATTCTAAAAAGTAACCTCCCTTTTCCTTATTTCTCTCAACCCTAACCCAAAAACCTACACCGGCCACTACACTGACCGCCATAAAACACCCTTCAACCGTCGTCCCTCAACCTTAAAAACACACACAAAACCATTTTCAGTTTTAAATCCCCAAAGAACCTTTCTTATTTTCTAAAAAATAGAACCACAAAACCCCATTTTGTTTTGAAGATCAAAAAGAAAAGGTTGGTGTCGTTCATCGGCGCACCATCCTCAGTCGCCATGCAAGGCGACGGCCCGAAGCCGAAAGGGTAAACTCTTTTCCCTTTCTTTTTATTCTTTATGCTCGAAATAAAAACTAAAGAGAAGATTACCTTTAAATCTTTTTTTGTATTGAAGTATAATCCGAGTACAATGATCCTTTTTACATCTTTATATCTAGTTCCATTTGTTTACAATCATAAGCAACATTAAATGAACACACTGTTGATGATTATTGACTGATGTTTTCTTTTTTTTGGCATGTCCGATGGTTGAACCGGTGAGGGAGGGTCGGCTGATGGCAGCGGAATATCTGACGATGTGACCACGTGGATGGGAGCCGGTGATGATGAAAGGGCTTCATTCGATCATCATTCACCTCGCCCGTTGAATCAGATTTGATCCAACCGTTGAGATCGTTTCAAAAATTAATAGCTCAGATTTGATCTAGAAGGTGACGTGGCAGCCATCGACGACGCCACGTGGTGTACGGGAACTGAAGGATCATGCGCGTGCATGCCACATGCGCGTGAGAGTTGAACGACCCGCACATGTTCCCAATCGCACCAGCTGGAGGGCCCCGTGACTTCACCAGGACCATTGGATCAATATTTGATGCAACAGTTAAAATGCTGGCGGCTGCAAAATAAAGATGGATATTAGATTAAACTAGTTTTTTATCAGATGTGGGTTAGGGTTATTTAGTGGTCTTGGGCCGATTGGGCTTATGTATTTATTATTTGGGTTTTTTTGAGCCGACTAGAATTGTAATTGGACTGAACATTAATAAATATTGGATTTAAATTTTTATATTGATCTATTTTCTTTTAATGACTTCAGCCAATAATAATAATAATAATAATAATAATAATAATAATAATAATAATAATAATAATAATAATAATAGTAATATTAATAAACACATGCAATGTACACATATAATATATGGAATACAAGCACACATACATTTACATACAATATATTAACTTTAATACATACACATACACACTCATACATAAATAATAATAACACATAAATATTAATAACATGCATTCATACATTTATAATATTAATCATACATGCATACATAATAAACACTAATGGTATATTGTAATCACTCATTTTTATCCGGTTTGTAAGTATTGTGTTAACATATTAGTGGAACAATTAGTAGATAGTATTATTCCGTGTATACATATATAGTATTACTCTGTGTGCTAATTATACGTGTGATTAATATGCACGTGTGAGTGCATGTATATGTATGTTATGTAATAATATGGTATATATGTATATTATGTATGGGTCATATGATTGTTCTAATGTGTTCGCATATTGCATGTATGTACACCATTATCGTGTATGTCATTAATGTGTATAAGTATATGTAAGTATATGGCATGTGAATTAATGTTATTATTATTAGGTTATTAATATCATGTACTATTATTAGTTTATATGTGTATGTGTAATGTTGTTATTATATATGTATGTTCTTATTTATGCTTGTGTACATATGTTAATATATTATTAATATTAGTTATTATCATTATTATTACCATGTTATTAGCATGTTAAATGGGTTGAAACAGATCAGGTATAATGTTAAAACCTATAATTTTATTAAGAGTCTAGTCCATATACATAACTAAAAAAATCCAAAAATATTTACATAAAGGCCCAACCGGCCAGCCCAATCCCGTTAATATCTAAAAACCCTACAAACCAAGTCTGATAACCCTTCTTTTTCTTGCAGCAGCCGAAGGAGGGCCGTTGGATCAAATCCGGATCCAACGGTCCAGATTAGTCCAAGATGATCCAGCTGGCGCGCGTGATGATGATCCTCCGGCGCGCGCGCGCGTGATGTCTCCCTCTGCCACGTGTCGATATCAGAGGCAGTTTTGCTCATTCCAAGACCAGATCTAGGACATTCATTTCCTATGCAATCATAACCGTTGGATCAGATGTGATCCAACGGCCGTGAGTGAATCTGGCCGAAGCGATACTGCCACCATGCTTCCACCAGGCTGCCTCCACCATGCCGCCGTACAGCCCTCCCTCAACCACCGGACATGCCAAATAAGCACAGAAAGCAGAAATGTCAGATCCAAATCAAGAGCAGTATTTACATTTATTGTAACTTGTTTGTGTAAACAAAAACGAAAAAAATTAGAGTATGCAATATACAAATGTAACCCACCATTATTTATTCAGAGATATCAGATCAGAAATACAAAAAAAACAACGAAACATTTCGAATAGGTATTTTTTTCTCCCACTTCCTTTGCATGTAAAAAAACCAACAATAATACCAAGTAAAAAAAGAGTAAAGAGGGAGAGTTTACACTTCGTCTATCGGCCATCCATCACCGGTGATAAGTCATCGACCCTTATGGCCGAACTCGGTGAATCGGTGTTGGGTGTCAGGTTCTAAGAAAAAGGGGAGGGCAATTTCGAAAAGGGTTTTTTTTCTTTTTTTTAAAAAAATGGTTTGATTCTTCTAGATCTAGGAGGGGACGGTTGTTTTTCCTAACATCAAAGGGGAGATTTGGCTTCTACGCGACAAATGGGTTGTTTTGGGTTGACCTAAGGTTTTGCCGTCGCCGACTAACAGCGGCCGACAGTGGAGTAGATGGCGGCTGGAGGTTTTGGGATGCTTTGGGGTTTCGGTTTAAGAAAAATAAAACAAGCAGAGAGGGTTTTATTTTTAAGTCGATTTTTTAAAATGGCAAATGGCCAAATTTGGGTCTGATAGACCTTATTTATAGAGCTTTTTATTTTAAAAATGGTTTAATCCCCTCACAAGGACTCCCGCGTTTCTGATCCTTTCAAATTGAGCATGCCCCTCGGTATAATCACAAGCCTGGTGAAATTAACTAAAATCAGCGTATAAATGGTGAAATTACGCTCCAAGTCCCACCGCGTTTTGAAAATTTTCACTTCAAGCTTGCCCCTTGGGTTTATTACAACTCTAGTCCTTATAAGTTTATTTCAGGCTGTAATTAAATCCCTAAAATATGTTTTTGTTCATTTAAATTCAGTTTTCTAATTCTATTTTCTTTTCATTTCAGTCCCTTTGTCTGATTTAATGTTATGTTTTTGCTCTTGGTATGTATATTGCCATGTTACATTTCAGGTCTTCTTATATATATGTTTGTATCGTTACATGTCTATTTTATGTTTCTTATCACGTGTATTTATTTGTGACACCATGTTTTCTTGTGTTTTAATTTATTTTGTTCGTGTCATATATACGTCCATTTTATGTGTTATATCTTGTTTTTTGTTTGTACATCTTGTTTATATGGTTCTTCTTTTTATGTATTTTGGTAGGCATGTTACATGCATTTATTTACGTTTTCATAACATGTATATCATCATGCTAATGCATCATTTAGCTTGTTTGTTCATGTTGCATACACGTTTTTATTTAGCGATCAAGTTAATTTAAGCATTTACCATGTATATATGTATTCTAGAATGTTTTATTTTTGTTTTTAAGTTTTATGTTAAAAATGGGTGATTTTTTGGTACATATTAATGCCATGTTTTTCAATTTAAGCATGTATATTATGTCGTGTGTTAAATGTTAAGTTTATATATATGCTAGCATGTTGCCTTGATACATTAGTTTAACATCATATATTATCTATGTCATGCATACATTTTTATTATTTATTTACTCTAAAACATGTGATGCATATAATTAATTCGTTTTGAAGTATGTTTCTTTCTTTTCCATATGTTTGTGCTTAGTTTGTTTTCTTTTATTAAGATATTCTAGGTTTTCTTGGTTGGTGTAGTTTGTCACCCTTTGTTTAATATTATGAAATTCATGTTTTTATCTTTTAGTGTCATGTTAATGTAAATGGTATATTTTATCTTTGCTTTCTAAGGTTGCATAATGGAATATAAATTGTCAGTGTGGTGCCCTTTTATCCGAGCGTAAACGGGACTAGTATCAGGCGCAGTGATAGTGGTTGGACATTTACTCTTGGATAACGGGATCTTTAAAATTTACTCGCAATTATAACCAAATTCTAATTTAATCGTCACTTTAATCCGAAAAAGTCTAATATTAATAAAGCGGTAATTATTAAAGTACCAATTTTGGGCGGTGTGGGGGTGCTAATCCTTCCCCATCCGTAACCGACTCCCGAACCCCAAGAGTTTTCAAATCTCTGGTTTTATGGTGTCCGGCCTACCTAAGTGGCCGGTGGCGACTCCATTTTCTTAAATAAAAATATGATTTCTTTAAAACCCCACGGAAGATGTATTTTCAAAACAAAACAATAGATAAAAACTCGTTTTTAGCGTAAAAGGACATCGCTACATATATACATCTATACACACGCAATACATACACATTTAAAAAAAAAAACATATTTAAGGTAACAATAATAATACGATACATATATATGGCATTTATTAATAATATTATACAACCATGACAAAAAATAAGTGATTGCATGACTTAATAAGTTTTCTTAACGAGTGCTAAATTGACCCTTAAGCCAATAAATAAATAAATAAAATATATATGAAATGTTGGAGTAGAACTTTAGAGGTACGAAGTATAATATGAGAGTCTATATTCAAATCCTCAGCAGCAATCATGACATTGTATCACTATTTCTGTCAATAAGAACTTCAACTTATTAACATTGTTACATGTTATATATTCTAAAATCGCCATTACCAAGTTTTTGTGTTTAGAGACAAATTAGACAGATTTAAAAAAGGAAAAAATATTTTCAACCAAACTTTTGTGTTTAGAGACAAATTAGACATATTTCACTTACGAATTGGAGTGGAGAGCTGAAAGAAGAAATAAGAAATGTGAAATGGGCGTTTGAAAGAGGAAATGAAACATGCAAATACTAACACGAGCAAGCGAGAAGATATGAGAAGGGATATCCAAAAAAGAAAAGGGTCAATTTTTATGTTCGCAATTGGCTATAAGGGTCAATTTAGCCCTCGATAAAAAAATCAAAAAATCAATTAAGTTTTTATGAATTTTTTGCACCTAATTTAGCCCTCATAATTCGAATTGCAATTAATTTAGTTCTGTTATGTTGACTATATTGATTGTAATTTTGATCACGTTGACCGTTAATGGACCCTGAATGTCAACGCGGTCATCGTTACAGAAGGACTTAAATCCTTAATTGATTGTAATTTGTATTTTGGGGTCTAAATTGAATTTATCCTTTTGATTTTGTTTGAATTTTTAAATTTTTATCAAATTAAATCAATTGTATAAAGAGTAATAGATATGTTAAGTCAACCTCTATTATTTTGACCTATTAAGTATAATCCGTTTGACATTGTCATTCATACAATTTATGTGTGGAAGGAGTTTGGGTAGTATAGACATTGCACATTGAATGTTAAAAAAACTTTGATTATTTTTTCGTGTTTATATTTTAAAATAATTTTTACAATTTTAAAATTATTTATTTATAATTTTTAAATAATTCATCATTTTCAATATATATTTTATTTTTTTTGGTAAAAAGATAGAACAAATACATCAACATTAAAAAGACATAATAATTGCCATCAGCTTAACAATATTGTTACGATTCAATTCGATAAAAATAGAAAAAGAAAAATTAAAGGCTAAATTGTTTAATTTGTTATGATTCAATTCGATCACAATGGTCAATGGTGTTTCGAGTTCTCTAAGTATATATGAGTTTGTTCAGCTCTTGAGGCGGAATTATGAGGGGCTGATATTGGTTTAATTCGTGTGTGGGAGGCTGGTTATCGTCTTGTTAACCTAGCGCTACAGCTTTGAGTTAACACTCCATTTCCTTTCGCTTTCTCCTCTCATTCTTGAGTTTGATAGTATTGAAGCACTTCGGCATGTGCAACATGAATCAATTCTCCATGGTTGGATGTTGTTACTACTATACCTGGATGAGCTGCAGACGCGTTATTGGGTAGTTGAGCTGCAACATGTTGATCGCAGAGGTAACCGTGTTGCCGATTCATTGGCCAAGTTAGCCGCGTCGGATAGTTTTGAGGTGGTTCACTGGACATCTCACTCGAGTGTGTCGAAACTGTTGTTAGACTCAAATGATCACTAAACTTAAGTTAATTATTCAATTCGGTAATCAAACTTCCAAGTGCTTCAATGTTATCATTAAACTTTGTGTTTTACTTCAATGTTATCACTGGCTTGTTAAACACCGTTAACTCATTAACGGTGTGCTGACAAGACTGTCCACCACACCCAGCCTTTTCCACCTTATTTTCACACAAATATTACACGTCATTATAAAATATAATAAATTAAATTAAATTAAACTAAATAACAACTATCTCTTTCACTTGATATATTCAACTATTTTTAGAAGAAAAAAAACCTTAAAATCATCTTACATTTCAGATCTCTCCATTGTGGATACATAGAAGAAAATTTTAAATAGAAAAGGAAGAAGAAATTGTTTAAGAAAGAAGCAATGTACGATTTGAATCGAAGACCACTCTTTCATTGTAGGTTGCTAGCAAAAAGGAAAACATATTGGACAACTGAGAATCCAGGGAGAAGATTCTTTGGCCGCAAAAATCATGGTAAACATAAGTCATGTCGATTTATGTGGGCTTCTTCGGTTGTTTGTATGATTTTGGTTTAGATTTGGAATCAATGGAATCTATGTTCTGAAAAAAACCTTAAAATCATCTTACATTTCAGATCTCTCCATTGTGGATACACATAAGAAAACTTTAAAGAGAAAATGAAGCAGAAATTGTTGAAGAAAGAAGCAATGTACGATCTGAATCGAAGACCACTTTGTCATTGTAGGTTGCTAGCAAAAAAGTAAACATATTGGACAACTGATAATCCAGGGAGAAGATTCTTTGGCCGCAAAAACCATGGTAAACATAAGTCATGTCGATTTAAGTGGGTTTCTTCGGTTGTTTGTATGATTTTGGTTTGGATTTGGAATCGAAGGAATCTATGTGTTGAGTAGACTTGAAAAAATTTAGGTTGTTTTGGGCTTAATTTTGTTATGGTTTACGATTTTTTGGCTCTTCGTGGAGGATGGTAGATTTTAGGTTTTGGAAATTTTAGTGTGGATTTGAAATCTATAATGAATTGATCTGGAAATGTTGTCTAGTTAATTTGAAAGTGTAATGCATTTGGAAGGTTGTTTTCATGATTTTAAAATTGCTCATAAATGCTTCATCTTAAATTTGCATTGTTAAACACATGTAAATGAAATGTAGATTGTAGCCAATATGATCAAATCAGAATAAAAACCAAAATCTAATCCAATTGTAAATACCAACAAATTCATTAAACACATATTATTTGGTACATTAAAATATAGGCAAATTCTTCATAACCAATTGTAGATTGTAGCCAATATGATCAAATCACAAAATAAGATGCCCAATTGTTCATTGCATCCATTACAAAATTAGATGAGCAATTGTTGTCAATTCCATAAGAAACCCACAAAATAAGATGGCAACAGTATTTGCTTTCAATTTACATAAAAAATTCACAAAAATCACGTGCAACTGAGTTGCATTCTTGTGTAGCCCGATTAGAGACAACACTTTTTTGGGTAGATGAGTTAGGCCTCATCCACCTAATTGTTGTAACCGAAGAAGGTTGGTGCTGGCTTGAAGTTTTTTGGTGACCTGAAGCTTGTTGTGGTGGATTATGCTTCCTTTTTATTGACAGCTTTTGCCTTGAAGGTTGTTGTTGTCTCGAACCTTGAGACTGCCTTGATGAACCCTACATGAAAACAATTAAATAGTTAGTGGAAGCAAATTATCAAAGTAATGTATTTATAGTATGTGAAATGAAAAACTATGCAATATAAACTTATATCTCTGTTAAGATATTTATTTCCCACGATTATCCTCTTGCAACTTCTTATATTGTGGTCAGTTTTACCACATTTGGTGAAGTTATTTTCACACCTTTTTTACTTACTTTTTCAGTACTAAGAGCTTCACCAGCTTCTAATTTTATTTTTTTGTTTGACCTTCCATGTGGTCTTCTCAATGCATGTGGCAATATAGACTCAATGTTTTGAATTTTGTTCCATTGATTAACACCTATGACATGAGTAATGCAGTGGCCATAAATTACTAGCTCAATGTCCTTGTAGTAGCACAGATTGAGAAATGAATATATATTGACATTTTTGAGGTTGATGACTAAAACAACATGATTCCACTGAGATCTCATTTTCTGCTTCTGCAAGCATGGTTTTTGGTGTCTACCACATGCTGCTCCCTTGGACCACATTCAACTTGGCACTTAAACTTACCGTTATATTTCGGGTAACATCTATGATTGAACAAAAATGAATGAATATGATTAAGAAGCATTGTGCATAAATATATAAAAGTATGAATCATAAATTACCTAATGGATTGTTGAATTTGGTTGTCAAGCTTCTTTTGAATTTTATGACACCATGGTCTATTATATTTTTCAGATTTTTCTCTCCTCTGAACTATTCTTTTCATCATTTTGGTCTTGATTATCTAGAACATAAGATTGGCTTGTCTCTTGCCTACAATATAACCTATAACGTTGAAATATTTTTAAGTTTAGTTACTATTTTGTAACATTTCCAAAATTCATTTGCCATTTTATATTATTTTCAAAGTTTAGTTACCATTTTGTAATATTTTCAAAATTCATTTACCATTTTGTAACAATTTATTAATATAGTACATATAATTTACCTTGTTGAAACACTTTGAAAGATTATTCAGCAACATGTCACATTTACTCCGAGTGGAGAAGTGTGATCTGGACCACATGGTAAAGGGTACATCTTCAAACCAATTGCATGAAACTTCAGATAATGTTTGCATTTCATCCATGGCCTTGTTGTATTGTGTCACATATCCTTTGACTTGATGTTATTGTAAATGTGCCTTAAACATTTTCTTTGTTCAGAATCAGGGAACAGTTCTTCCAATGCTTCTTTAAGTCCCTACAAAAGCAACAATAAGTATATTAGTACATGTAAGACCATTTTAATATATTAGTTTGGGCTTTACCTTTTGTCTATTGGATATAAAAGAGATGTTGTAAGAGTTTGAAATCTCCAACAAACCAAGAAACTAACACCATAATGAGAAATAATTGTGACAATACGAGTGCTATTTGTCTCACTAAGAATCCTATCCAACACTTAAAAGATGATATAGTTCTAGAATATGTAGATATCTTGCATCAAGTAGCAGATATCTTTACAAAACCTTTAGATAATGAGCAATTTTGGATTCTTAGGAGAGAGCTAGGTCTTACAAGCCTTTCTTGAACCTTAGAGCCTTTGGTTGTTCTTAAATATTGCTTGAATTTATTTGATATCCATGTTTATGTGATTTTCTCCTTATATGCATCTATTCTTGGGTCTTTTGCCACCAAAATTGTCAATTTTGTGCAAAGGGTACCAATACGGGTTTTTTAGGGTGAATCGATATTGAACAGTTAGTATCGCTATGTGGGTTCAAGGTTCGATACGGCTCAGCCCGTATCGGTACACGAGTGTTAGTACGCGATTCACTGTATCGGAACATGTGGTTCAGAGGCTATAAATAGGGCAATTTAGGTATGTTTTTAAAACCCATCAAAACCCTAGCCGAAAATCACCTTATATTTTCTCAAAAATCCGTAGATCTTTACTGTTTTCTATGGAAATTTTTGGTCTTGAGTCTTATGTCATGGGAAAAGTCATATATCTTGATTCTAAGACCCTAGCCGATCACCTAGGTTTAGAGTATATAGGTTTAAATGATGAAACTTATTTTACCGCTTCTCATAACCCGGGTGCCTCTATCAAAATCCTTGAAGCTCATGACCGTTTCCTTCACCTCCTTATTACTTAGTGGGTTTGACCATCTGATGATAAATGGTCTTTTATTTGAGTCATCGGTATTTTTGACTCTATTATTTTCGTGAGGGTAAATGTCCTAACCTTGCCCAAATCATCTTTGTCGAGATGGTTCACATTGTCAACCACCTTCACACCAACATTATCAAATCTTTCACCTATGGAACTATCTTGAGCCACATCTTCCATAAGCTAGAAATAGATTGTTTAGATGATCTCGCTTGTACCCTTAAGGAACAATAGATGCTAGATCCCTTTGCAAAGCCAAATTCCACATCATTAGTGGTGAATGGGTTCGGGATCCCAATACTCAAGATGGAGATGATGAGGATGTCGCTCTGGTCGAGGCTTCTCCCGCGGCTCTAGTTGCTCAACCTTTCCTTGATGCTTTTATGAATTACCTTGATGGGAAGTTTGCCACTTGACACGATCTATGGTACGAGGTTCACTTCTTTGGATAAGATGATGATTTCTATAGAGAACTGAGTCTCTTCAATCGAGATTAAAGTTGTCGTTTTTCATTATGGATGGCGTACGCATGTTCGTGGTGGTGATGATGATGATGAGGATGAAGTTTCGGTTTAGTAGTTTATTTCATGCATATCATATAGAAAAATTTAGTTTTATGCACCTTTATTGATTTTTATATTTCCTATGACTTTGGATATTATGCTTTTGTTGGCTTTGTAACAACTTTTTTTTCCTGAAATCGAAATCGAGTCGCTAAAAAGAATGTAGTCCGTGTTTTCCTTTCACTTTTTGGGAAAATATTTGGAAATTGGGAAGTCCTTTAAATTTTCGTGTTTTTGAAACTAAAGACTTAGAGTCGCCACCAGCCACTTAGGTAGGCCGGACACCATAAAACCAGAGATTCATTCGAAAACGAGTTTGAGAGTTGGTTACGTGTGGCGAAAGATTCCATCACGCCTTCAAATCAGTACCAAAATATATGTTGCTTTTAATTGATGGAAATTGTTGAAATTTAAATTGAATTTACTTAAATGTTCATGATTGAATATAGACTTTAATTAAATGGCCTTTTGTCAAATTGGTGGGCTTGAATTAATTAAACGTTTAATTTATAAGGGTGACGATACATGAAACCATAGATTAAACCAACTTCGAATAAGCCTGACTGTCGTGTTAATTTATGGTTCTAATTTCGTACATCACCTTTATGCATGATGCAAACATTTAAATATGATGTTATGACTTATCAACTTTTAATTCAAATTAAGGTTTACCTTCAAATGGTAAGAATTAATTCGAATATTTGGTCAGCATCCATTGAGCCAAGACTGTTACGACAAAAATATTGGAATTAATAAATACCTCATTTCTATAATTTAAGTCAATTAATTAATAACATGTCCAAATAAAATATTTAAGGTCTGATGAATGACAATTAAAATGCATGACATAGAATTACATGAAATAAAACCTATGCCCACTAAAGTTCTGTAACACCCTCTTCCCTTGACCGTACACCGGACACGAGTTGGAAATGTCACAGCTTTTTAAAACAGATCTTTTAACCAAAATCTGAGGTGATTTAAAATTTTTCGGAAAAACTTCCCAGTGCTCACCCATCTTATATTTCTATAACCCAAGCACACTTAAATTTAATTAATACCAATATAAAATATTTATTCGAGTTCCGATATAAAACTCTTTACATAAAGTATACAAACATACTAAAATAATTTATTTCACAAAATGTTTTCTAATAAAATTATTCGATATCTAATTCGTATAAAATATATCAAATCAGAATATTTAACACCAATATGTAGATATAATAATCAATTTAAAATAATTTACGCCACTATTATAGGCCCCGATAATTACTTTAACAAAATAGACAGATTTATTAAATACATGCCACTATTAAACATACAAAAGACGAATGTCATGATTACCGAAATACCCGTCGATTATCTTCTATACAGAATGATGATGAAGCAAAGGTTGTCATATACTAATCCCGATACCTACGTGTATAACATAAATACACGCTGAGTATATCTCAGTGAGGCATAGAAATATGTAACATGTAAAATACGGTATAAAATTATTTGTAGTATGAAATAGCTGTATTAGGCATGATATTTGGTAAAGCATGATATTCTATATATAAAATATAATACTCATGTAATAAACCTGTACTATAATAAATCTGTGTTGTACTAAATCTTTACTGAAAAATCATATAGCAAGGTAGCTCTATAAATCATATAGTCTGTAATGCAGGAATAATCGTGTAAGAAATTTGTACTGTAATAATTATGTACTGTAAAGTCATGTAACTGTACAATACAGTTCTTGCAAAATGGCAAGCGAGTCCCAATTGCAGTTTATATCATATCATCAAACCTTTATTTTATTAATCAAATATACGTTAAGCTTTTTAACTTAATTGCATGCATAAATGCATTTCATGTATTATAGCCCGAAGTACAATATAATGTGATACTTTGGTACACGAGTCATCATAACTGACACCGTAGTGTCTACAATGCCGTAGCTTCTAATGATGAGTACATACCCGAGGGCGCCCTTTGCTCATCATACTCGCACATTTTGTGCTATGTAACACCGTAGTGTTTGAACCGACTCTATAGAGTCTAACTCGACTCCGTAGAGTCTATCTCGACCTCAAAGAGTCTATCTCGACCCCGAAGAGTCTATCTCGCACCGTAGTGCTATGACGCAGTTGCCAGGACTCTATGGATATCCAACTATACCAAAGACTTCACAATAGTACTTGGGCAAAATCAACATTATAATCAACATTCCATGTTCAAAGCATCAATATAAATCATAATTGTATGTATGTATATATATCCAAAGTCATAATATCATTCTTACTTTATCAGTAGTAAATACGATAGACTTACTGGCCTATCCACCTGCATGAAAGCATTTCATGAATTATAGCCCAAAGTACAATTTCATGTGAACCTATGGTATATGAGTCATCATAACGACACCGTAGTGTCTGCAACGCCGTAGCGTCTGATGGTGAGTACGTACTCGAGGACGCCCTTTGCTCTTCATTATCGCACCTTTTGTGCTAGTTGACATCGAAGTGTCTAAACAACACCGTAGTGTCTGAAGTCAACACTGAAGTGTCTGGAATGCACCGAAGTGCTAGAATGCAGCTTTTAAGACTCTATGGATATCCAATTATACCAAAGACTCTCACACTAGTACTTGGGCATAATAATATAATATTTTCACATTCAATATCCAATCCATCAATACTGTCATCCATAATTCGATAATGGGCAGTTCATACCCAAAAATCTAAAAGTTTGATTTATCTTAGATAAATCTATAAACTATGACAATGTATCATACACGTCACATTATTAATTCATAACATTCATACAATTATTAATTAACATGCATTTTAATTAATATCAAGGTTGACTTGTCGCAAGTTGTCCTATTTGTAACATGGCATACATACATATAATGCACTCACTCATATCACATATATAATAAGTAAGTAAAAATGTGTTCACCAAATGCGCTCACCTTGGCCTTGTAATGAAGTTGACTTTATCACTTGATCGCACTTCCGACCTTTTCCTTTCCATTTTGTTAGTATGGTCCTAATTCATATCGAAAACTACATTATAAAATAACATATACCATTTCAAGTATATGTTAGAACATATTCACTCTAAATATAATAATGGAAAGTAAATAAAATAACTATCCATTAAATATATAATTGATCCGATAAAGTTTCTTATATTCGAATCATATTTTTCTCACATTTTACCTTAAGCTTTCAACCTTTACTAAAATACTTATTTTAGTCCCTAAGGACTTTTTTTAAGCTTAAAATAGTTAATTTAAGCTTGATCCTTACATTTTTCATCCTTTACACTTTAGGACCTAAACTTTGAAAAGTTCCATTTTTGGTCCCTAAACCTCAAGCCGATTTGTCTTCTTGGCCCCCAAAGGAATATTTTTTATCCAATTAATCCATTTCCTATTTGTCCACAATTTTCCTTTACTTTTGCTTAATAGCCGAATTGGTCCCTTGTATTCTACAAATTGCCGTTTTGGTCCCTAAGTGAATACAAGCTTCTATTCACTTCAAAATCAACATCTAAATCACTTAAATAAAATTTTCCAACATAGTACTCTTCAAATACCTAATTGTCACATTTCAACCCTTTGTTCTCTAATTTGTCGAAATAGTCACCAATTTATAATTCAAGGATTCTAGCTTTAAAACTTTGCAATTAGGCCCCCAATCATCAACTATGCATCATAATCGTCACTTAACATAAAAATCAGAATTTTTCCTCTTCTTATACACCATTGCCGAATTGGTTATCCACTTTTGACAAATTGTCAAAATGGTCACTAGCTCGAATAATCACCGGTTTAACATTCTAACTTCATTTTCATGCCTCAAACATCACTAACAACAAAAATACATTTCAAACTCCAAAAATCAGAATTGAACCCCTAACTTTAACACTTTACTAAATTAGTCCTTTAGGGTTTTGATTTCAAGCAACAAATCAAGCTTGCTAGATTACTAACTCATCATCACAAACCCTAATTCAAGGTTGGATCCCTAAAACCTAATCTTATTCAAGGCTACTAAATTGTTTAGGGTTTAAATCCTAATTCAGAAACATGAATCCAACATCATTCTTGCTTGATTTCAACATAAAATCGAACATAGATTCATAAAATCATAAAACTCCCAAATTTGAACATAAACCCTAATTTCTTTCTCATATCAAATCTCATCAATCAAGCATGAAATACATGAATAATTTACATCAATAGATAGAGATTGAAGAGAAGAACAACTTTGTAGTTCGGAAGATTACTTAAAAATCGAGTTTCGAGGCTTAAATTGAGCTTGTAAGATTTCCTCTTCTTTCTCCTCTTTCTCCACGGTTTGTGAATGAATTTTTGGATGATAAATCTTCATATATCATATATTTATGCCACTTGTATAAAAAATGAATTTTTAATTCATTTTATTCCAATTTACCAAATTGTCCCCCAACTGAATTCATATTTACTAGTTTACCATTTTATAAAATTCTAACTAAACTTATTTGGATTCCAACCAAACACTATTCATCCATTAAAGAAATCTGAAAATTCCTTCCATGTCCCTTTTGGGTGAAAAGACCAAAATACCCTTTGCCAATCAACTTTTTTTACAAAATTGCCATTCTAGAAATTTCAGTCAAATAAATTTAATCCAAACATTTAACTCTCCAAATATCCATAAAATAATATGTTATAACTCTTCTAAAGTCTATGGAATCATCTCCGAAATTTTAGCTTGATCCGATTTACCGATAAATGCTGAGAATTTTATCGGTTACTATAGGGTTCATCCTGAATCAAACTAAAATATTTCCTTCAATTGGAAATGACTTTTATAACCTTTCTCTATCATATGGTAAAATTTCATAATTTTTCAGTTCGATCCGGGTATCCGAATTCCACTTAAACTTTGACTGTGATTTCCCAATAATCGAAATATCAGATTAAACCAGTAATTCTACATTCGGTCCACACCAATAGGTGCTCTATCTATTTATGAAATAAAACACCCAACTTTTGGGAAATTACAACTTTCTTCCTTCAACTTTTCATATTTCGACTTGTACCATACAAGTTTTGAAAACTTATCATTTTGGTCACTAAACTTTAACCTTGAATTCTCATTCCAATTTTCCTTGGATTTTAACCAAATTTTGCAAGTATCCTATTTTACTCGTTCTCTATCACATGACGCCTTAAAACCTTAAAAATTTCTTTTCTACAGTTCATAATTGAGAAAATCCTAAATTTTGTATTTTTGTCATTTTAGTCACTAAGTAAGCTTTTAAGCAATTATCTTATCACGAAATGACCCTTAAACAGTAATGTAAACTTTGGGGTATTACAATTCTTCCCCCTTAAGAAAATTTGTCCTCGAATTTTCAAGATGTACATGTTTTGAATAAATGTGGGCACTGCTTTTCCATTATATCCTTAGCTTCCAATGTTGCCTCTTCAACTTGGTGGTTGTGCCAAAGGACTTTCACCAACAGTATCTGCTTGTTCCTTAATTCTTTAACACCATAAGCCAATATCTTTACTGGTTTCTCCTTGTAAGTCAAATCTGATTGCAAATCTATCTCCTCCAGTATAATCATGTGTGAAGGATCTGATATGTATCTTTAGAGCATCGAGACCTAGAAAACATTATGGATTTTACTCATCTCCAGTGGAAGAGCTAGTTGATATGCCACAAGGCCAACTTTCTTTAGAATTTCATAAGGTCCAATACACCTGGGACTTAGTTTTCCTTTGTGCCTGAAACGTATTATTTTCTTCCATATCTTGCAACAAATCTGGCTTAATCAACTTGCGATCATATAACTCAAACCAATTTAATGACGATTTGCACTTTTGACCATAGAGGGTTTCATAGGGTGCAATCTATATAATTGTCTGATAACTGTTATTGTAGGCAAATTCTGCTAGTGGTAAATAATTTTCTCATGATCCCTCAAACTCAATCATGCAAGCTCTTAGCATATCTTTTAGTATTCGAATTGTTCTTTCAGATTAGTCATCTGTTTAAGGATAAAACACAGTACTGAAGTTCAGTCGTGTCCCCAAAGCTCTGTGTAGTGCATTCCAAAATCTTGATGTGAACTTTGGATTTCGATCCGATACTATAGATATTGGCACTCTACTTGTTTCACCTTTGCTATATAGTCTTCATCTTGTTGACGACTTTCTTTATTTCAACTTGGCAATGAAGATCTTAATTGCATCTCTACTAGCAATGAACCATCCTTTTCTTGTCAGTTGAGCATTTAAAGTTCATAATGTAATAAATTTCTTCCGATTCAAGGTATAGATTACGACATTTGCTCAGCTTGGATGGTAATCAATGATCAGGTCATAATCCTTTATTAGTTCCAACCATCTTTGTTGCCGTAGATTCAACCCTTTCTGTGTCATCAAATATTTTAAACTCTTATGATCAGTATACACGTGGTAGAGTTCACCATAGAGATAATGTCGCCACACTTCCAGAGTAAAAAATATACCCGCAAGTTCCAGATCATGAGTCAGATTTAGTTGTCGGGAAGCATACGTGATCACCTTCCCATCTTGTATCAACACGCACCCTATTCCATTATAGGATGCGTTACACTACAGAGTAAACTCTTTTCATGACTCTGATTGTACCAAAACCAGAGCTTCTGTTAAAATTTTCTTTAATTGATCAAAGCTTTCTTGACGCTTCTCAGTCCATACGAATGGAACATTTTTTCTCAATAGCTTTGTAAGTGGAGCAGCTATCATCGAAAAGTTGTTCACAAACCTTCAATAATATCCATCAAGTCTCAAGAAATTGCAAACCTCATTAACATTATTGGGAACCTTCCATTCCACAATGGATTGTATCTTTTTAGGATCGACGTGGACCGCTTCGATTAAAACAATGTGACCCAAGAAAGCTACTTCTGATAACCAAACTCACATTTCGAGAGTTTTCCATATAACCTTTTTTTAATTTGTAGCACTATCCTCTGTCTAGTAATTCCTGCAACTGAAACTCTAACCTAAAAAGTCCCAAATTATAGAAAATTGATTAGTGATCTAATTATTAACTAGGTTAGTCTAATATTAACCCTAAATTAATTAAATCCTAAAACTAGAAACCCTAATATTTTATGGATTATCTTAAATCAAAATAATTAATTTGATTAATTTTAAACTAGCATCCTCTTAAGCCAATGCCACTATTTAAAATGAATCAAATTAATAATCATGATTTTAATTGAGTTTTCATCTAAGTCAAATATCAATTTTATCCTAAAATAATTAAGATGTGGAACAACTAATTTAATTAATTTAACATTTATCCCAATAAATCAAGGACAAATTTAAATTAATTAAATTAATTTGAACCAAAATCTACCTAAAGGTTTCAACTAGTCTAAGCCTAAATTTAATTTAATTAATTTAAACTTACACCCTAATAAGCCAAGGGCACAATTTAAATTAATTAAATTAAATTTTAAATCTAATTCTAACTAAGTCCTCCACTAACCTAAAACCTAAAATAAATTCATTTTAATTAATTTAAACACATACCCCATTAAGCCAATGGCATGTTTTAAAATAATTAAAACAAATTCTAAAAAGCTAAACTATCCTAAAAACATATAAGCAAACACTAAACAAAACACATCCAACAAACAAAATAAATACATAACCCAAACAAATAAATTAAACAAAAGCATATAAGAAACTTAAATAAATAAAAGAGGATTGCCAACAAATCTCATCAATATTTTATTAAACCTTAAAGATGGATTACACATAAATAAACAAGGGAAGAAAATACCAAAACCCAAATGTATGCTCAATCAATCAATCCACGGATATTTTTGTTGGGGTTAAGAAGCTAGATTCAAGGGTTTTTATTGTGGATTGAATGGGTGTGGGGTTTTTCTTTTTAGCTTCGAATGGTGGGGTGGAAGTTGCTAAGAGGTGTTAATGGGGGTTAGGGGAGTGGATAGTGGGATCAAAAAATCATGGCCGTGTGAGGGTTTTGGGGGCTTGGTGGTGCAACTACCAAAGGGGGAGAAAAAGATGGATTGGGAAAATGAAAATAGGGTAGTCGGTGAACAAGGGCTAGTTTTTTTGGGAAAAATCATTATGTCCATGGCCTTATTTGTTTAGGGTAGGTAATATATATCTATATTATTTTTATTTATTTCTTTTATTCCATAAAATAGAACCAATGAGGTTCAAGACCTTAGTCACTAAGTAGTGGTTCATCCAATGGGAGTGAGGCGTCCATCCATCCAATGAGAGTAAAGTCTTAATGAGGAAGGAGTTGGAATATTCACTTTTTTGTATTTTTTATTACATAAAATCATAGGTAATGGGCCATATTTGATGTGGGCTACTGAGTTAGGGTATAAGGTTTTGGGTATTAAAAGGGTGATGTGAATTGATCTTATTTCGACCACTTTAATTTAAATTCAGACAAAATTTAGTGTCTACAGCTGCCCCTCTTTGCTCTTTGATGTGAAATGGGAATAGAGCAAAGACTAAAGACACAAATTTTGTCCTACTTCCCTATCTGGAGATTCTGAGCTGTAAGTTCCTCTTATATAGAACTGTTCACCCTTTTTCTTCCTGAAATCCTGGAGCTTCAGGTTCTTCCTATATAGCACCTTTAGCTTGTCTTGAGGTAGATCCTTCGAGCTACAAGTTCCTCTTATATAGAACTTATGGCCTTGAAATCTCGGAGCTATGAGTTTTTCCTATATAAAACTCTTCGCCTTGAAGTCCTGAAGATGTTGGTCACTCCTATATAGAACCTTTTTTGAAATCTCGAAGCTGTGAGTTTTTCCTATATAAAACTCCTCGCTTTGAAGTCCTTGAGATATGGGTCCCTCCTATATAGAACCTTTCACTCTGGAGTCTTGAAGATGTTGGTGCTTCCTATATAGAACCTTTCTTGAAATCTTGAAGCTGAGAGTTTTTCCTATATAAAACTCCTCGCTTGAAGTCCTTGAGCTATGGGCATCTGACCTTTTGCTCTAAAATCCTAAAGATGTCGGTCCCTCCTATATAGAACCTTTCATATTGAAATCCTGAAGCTGTGAGTTTTTCCTATATAAAACTCCTCGCTTGAAGTCCTCGAGCTATGGCCATCTAACCTTTCGCTCTAAAATTTTGATGATGTAGGTCCCTCCTATATAGAACCTCTCTTGAAATCCTGAAGCTACATGTTCCTTTTATAGAATCTTTCACTCGACAATGGTACCCCAACTTCTCCTAGTGTGAGTACCAAAAACATCCACTGCTTCCCAGAAGGCTGAAGAATAGGAATCCTTGAAACAGTACCCTAATTTATGACCACCTTGGCATGGAAATGGTATCTCAATTTGAGACTACCGAAAGACTTTCAAAGATAGGGTGAGTTCAAGAGCTCTTGATTCTTTACAAAGATTTACCTCTCCATAGGCGAAGTCGCGAATTGAAATCTTTGATAGGATCTATTCCTCCAAAATGCGAGGTTGTAGATCAAAATCTTTGTTGGTCTTTGCATACATATTTCTGGTTGGTCGATTTTTATTGTCTTTTTTCTTTCTTCTCATTTCTTGATCCTCATAGTGGTGGAATCCCCTCTCGGATACGAGTTCAATTATTTCAGCCCGTTCCTTTTAGATTTCTACTTTAGATTTGTTTTTTTTCAAATAGTCCTTTTCGGGTTTTTACTTTGTTTTTTTCTTTTCTTTTCTTTTTTTTTTCTTCTTCTTTTTTTCTTCCTTTTTCTTATTTTTTCCTTTTTTCCTTTTTCTCTTTTTCTTTTTTTTGGAAGGGTCAAAATAAAAAGAATATTCACTTCATGAAAACTCGTCCTTATGAAAGGAGAAAATTGAGAAACTCTTTGTTTTAACCTTAAGAAAGGATAGAATTGAGAAATTAGGTTTTGAGAAAAAACAAATCCTTAAGAAAGGATCGTATTAAGAAATTCTCATTTAATGAAAATGTATCCTTATGAAAGGATCCAATTGAGAAATTGGTTTTGAGAAAAACATCCTTAAGAAAAGGATCAAATTAAGAAATTCGTTTTAAGAAAAATTCCTTAAGAAGGATAAAATTAAGAAATTTGGGTTTCAAGAAAATCCTTAAGAAAGGATCGAATTAAGAAATTCATTTTAATAAAAACATCCTTAAGAAAGGATAAAATTAAGAAATTTAGGTTTTAAGAAAAACATCCTTAAAAAGGATCAAATTGAGAAATTTGTTTTAAGAAAAACATCCTTAAGAAAAGATCGAATTAATAAATTTGTGTTTTAAGAAAAACATCCTTAAGAAAGGATCAAATTAAGAAATTTGAGTTTTAAGAAAAACATTCTTAAGAAAGGATCAAATTAAGAAATTTGTGTTTAAAGAAAAATATCTTTAAGAAATGATAGAATTGAGAAAGTTGTTTTAAGAAAAACATCCTTAAGAAATGACCAAATTAAGAAATTTGGTTTTAAGAAAAACATCCTTAAGAAAGGATCGAATTAAGAAATTTGTTTTAAGAAAAACATCCTTAGGAAATGATCAAATTAAGAAATTTGTTTTAAGAAAAACATTCTTAAGAAAGGATTGAATTAAGAAATTCAAGTTTTAAGAAAAAAATCCTTAAGAAAAGATCAAATTAAGAAATTCGTTTTAAGAAAAACATCCTTAAGAAATGATCGAATTAAGAAGTTTGAGTTTTAAGAAAAACATCCTTAAGAAAGGATAAAATCGGGAAATCTGTTTTAAGAAAAACATTCTTAAGAAAGGATCAAATTAAGAAATTTGGGTTATAAGAAAAACATCATTAAGAAAGGATCAAATTAAGAAACTTGGGTTTAAAGAAAAACATCCTTAAGAAATGATCAAATTGAGAACATCCTCAAGAATGGATCAAATTGAGAAATTCGAGTTTTATGAAAAAATACTTAAGAAAGGGATAAAATTAAGAATTTGTTTTAAGAAAAACATCCTTAAGAAAGGATCAAATTAAGAAATTTGGGTTTTAAGAAAAAATTCCTTAAGAAATGATCAAATTGAGAAATTTGTTTTAAGAAAAACATCCTTAAGAAAGGATCAAATTAAGAAATTTGAGTTTTAAGAAAAACATCCTTAAGAAAGGATCAAATTAAGAAATTTGAGTTTTTTTTAAGAAAAACATCCTTAAGAAAGGATAAAATCAAGAAATCTGAGTTTTAATATGAAATGGTATCTTGCTTTGAGACTATCGGAATACCTCATAAAAAGTGGTGTCTCACTTCGAGACTACTAGAATACCTTGACTAAATGCCCCAACTTCGGATCATATTGGCATAAAAAGATGTTCATCGCTCCCAAATAACCGAATATTGGAAGATCTTTAGAAATCATAATCATGAAAGTCAAAGGACTCTTGATTCTTTGCTGAGATCTACTTCTCCTCTTGTGAACCTGTAGATCAAATCTTTTATCAATCTTCAAATACCTGTTTGGCAGAAATTCCACAAGGTCTAATCTTCACTTTCTGAACCAAACAAAACATTATAGCAGAAATTCACTTCAAATCTCTGAACTGTTTGGCATATGAAATCTTACTATTATTCTCATTCCAATCACTGATAAATTAATCTTTTATGTTAGGTCGACCATGTAGATCATTGACCTAAAACTCTATCCCTTAAGCCATGCAAAAAACATTATTCTTCTTTCTTGATCTTAGTAATACCTCATCTCACTTTTGGGTTTAACTATTATCTTGCCCCTGACCCATCAATACAGTCTTTGTATCTCAATGTTGGGCTGAAAACATGCCCCCAAAATCTCCGAACTTTCATTTCTTAAACACGACGCAATCTTCATTTTTCTGAATCAACCAAGGCATTACGACAGACACTAACCTTGAGTCTTTGAACCGTGTAGCATACTAAGGCTTGCCATTATTCTCTCCAGGATAATTGACGGGTTATTTTTCTGTGTTAGGTCTATCATATACATCTTTGACCTTGAATTCTAAACTCTATTCTTGGAACAATATAGAAAAACCTTTTTTTCTTTTTCTCCTTTCAACTATATGTCGGTTTGCTAATTAACATTTCAATGTGGAATTCTTATTGGATTAATATACAAAATCAAAATCAATAGAAATAGAATAGAATGCCCGGATATCAAATGCAAGAGCGTCCTAGATTCAATCCTCCGGTGATCAATAGCTTGCCTTTGAATGTTGTGGCAATATTTGAAGTTGTAAAATTCCTCCTAGATTCTCGGTTTATCCTCATGATTAAGGTATTTGCTTGATCTGTTCGAAAACTACTCCTTCTAGTTCTCATCGTTCTTTTCCCTTCATAATTATGTTCAAGCTTTCCAAATTTGTTTAGCCCATGGAATGCAAAAAAAATATCATTATGAGAATTCTAAGTACAAGTGTGTGCTTCTGATTGCCATTAATATAGTATTAGTTTCTTCAAAGATTCATCTTTAACGCTAGGGTATTGAACATGTGGAGCATATCTCCTTATTAGATTTGTTCTCCCTCAACAGCCCCATCAGGATGCTCCAAGACTTATTCGATTGTTCATTCATTCTTTAAGCAATAAATTTTTCTTCAACCTAATTCAAGTCACATTCAGTCTCGGGAATTCAACTCATCATAGTCCTTTGTCTCGAGGATAATGATGGAGCACACAACAATACCACTAGTTACTCGGTATAGTCATGATTTAAAAACTTACTCATGCAACCAAGTCTTTTGACTTAATTAAAGTATAAGTGGAGCAAAGCATCCTTATTTAGCCTTTTTGCTATAGCGGAGTACCATTTTGATTTTCTTTCCTCTGTTTTGAAGAACTCTATATTTTAATCAATTATTTTTTTACAATCCATGTACCTAAAAGAATTATCACATTCAAGCAACTCCATTGGGCTTTTCTAAGAGATTTCTTATCATCGAACATTATCGAAGGAGTAGTAGTCTTGAGTCTCACACTTTACCGACCAGAGCGTACTAAGTAGGAAATCATACTTCATCGTGATCACAATATACGATTGATCTTTTTATTATAATCAATGCCACATCATGCACGTGATATCCGGGGATCTACGAGGGTAAGAAAGAATATACATATATTTTTAATTAAAAGATGCATCCCTTCATTAAAATGGAAAAGTAGCAAACATAACATATGCCCTTACAAAAAGATCTTTGCTACTTTCGGGCAAAAAGTAGCAAAGTTGATTCCATGCATACTTCAAGAGAAAATGCAAAATGCCAGGAAATGTAAATAAATGAACTCCTATGAAGGAAAACTGGGAAATCAGCACCTCCCAAAAGTCATGTTCACCATTATTTTTTCTTAAAACTTCAAAAGACTAGTCTCAGTCAGACTTTGAACCTTGTTTTTCAGGGCTCCACAATCCTCTGTAGTATGGCCCGTACTTCCCACAAGGTAGTCACATATTGCATTAACATCATAAACCTTGGGATAAGAAGGATCTTTTAGTTTGGACTGAATCGGGGTTAGAAGCTTCCTCTCAACAAGTGTTGTGAGCAAATCAGTGTACGAGATCGAAACTGGATGAAGAACATTTGGAGGCTTTGCAGACCAAGAGAGTTGATTGCGTGGACGACCTTGAGGCTGACTGGTTGAGTAAGAACCCACCATATGAACTTGAGGGTCATCTCTCTTCTGAGGGGTTGTGCTGTAGGGATCGTTTATCTTTCTTCTTTTTTATAGCATCATCGAGGCGATCTCTAGTCGTGACCAATTCTAAAAAGCTTACGACAGGGTGGCTTATGAAGCGATCATACAACACTCCCTTTTAGAGTATCCACAAACATAGTTTCGTGACCTTTTTAAATGGGGCCCGACATTTTTAATAATGAAAGCTAAAACAACGGAGTCGCTACCAAACTTTTTAAAAGTGTGATTGGATCACCTAAAAATAGGTTATTTTAATAAAATATTTTTATTTTATTAAAACAACGATTTTGGTCTATGAAAAACAAAAAAATGGGTTCAAGAGTCGATTACGCATGGGGAAGGATTAACACTTGCACGACTCCTAAAAATCAGTACCTAGCCGATTACAAAATGTTTTAATGTCAGAATTTGCAAGTTCGCATAAAATTTAACTCATTGTCCATTTATGAATCTGATTCCACTTTAACGGTCCCACCATCGGAGAGTAAACTCTAATCACCGCCAACATCTCTGGCGCTAACTCGTTACCTCATTTTGGTAGGACACCACACTAATTATGTTCCACTTTTTAATCAAACAATCAGAGACAATTAGTGTGTTGAAATTTTTATTATTCTAAGTTGATAATTATTAACCCTAAAAATTGTCTAGGTGAATTTTACCTATTAGGGTTCAAATATTATTAGGTGTTAATTATTAGATTTAAAATTTTATTTAAGAGTCTAGGTGCGTTTTATTTACAGAGTTCAAGTTTGGTTAAGTGTTTATTTATTAACTTTATAGCCACGAAAGACTATTCTAAGGAATCTAATCTAAAGGCTCTACACAATGATAAAATTTAAACTTAAAGGACCTAAACCTAAGGCTATTGAGATTAAATCCTAAGAATTTTTATTTAATTTAATATTTCAATTAGAAAGTTTAAAGGATATTTTAAAAAACTAAAAAGCACAAAAAGAGAATTAAATTACATAGAATTAAATATTTACAAGATAGCAATTAAATATTTCTTGAATTGAAAAGGAAAACAAATTTGGTGACCAAAATTGAAAAGAATTAAAAGTCAGAAGCCAAGTTTTTGGAAATAGTAACCATTTTGAAACTTTTGAAAATATGGTATTTTGAAGAATAAAGAAAAATGGGGCGGAGGGGTTTAATGAGCGTAATTTACCCATTTTGTTTTAAAACATGTGGGTATAAATCCATTTATTACAAACACCTTTTACTTTTTCCCTATAAAAAATTTGGATCAAAACATTCACTATTAATATTCTCTCAAATGTTCATCCATGTTCTTCATGAATGAAGAACATGAAGAACAACCATCGCGCTGGCCGCCTTCCACCGGTGTCGGCCGCTGTCTAACGGATGTGGTCAGTAAAAATGCCCTTTTTCGAATCTTTTTCAACAAAACCAACCCGAGTCCTCTTTCAAAATCACCCAAAAAATTAAAATAACCCCAAATCGATTTTAAAACTCTAGAATCACCCCCTTTTTTCTTAAAATTAGAATCTGGCCACTACACTCATTCGAATCCCTGTGGTGGTTTGCAAGGTAAACACTATCCCTTTATCTCATATTCGAAATAAAATGCAAAAATAAAAAGGTAGGGAGAAATACCTAAAGAACAGCTTGCTTGTATTTCAATCGAAGTGCTAATACAAACTTGTGTTGATTCGTGTTTTTCTTTTCGGATTACAAGTGGGGTTTTTATAGGTATTTTTACTACCATAATTGCATGAAAAAAAAGAAACAATCCCTAGAATTCGGGTGAAATTATTCCCCAAAATTTTTATTTGATTCATGCTTCCTCTTTTCCAACTTTTCATTCGATTACAACTCATTCTTTTTTTCCCTTTGCTGCGTGTTTTGTAGCTGCCATTTGTTTCCCAATTTGATTCAATTTTGAATCAATTAATTCATTTGTTTCCTTCAAATGTAGGTTGAAAGCTGGCATCAGAGGCAGCCGCAAGGTGAAGCACGCAGGGGGCTAGCGCGTGACAAGGCGCCTGTTAAGCTGGCTCCCTTTCTTTTTGGATCCAATCTGAACCGCTGGATCCCATTTAGATCCAACAGTTAATAATTGACTACACATGGAAAAATAATAAATTAGTTAGGTTTTTTATTTGGGCTAAATGGGTTATTAAATGAGTTTTATTAAAAATTAGACGAGCCCTTATTTTATTCAAATTGGACCCTTATTAAATTGGACTTCTTTATTATTCATTTTCATTTTTTGGGTCTCTTATTAAACTAAATAAATAAAGCAAATAATAAAAATAAATTAAACGAAAAAGATAGCTAAAAATCAGTGACAACAACTGCCTCTTTTTGCTCATTTCGGTGAAACAGGAACAAAGCAAAGAACAAAAGGCACTAATTTTAGCCAATCACACTGTAAATTGGTTAACAGACATCAAAGTAAGGTTCAATTCTCCTCGCGCCCGAAAGGATAGGCATTGTGCTGAAAAATAAAGGTTCTATTCTCCTCACGCCCGAACGGATAGGCGTTGTTGAAAAATAAAGATTTCATTCTGCTTATGCCTGGACGGATAGGCGGGTTCCATTCCCTCATGCCTGAATGCATAGGCGGGTTCCATTCTCCTCATGCCTGAACGAATAGGCAGGTTTCATTCTTCTTATGCCTTAATGGATAGGCGTGTTCTATTCTCCTCATGCCTGAACAGATTGGGGGGTTCCATTCTTCTCATGCCTGAACGGATAAGTGGGTTCTATTCTCCTCATTCTTGAACAAATAGGCGGGTTCCATTCTCTTCATGCCTGAATGGATAGGCGGGTTCCATTCTCCCCATGCCTGAACGGATAGGCAGGTTCCATTCTCCTAATGCCTAAACAGATAGGCGAGTTTCATTCTCCTTATGCCTGAACGGATAGGCGGGTTCTATACATGTCGAAATTTAACAAACGCTATGATTATGATGAGCATGCTCCTAGGGATGCCTGACACATGAATGCACGTTCTTTTCTCTTTCATTTTCTTTTTTTTATTTTTTAAACTTTTCTCTTTTATTTTTTTCTTTTGTTTTGAGTTTTTCCTTCTTACTTCTTTGCACATCTACTTGGCCAACCCAAATAGACAACCATGCTAGCTATTTATTCTTTGTATCTCTTTGCTTAAGAGAAGACATCTGAGCTTTGCACATTTGCTCACTCAATTCAGTTATCTTGTTTTTGGGAGGACTGACTTTTATCCTCATATTCCTCAACACTCTTTTAGCCTTTGTCCAGTCCAAGGAGTAGGGATCTCTAGCATTCTGATTGGCAATTAAAAAAAAACTATCGGACCAGGTTGAACTATCATTGTAGTTGATACATCAATATTCAGTGACAAGCCTCCTCGAGTAGCCTTAAAACTCGAATAAAAACCCCTACAATCCCAGGACACCTCCTCCAATGTCTGTAAAATTGTTCTCCTCGTCGTGGATGTAAGACTGGCGAACAAGTAGGCACCCCTGTTTTGTAGCATGCTACCTTAAAATAATATCAAGAACCTTTAGATCTTCTTGAGAGTTCTCAGATTCTTGTCCTGGCAGAGCATTTTGAATTGCTTGCATGGGAATCTTCGCAACAAAGTTTATTTCCACCTTGAATGTTTTCAAACGATATTGGAGTTTTAATCTCTTTTTATGCTCCAACATCTCATGCCCCTGGTTTAGAACTTAACCATGGAATGAATTATAGTCCCTATACTTTTTAAACCCTTTTCAAAGCAATGCACAAAAATCTTGTGCATGTTTTAATGATGTCAATATTATTGGTTCTTATTTCAATATAAAATACTCATATGAGTGAAGAAAAGGCACAAGCGAGAGAGGAAAAAGTCTCTGAAATATTTTATTGATACTGTGGCAAACAAAAGAAATGTTACAAGAAGGAAATACAAGTATCCAAATATCAACGGTCAAAACTTCTCAAGTCAAAACGCCATGAGATATCTTGAATGCTGCCTTTGCCGAGTAGATTTTGAAAAGGAAAACAATGTGTGAAGATAAAAAATTCCTTTTGAGATGTCGAGTCTCAGAGAGAGTCATTTGCTGTATGCCTAACCCATGAACAATCTGAATCGCCCTTTGCGAGTTTTCAACTCGGATCCACCTTTGGTTTCAAGATGCCATTTGTGGGTTTTCATCTTGAACCCTCCTAAATTTTTAGTATCTAAGGCGCACTTTATGAGTTTTCACCTTTCGATTCCTTTTTTAGGCATAATATTTCTTAATCGAATATGAATTTACCAGATTCTCAAGCTCATTTCCATCAATCTCAACCAAGGTCAATGCTCCTCTTGAGAAAGTCTTTGTTACAACATAAGTCCCCTCCCAATTAGGTGCTCATTTCCCCGGGAATCTCTATGGATTGGCAGCATTTTCTGTAATGTAAATCTCCTTCTCGAAATTCTCTCGGGTGAACTTTCTTTTCATGAGCTCACATTATTCTTCTTTGATACATCTGACCATGAAAAATGGCCTTTAACCTTTTTTCATCGATTAGGTTCAGCTGGTCATATCTCACTTGAACTCATTTTGCTTCTTCTAGTTCTGATTCCATCATGACACGAAGAGACAGAATTTCGACCTCAATTAGCAACACAACCTCTATTTCATATGCTAATGAAAATGGTTTTGCCCCGGTGGATGTTCGTACGGTGTTTCTATATGCATATATGAGAAATGGTAACTTTTCATGCCAATCTTTTTAAGCGTCGGCCATCTTTGCAACTATCTTCTTGATATTTTTATTAGCAGCCTCTACAACCCCATTCATCTTTTGGCGATAAGCCACTGAGTTATGATGCTTGTTGTTAAACTGCTCACAAACCCTAGTTATCATCTTGTTATTCAAATTTGAGGCATTGTCAGTAATAATCCTCTCAGGTAGACTATACTGGCAGATGATCTCCTTTTTTAAAAATTTAGAGACCGTTAACCTAGTAACATTTACATACGAGGTTGCTTCTACCCACTTAGTGAAGTAGTTGATGGCTACTAGAATAAATAGATGCCCGTTTGACGTTTTAGGGTGAATTTGGCCTATGACATCCATGTCCCACATAGAAAAGGGCCAAGAGGCTAACATGACATAGATAGGTTGCGGAGGTGTATGGATCTTATCAGCATAGATCTGACACTTGTGGCATTTTCGGGAGTAGTTAATGTAATCTCCCTCTAATATTGACTAATAATACCCAAAGCACACGATTCTTCTGGCCATGGTGAAACCACTAGGGTGGGTTCTACAAACGCCTTCATGAACTTCTTCTAAGATCATTTGAGCTTCTTTAGCACCTATTCACCTCAACAATACTTGATCTTGACTTCTATAACATTTCTCCATCAAGAACATATCCCGATGCCATTTTCTTGATCATTTTCTTTTCATTCTCAGTCGCTTGAGGCGGATACTACCGAGACTTTATATACTGTGGGATGTCATAATACCATGGAAGACCATTTACTTCTTTTTCTACGTCATAACAGTAAGCTGGGGAATCGTGCGTTTGTAATTTGATCGGCATCGTCTCAGAGCCTTTGCTTGCCTTAAACGTGGCAGCTAAAGTGGCTAAGGCATCAACCATTTGGTTATCTTCCCTGGGAGATACTTAAAGGTGATCTCATCGAACTCTTTAATTAGTTGAAGGACCAACTTATGATATCCTATTAGCTTTGCATCTTTCGTCTCATATTCTCCTCGAATCTGGTATAGAACCAGCGCAAAATCCCTAAAAACTCTCTGGGTTTTGATTTTCCTCTTCATAGCTACTCACAGACCAAGTATGCAAGCCTCGTATTCCGCCATGCTATTAGTGCAAAAGAATTAATTCGAATGATGAAAGAATAATGGTTTCCTTCTGGTGAAACCAAGACTACCTCTTGCTTCGCCCTAAAGCATTTGTAGCACCATTGAAATTCATAATCCATGATTCCATTGGGACATCACCTTCCTCAGTTGTGATACACATCAAACCCTCGTTAGAAAAATTAAAATTTAATGCCTCATAGTCATTACAGACACGACTTGCCAAAAAGTAAGCTATGGCACTACCTTTTACTAATTTTTGGCTTACGTACCGGATGTCGAATTCTGAGAGTAACATCTGCTAGCAGGCTAATTTTCTTGATAAGTCTGGTGCTTCCATCATAAATTTCAAAGGATCTAGCTTCAAAATTAGCCACGTAGTGTGGTATAACATATACTGCCTAAGCCTTTTAGCTGCCCATACCAAAGCACAACATAGCTTTTCGATCGAGGAATATTTGGTTTCATAGTCGGTGAACATCTTGCTCAAATAATATATTGCCTTTTCTTTCTTTTCGGTTTCATCATGTTGCCCTAATGCACAACCCATGGAGTTTTCATACCTGTCAAATAGAGGATCAGTGGTTTTCCTGGAACGGGCGGTACCAATACAAGAGGGTTGGTTAACTATTCCTTAATTTTTTACAAGGATGCTTGACACTCTTCATTCCATGTTCTCGGGTTATTATTTCGAAGGAGCCTGAATACTGGGTCACACTTATCTGTCAACTGAGAGATAAAATAGGCAATATAATTTAACCTCCCTAAGAAGCCTTTGACCTCTTTTTGTGTACGAGGTGGTGGGAGTTCCTGTATGGATTTGACCTTATCTGGGTCAATATCAATTCCTCTTTTGCTTTCAATGAAGCCTATCAATTTTCTCGATATAATCCTAAAGGTGTACTTGGTAGGGTTGAGTTTTAATTAAAACTTTATCAACTTTTGGAAGAGCTTCTCTAGGTTCATAATATGCTGTTATTCTGATCGAGATATAGTGATCATATCGTCTACATACACCTCTATTTCGGTGTGCATTATGTCATGAAACAGGGTCACCATGGCTCTTTGGTAAGTTGCCCCTGCGTTCTTCAAACCGAATGGCATCACTTTTGTAGCTGAATGTTTCCCACATTGTTACGAAAGTGTTTTCCATATCTTCTTGGCATATCTTGATATGGTTATATTCGGAGAATCCATCCATAAAGAAAAAAAGAGAATGGCTGGCTGTGTTGTCTACTAAGGTGTCTATATGGGGTAGCTAGAAATTGTCTTTAGGACTTGCCCTCTTGAGATCCCTATAGTCAACACACATACACACTTTTCTATCTTTTTTCGGGTCTGGGACAATGTTGGCCACCCATTCTGGATACTTGGCCACTTCGAGAAATCCTGCGTCATACTGCTTTTTCACCTCATCTCTGATTTTCAAAAGCGTCCCAGTTTTCATCCTTCTAATTTTTTGCTTTACAAGCTCAGATCTTGTCTTTATGGGAAGCTGATGCACGACGATGTTAGTATCGAGGCCAGGCATATCTTGATACGACCAAATGAATATGTCTCTATATTCTTTCAGAAGCTCAATCAAACTTTATTAAGTCTTGGCAGTAATGGGGGTACCAATTTTCACTTTGCATTTCTCTTTCTCGGTGCCGAGATTCAAAACTTCTAATTTTTCCTTGTCTGGTAGAATATGTTTTTCCTCTCCCTTCCCTAACCTGAGTAAATCATTGGGCAAATCATATTCTTCCTCATCGTCTTAGTTTTCAACCTCTTCTAAGCACATGGGCAGTTCAAAGTCAGTTTCTGGGTCAGACTCAGAGTCATTTATACCGTTGATATCTGGAGACCTGAAAAGAGATGGGTAAAAAAATATATATACAAAAGCACTTGGAAAACAAATGAATGAATGATTTATTATTTTTGTTTTTCTTATCATTTTTATTTTTAGTTTTAGGGTTTTTAAAGTTTATCTACAATTTTTATTTGTTTGCCACACAAGGTTTATTAGGAAATGCATCTTTATTGAATAAAAAACCATAATGGTTTGACATAGGCCCTTTACAAAAGATCCCTTATTACCCTCGGGCCTAAGTTAAAAGGGTTGGTTTTGAGAATTACTCTGTAAGTGATTTAAAGACTACAAGAATTTCTTCAGTAGTCCAGTTATTAAGCTCAGAGTATGGGCAAATCATGGACATGTACATGTTTCCTTCCTCCCGATCCATCATAGCATTGATAATCGACTCCTAAAGGTTTCACTCAGGTCATTTTTTCCTTTTCTCACCCAATAACTAGGGCATTTGGATTCAAAAAGCCTCTAGATCTAAAAATGCGACTCAGGGGTGGAAACGTCATTGGTTCCTATTCAATCTCTTCCCCTTTTAGTCTAGCCTTTCTTCTTTTTTATTTTCTCTTCATTGCAGCCTTCCCTTTTAGATTGTTGGGCTTAAATCCCAACCCAAACCGATCTCTCTTTTCTGGTATAGCTATAGGGTACAGCCTCTCCTAATGTTGTTTGCCAAAGCCTTTTCCTATCTCAATCCCTTTTCTAAGGGTCTCCTTAACTTGCATCTTGGCATTATTGGATAATCTTGGCCTAGGGAACTTACTCCCCTCGGTGAAAAATGTTGCATTAACAAGCCTCCAGTGTCCTAAAATGACATTCGAGTGCGCCCTCGTCAATTTTAGTATATGGTATATCAGTGGACGCCGATGCGATGATATTCTCTTTAGTCCTGACAATTACCAGTTGCCCGTCAACTATAAATTTCAGCTTCTGATGTAGGGAAGAGGGGATTGCGCCTACTGCATGGATCCAAGGACATCCTAGCAAACAACTATATATGGGTTTAATGTCCATCACCACAAAGTCAATATCGAAAGTAGACGGTCCAATTTGTAAGGGCACTTTAATCTTCCCTAGAACATCTCTCTAAGTCCCGTCAAATGCTCTCACAGTGTTCTGATAAGCCCTCATATGAGAGCTATCTATTAGTAGTTTCTTTAAAGTTTCCAGAGAGAGAATGTTCAGGGCCAATCTATTATCGCTGAGGACTCTTGGCAGCATGTGTCCCTTACACTTTGTGGAAATATAGAGAGCCTTTTATGATCCTCTCACACCTTCTGTAATTTTTTCATTAGTAAATGAGGTAAAGTTGTCCACATCGATATTATTGACTAACCTGTCTATCTTGTTAATCGTTATCTTCTTGGGCATAAAGGTTTGGTTCAGAACTTTTAGCAAAGCACCGCGATGGCCCTCGAAACTCAAGAGAAATGACAACATAAAGATTCGTGCTGGGAGTTTATGAAGCTGTTCTACCATACTATACTCGCTATGTTTGAGCATCTTTAGGAATTTATGAGCCTCGGATTCCTTTACTGGCTCATGATACATTGGGGGTCGTTCTAAGAAGAAGTCTTTTTCAACTTCTTTTCCTGACTCGTTAGTTGTGGCCTTTCTCTAGGCCGTGTATCTATTCGCAATGACCTGTAGTGAATAACACCTCCCACTCCTTGTAAAGTGGCCCGCCTTATTGACTTGTTTCTCCCTTAATTCATCTTTAGATGATGAATTACTTCATGGAGTTGTCACCGTGCAAGTATAATTCCAATGTACTGATTGGTTGTCTTTATATAAAAAAAAGGGTTGGTGCTCTTATTATTATTTGTGGGGCTGAATATTTTGGCAGTTCACCATCTCTTGCCTTGGCCTTGTTCACCAAGGGCTTAATTCCTAAAAAGTCTCTCATAACCAGAGACTCATCTGATGCACATACTTCTATCACTTTATGCATACTTGTCATCTCGAAGAACTCAAGTTCTTTCCCATCCATCTTAGTTTGGACCAGTTGTCTAAACTTCAGACAAAGCTGGATCTCATGTCCTTCTTTTCTGTGATACTCACAGTAAGGCCCATCCTTGTATCTCACATTTCTGATTCCTTGTTTCACTAATCTGGCCTTTATCATTTCGGCCCATACCCACTTCAAGGGTGCTTTGATTTCTGACACACATTCTTTGGTTATTCTTTCGTCCTCTTTGATTATTGCGTTTACCCCTACTTTTTGGTGATTCGGTAGGGGGATTCCTAATGGCCTCAGATGTGTCGAATGATAGCATGCCTAATTTTCGCAAATCATCTACCACCCTCTTGAAAGCGGTGTAATTTTTCATAGTATGCCCTCTAACCCCGACGTGATATTCACATTGTACCTTTTTATCGTACCATGGTAGGTACGAGGGTGAGAAATGAGGACCGTGTCATGGGAGCACCATTTCTGATTCAAGCAGTTCTAAGAATAATTCTGCGTAAGTCATAGGGATGGGAGGGAAATAAGTTTTTAGGTTCCCCTAGTACTTTTCTTCTTTCTTTGGTGGATTCAATGCTGCTAAAGTTGTGGCTGGAGTACTAGGCTTGTTAAAGACCATCCTTTTTGAGTAATTGGGGTTATAGGACTCGTCATACTAACCTCATTGTCCTTCTTTTTATAAGGCTTCTTTGTGTCACCTTCATCGAGTTTCCCATTCTTAACAGCCACCTAGATCAAATCTCCATTCATCAGCATGTTCACAAAACTCTTAGTCGCATGGTGTATCATTCGATAATAGAAAGTACCTTTCAAAGTTTCTATGAACTTTGGGGTGATCTCGTTTTCCAGTAATGGGGGCTAAACTTGAGCGGCCACGTCCTGCCATCTTTGTGCATATTGGTGAAATCATGATGTTTTTGCTCTATTCCTTATAAGACAAGCCGGTTTGGGACCATGTCGGTCATGCACTTGTACTGCTCGTTAAACGCCCTTGACAAATCCCTCTGGGATCGTATATTGGACCGGCTCAACTGTGTATACCAACAAGATGCAGATCCAGTCAAATTGTCTTAGAAGCAGTGAATGAGCAGCTTCTTATTATCCAAGTACATTGACATCTTTCGCCAATACATGGTCAGATGTGCCGAAGGACAAGTGGTTTCATTGTACTTCTCGAAGTTAGGGGTCTTAAACTTCGGAGGAATTACCAAGTCTTTCACTAGGCTTAGGTCTATGGCATCTAAGCCGCCATGGATGTTCCCTTCTTAGAAGGATTTGATAATTTCCTCTAATTTTTCACAACTGTCCTCTCATTTTTTGTTCGCTCTGGCTTTATCTGCGGCTTCGTCGAGGTCAGACACCTCGTAATCTTGGGTTTCCTTATTATTGAACCCAGGGACATTTGGGGCATTGGCAGAAGATCCTCCCAGATAGAACTGGAACTTGGCCTTGGGTAGCTCAGCTTCCCCTTGTGTCCTTGAATGAGCGTAGGTGATCCCCGAAAATTGTGGTAAAGTATCAATAGCCAAAGAGGTGTTCCCCCTAACGGGGTCCTTAAACCCTAGCATAGCTGCAATCTGGCTGACCGTACTCTTCTGAGCCTGCGCAATCTCTTCCTTCAGGTCCTTTTCTATCTTGTCCAGCCTATCCTGGGTGTTTTTATGGTTGATTTCTAAGGTTGTTAATCTATCTTCCATGTCCATTGCTTTGGTTTGGGAACGGGTACCGTACTTGTGTGAAACTTTGGCTATTTTGAAAATTCTGCCATGTGATTTACTTTAATTAATCGTTTGATATGTGTGAATGTATGCAATGTCATAAACTAAGCTAATGCAAAGAAAACAAACAAAAAATGCATGAATACAGACGAAGGGTATTGGCTTCATAAATAATTGCTCTAGAAGTAGTTCTTATTGGATACCAAAGGTCCTTATTAAAAAAGATTTTGACTTTTTCTAGGAGTACATCTTAGCCCGAGCACCCAACTCCCTTATTTCTTCAATTAACCACAAGAGTCTTGGTCCCACTTCTCCCACTGGCCTAATATACTAAGGAAGGGTCGTAGCTTCCGTGGCTAACATCATCACATGCTTGGCCAAATCTTGTATATGAGCCATAACGCTCTTGTCGAATTCATCTCGTTCTTGGAACCTTCTAGCATTGTCCCTAAGTCGAGTGAACCAATAGTCATTACCCCTCCATTGATATCTTCGAGAACCAAAATCTTCGTTCTATACTCTTGAATAATGTTTTCCATAGCTTCCACTTGCTTTTTCAATTTATCACTAGCATGGAGTTCAATATAAGTATGATGTTTCTGGAACCTATACAATGAATGATTCATATCTATTACCTTGGCTTGCAACTCAACAACGAAGGCTTGGCTCTGTTTCAGCTTCTTACTGGACTTATCACATACCGTCTGCAACTCAAACAAATGGAACTTGTTGTCATGGGCATTCCTCTTCTATGCAACCACATTTTCTCTTTCTTTTTCGAGGGCCCACTTGTTATTTTCATTGTCGATGACTTGTTTTCCCTTCTTCTTCTCATCTATCAGCATCTGTTTGTATTTTTCAACTTCTCTCTTGCCGCGCCCTCTTTCTTTTCCCACGGCTTTCTCAATTTCTTGCCTCCACTACTCTGGAGTCTTTCTCAAATCAGCATTTTGGATTGTGGCTTGAAATTTGAGGAAATCCACCCTCTAAATCTCAAATTTTACTTCTAGGTCCTTATACAGCTTTACTACCCAGTCCGTCTCTCCCTTATATTTGTCCATATCTAGGCTTGCCTCAAATAAGTCCTTGGTACGCTGGCTTTGCAGGTCTTTTATCTCGACCTTGGCCTTTTTCAATTCGGCTCTCAGAATATCACCCTCAGACGAGATCACCTTCAAGTGTTCTTCTAAGGATTTAGTTTGCCCCGGGGTAGGTGGTATAATTTTTTCATTCACCCTGACATGCCTCCATATATCATAGTCGGGGGTGAACATACACTTATTGTCGTGCTCTATCTCCATAAGGTAACAGTTCTTCCATGAGTCATTAATAGTCTGGACCTTCTCTTTGAATTCACCTTGAAACTCAAAATCGGACAAGTTAAAACCAGCAGTGAAAGGGATGAACTGCCGAGAGCCATATTGTCGTAGGCCCAGTAGCATCGATGATTATAATCCCCACACTTATACAAAACCTTGACGTGGCCTATTACAGAACTTTGCATACAATGTCTTGATCACGACGATATCTAAAAATGTCAATCCATTTGCCCTTCTTGGCTATTGGCCATTCTTTTTCCAAAAATTCCCATAGCAGAGAGAAGTTTGGAGAAAACACGTCACACAGAGTCAAAGTCAGACATTTCTAGAAATGGCTAAAGGTCTAAACTTGAAGGAAAAGGGAACACCCTCCGAAACGCACACCTTCTATCTTTTGGCACTCATTTAAAGAGATGAAGGTTTTTGCTAGTACTGCTGGCACCTGATTAACTTCTCTCTTCAACTGTTCAAAGAAGTCTAATAGATCCACATCAATATTACCCAGGACCTTCGGGAAGATAACCATGTCGTATATTTCTATAGCTAAGAGATCCATTCTCTTCTCTCTATCTGGATGAGTAGGGATTATGTTTCGAATGCTCGAACAATGGAAGAAAAAGCTACCCCCTCTCTTTCGTATCAGACCTTTAACCCATCCATTGCTCATACCAGCGAAAGACTTGAGCCTCAAGTGTGCATTCTTGTTCTTAGGGGGTTTAGCATAAACCAGTTCTTCTTCACTTTGTACAGATTGAATAGTGCAAAGTATTCTTTGAACGTAGGCATTATGTCTTCCCCATTGAAGGTAAAACAACAATATCCCAGATTCCAGAACTGAACCAAGGCCTTGAGGAACGGTTCTCAACCTTCACATACAGTAGATAGGCTATATCGCCATAGGTATCATAGAACAACTGCTTAGTTGCATAGTCAAAATGGTCCCAAACCTCTAGCAGCTCATGCATATTATTCTGTTTGACACTGATGTAGGCATACTCTGACGTCTCTATCATATGATCAATTGTCAATCTGTCCCACACGTCCGCTGGTTGACCTTGAACCAGTGACGTGCATCCGTAATGTCTTCTTCTTTCTTTAGGTACCTTCCATCCATGGTCAAGAACTGTTTTCTAATCGAGAAAGTGTCTTGAGAACCAACCTCTTCTAAGTATGAAACGCTGTAGCATGAAACAAATATGCAAAACAAGAAAACAAGAAAAAGAAAGGATTAGTAAACCGAATTAAAACATAAAAGGTCCAAAATAATTTCATTATATGAATAATAACTGGGCAGCGCATTCCAACATCTCTGGCCATGTCTCCACGGACTATTCTTACAAAAAAAATTGACCAAATTCTAACCCTAGAGTTTTCCACGTGGCTCTATTGGGATGGGCTTCTAGATTCACACACACGGTGTGTTGAAATTATGTTCCACTTTTTAATCAAGCAATCAAAGACAATTGATGTGTTGAAATTTTTATTATTCTAAGTTGATAATTATTAACCATAAAAGTTGTCTATGTGAATTTTACCTATTAGGGTCCAAATATTATTAAGTGTCAATTATTAGATTTAAAATTTTACCTAAGAGTCTAGGTGAGTTTTATTTATAGGGCTCAAGTTTGGTTAAGTGTTTATTTATTAACTTTATAGCGAAGAAAGACTATTCTAAGGAATCTAATCTAAAGGCTTTACACAAGGATAAAATTTAAACCTAAAGGACCTAAACCTAAGGTTTTTAGATTAAATCCTAAGAATTTTTATTTAACTTAATATTTCAATTAGAGAGTTTAAAGGATATTTTAAAAAAACTTACAAGGCACAAAAAGATAATTAAATTACATAGAATTAAATATTTACAGGATGACAATTAAATATTTCTTGAATTGAAAAGGAAAACAAATTCGTTGACCAAAATTGGAAATAATTAAAAGTCAGAAGCCAAATTTTCGAAAATAGTGGCTATTTTGAAACTTTTGAAAATATGGTATTTTGCGGAATAAAGAAAAATGGGACGGAGGGGTTTAATGAGCGTAATTTACCCATTTTGTTCTAAAACATATGGGGTATAAAATCCATTTATTACAAACACCTTTTACTTTTTGCCTTCAAAAATTTTGGATCAAAACATCCACTTTTAATATTCTCTCAAATGTTTATCCATGTTCTTTTTTCTTCATGGATGAAGAACATGAAGAACAACCAACGCGTCAGCCACCTTCCATCAGCCCCGGCTGCCGTCTGACGGCTGTGGTCAGTAAAAAATGCCCCTTTTTGAATCTTTTTCAAAAAAACAACCCGAATCCTCTTTCAAAATCACCCAAAAAAATTAAAATAACCTCAAATCAATTTTAAAACTTTTGAACCACCCCCTTTTTTTCTTAAAATTAGAATCCGGCCACTACACTCATTCGAATCCCGGTGGTGGTTTACAAGGTAAACACTATCCTTTTATCTCATATTCGAAATAAAATGCAAAAATAAAAAAAATAGGGAGAAATACCTAAAGAAAAGCTTGCTTGTATTTCAATCGAAGTGCTAATACAAATTTGTTTTGATTCGTGTTTTTCTTTTCGGATTACAAGTGGGGTTTTTATAGGTATTTTCACGACCATAATTACATAAAAGAAGTAAGAAACAACCCCTAGAATTCGGGTGAAATTATTCACCAAATTTTTTATTTGATTCATGCTTTCTCTTTTCCAACTTTTCATTCGATTACAACTCATTCTTTTTTTTTTCCTTTGCTGCGTGTTTTGAGGCTGCCATTTGTTTCCCAATTTGATTCAATTTTGAATCAATTGATTCATTTGTTTCCTTCAAATGCAGGTTGAAAGCTGGCATCAGAGGCAGCCGCAAGGTGAAGCACGCCGGGGGCTAGTGGGTGACAAGGCGCGTGTAGAGCTGGATCCCTTTTTTTTGGATCCAATCTGAACCGTTGGATCCCATTTAGATCCATCGGTTAATAATTGACTTCATATGGAGAAATAATAATTTGGTTAGGTTTTTTTATTTAGGCCAATTGGGTTCTTAAATTGGTTTTATTAAAAATTAGATGAGCCCTTATTTTATTCAAATTGGACCCTTGTTAAATTGGACTTCTTTACTATTTATTTTCATTTTTTGGGTATCTTATTAAACTAAATAAATAAAGAAAACAATAAAAATAAAGTTAAACGAAAAAAGATAGCTAAAAATTAGTGACAATAGCTGCCCCTCTTTGCTTATTTCGGTGAAACAGGAATAGAGCAAAGAACAAAAGGCACTGATTTTAGCCAATCACACTGCAAATTAGTTAACGGACATCAAAGTAGGGTTTCATTCTCCTCGTGCCCAAAAGGATAGGCATTGTGCTGAAAAATAAAGGTTCCATTCTACTCGCACCCGAACGGATAGGCGTTGTTGAAAAATAAAGGTTTTATTCTCGTTATGCCTAAATGGATAGGCGGGTTCCATTCTCCTCATGCCTGAACGGATGGACGAGTTTCATTCTCCTCATGCCTGAACTGATAGTCGGGTTCTATTCTCCTCATGCATGAACGAATAGGCGGGTTCTATTCTCCTCATGCCTGATCGGAGATAGGCGGGTTCCATTCTCCTCATGCCTAAGTGGATAGACGGATTCTATTCTCCTCATGCCTAAACGGATAGGCAGGTTTTATTCTCCTTGATCTTCTGAATCCCTCAATGGTGCATCCCACTGAGCTATCTTCATATCCATGGACTTTGATAGCTCTCGAATCTCTTCAATTATCCGTCAAGTCTAGCCAAGGAAGCCAGCAACGTTTCCTCCAAGGGATTGGAATGCTCTTGGAAAGGACTATATTGCCATGGCATATCTGTTGCTACGGCAAAATTATCATGGTAAAAAAAATTTTGAGCTTTTTGATCATACTATGAAGAATTTTGCTGCCGGTTCCCTCTATGGTTCTCCATGTAGTCATATGCACCGAAAATGTGAGGGTAATTTTCAAACACATGATGTTCTCCACAACAAGTGCTCGAGTTTTCCACGGTATATGCTTTTCTCGGTTGGTATAGGTAATCATCGAAGGGTGCAAGAAACTCTTGATTGGATTGATTCATATCTTCCAACATCAACTCTCGAATAGATCGTCTTTTATTTCCCGACATGTTGATGTCCCTTAACTTGTAGCGCACCTAATTTTTTTTGATAAAACAAACAAAAAGAAAAGTTAGTAAAACTAAGAGAAAAAATGCAATAACAAAAACAACTAACACCAATTGTCAATCCCCGGCAACGGCGCCAAAAACTTGTTGCACGTATTGAGTGCTACGCAAACGGTGCAAGTATACACGTTGCAAGTAATAAAGTGATATGAGTATCGAGTATCATCTCCACAGGGATTGGTTTGGGCCACTTTGCTTTAGTTATCGCACTGTAAAAGTAAAAACACAATTGATAGTAGGAGTTGATTTTAACGAGTAAAGTAAAAGAGCAAGTAAATAAAATAAAGATGTAAACAAATGAGAGAGAGTAGGCTGGGTTATCGTGAGTTGAGGTGTGATAGCCGAATGGATTGTCTTGGTAAAAGAGTGCAATGGCAACTCAGTTGTTGTGGCAACTTGCGCAGTTGGGTTGCCTTGGCAACTAGTAGAACGGTTGCCTGGGCAGCAACTTCAAGGTTCGGTAGAGCGTTCTTCAATGGTTTCTTCTTATCCCTAAGTCGAAACTCTAGCTAATTGTACATGCCTTGACAATACATCCTTGCGTGAATCAAGGGTGGACAACAACCGATCTTGCGCTCCTCTTAGCCGTTGAAATCCTAAACTTATTCCTAAGCTGGATTAGTCTTCACCATCGATAGATTGAATAAAAACCATACTCATTCGTTTTTTGAATCTAACTCTCCTGATATTAGATAAATAGATAGAATTACGAGATCCTCTCCAATTCACTCGCAAATAAGAATAAAAACCAAGAATGAGTAAACCTTGAATTGAAAGTGCAAACTCTTATTACCTAAACAAAATCCAATTGTTTCTCACAACCACAAAAACACAATAACCCCAACCAATCAAGTTAGTTCATGGTTGGGTTCAAAAAATATACAAAGAATAATCCCCAAACCATGAATGTAATGGAAGCAAAGAAGAAGAAGAAATCGATCAGCCCTCTTGAATTCTCTCTCAATCGAACTCTTCCTCCCAAACATGTTGAAATAGGCGGTTAGGGGGTTCTTTATATAGGAGATGCTTAGGTCAAAGTCTTTCTTGAGGAGGAAGTTAAGTTGGAATTAAATACTTTAAAAGAATATAATTCTTTATTATATTTAAATTCCTTCTAGATCTTCTCCTATCTTTTTTGGGATTTATTCTCTCTTTGAATCTCCAATTCTTCTAGGATTTATCTTTTTCCACGTCATATTAGGCTTTATCTAGTCATCAATTAGAGTGTCACATCATCTTATCCCTTATCGACAATTGCCCTAGCAACTAGCTCGACATAAGCTTCATGCACTACCCTGGCAACTGCATCGGCATAACCTTCATTCACTTTCCTGGCAACTGCGTCGGCATCTCCTTCATGCACTGCCCTGACAACTGCATCTGCATCTCCTTCTTGCACTACCCTGGCAACTGTGTCGGCATCTTCTTCTTGTATTGCCCTGGCAACTGGTTCCAGCCTTGCTTTGGCAACTGATTCTGAACATACAAAAACACACCAAAGCAGTATCTTTTTCCACAAAATTAAGCAAAATATGAAATCAAGCTTGTCCACCATGGAAACAATGCAAACATGCATGAATGGCTAATAATGCAACTAATATGAGCCTAAGTCTAACAATAATATGAGTAAAAAGGGTAATAAAATAGTACTTTTGAACACTTAACAGTCAACACACATAGCAGACATCCAAGGGATTAGCTTTACGACTTGCATGCAAAAGATCATACTAGAAGACACCGATGGAAAAACAATTGAGCGATAAAGCAGCTTAATTCTGATCATGAAAGATATCGTGAAGTGAGGTGTGCTAAGATGGCTAGTTGCTGGAAGGAAAATGGATTCCATGTGACTGAGAATGAAAAGCTAAAGTAGAAAAATTTCACCGCAACAAAAATGCCAGAGATGATGCGGCTAGAAACTAAAGATTTAATGAAGCTTGCTATAACAATTCTGGAACAGGATGAGGATGACTATGCCTCGATAGCAAAGAGATTCTTCAATTTTCTAAGGTGGTTGTTCGAAGCCACCATAGCAAAATATTATCTTTCATTGTGCAATCGAGAGTTGGTTATTCAAGCAACAAATTGCGACAACCTACCATCCACTAACCAGAGGCCAAATACTGAAGCATTACTGGGAAAAAAGTCAGAATAATGCCAAGGAGGGGTACTAAACACTTCTTGGATTTGTAGGAATACATAAATAAATATAATGGATTTCGTAAAAGGATTGCTAGTAAATCTGAACTGAAAGAATTCAATATGGTGATTGTCGATAGTTAGATTAAATCTGCACGTTTTATCTCAGCTTGTAAAGCTAAATATGTGTATAGACATGTATTTTAAGAAGAGATAGTCAGAACTACATGATGTCATGGTACTTATTGTATCCAATAAAGGTCTAAAAATTATTCCAAGAATTATGAAGTATTTACATGAGGTTTGGAATATTGAATTAAGATTCAGTATCGTTCTTCCTCCACAAACTAGTGGACAGTTGGAATGGATTACTCAAACTTTTGAAGACAGATTAGAAATATTTGTGAATGGCTAAATTGACATATGATACTAAGAGTAGTCAAGTAATAAGAGGGTATCTCTTAGGATATTTTGTACAAGTGAGAAGGTAAATCAAACCTTCTCTGAATGGAAAGCAAACTTGGTTAATAGAGACCAAGAATTAAGAAATCAGAAGATTTCATTAATAATGGTTTTCTCAAGGAAATGTAAGATAAAAGAAGTTATTAGAAGGATCAAGGCAAAATTGAAGTAGTACTTGTAATAATGGATCAAATATGAGTTGAAAATTTGAGGACGAATTTTCTTAAAGGGGGAGAGAATTGTAACACCCCAAAATTTCGTTAAATAGTATTAAGGTCATTTGTTACTAAGTTAGTAGCTTAAAAGCTAACTTAGTGACCAAAATGACAAAAAATTGCAAAAGTTAGGATTTCTTTGATTATGGGTTATGGAAAAGGAATTTCTGAGATTTAAAAGCATCGGATGATAGAGGGTAAGCTAATTAGGGTACTTGCAAAGTTTAGTTGAAATCCAAGGGAAATTGGAATGGGAATTGAAGTTTAAAATTTAGTGACCAAAATGATAGCTTTTCAAAAGTTGGTGTCTAGAGTATAAAGTTGGGAAAAGAATGATCCTCTAATGAAGAATTTTACCATTAGGAATTTTTATTCCATGTATGGATAGACCGAGTTAGACTGCGTATTTTGGCATCACCCAGATTTTGGTACGAGAATTATATAAAAAGTTATTCTCAGTCGAATAATTAGGTGATGCCCGAATATATGACTAGAATAAAGAAAATTATTCAATCATTATTTTTATTTTGTATATGGATAAGACAGGATATGATACGAAAGTTGATAAAAGTTTCAGGAAGAAAATTGTAGTTCAAGATATTGAATTTTGATCGAACTTCGTAGTTAAGTGTGCTCAAGCCTTAGGATGGATGACCATCTGGGAGGTCCCATATCTGTATGGATGTGTGGAAATACATGAAATTTTATTAGATGATGGAATAATATATTAATATCATATCCTAAAATTTATAAATATGAAGTCATGGATTCAATTCAATAATTCGATTATCAAGAAATCATGGTAAAACTCCTAAGTAATTATCGGCAAATCGGATCGAGCTAAAATTTTAGGGATAGTTCCATGAATATTAGAAGAGTCATAAAATATCATTTTATGGATTTTTTGATGCTAAAAAGTTCAGAAAAATATAAATCGATTGAAATGACATGGAATGGTAATTTTGTGAATAAGTTGATCGGTAAAGGGCATTTTGGTTATTTTACCCAAAAGGAACATGGAAGGAATTTTGAGATTTCTTTTATTGATGAATAGTGGCTGATTAGAATCCAAATAAGTCTAGTTGGAATGTTACAAAATGGAAAATTAGAAATATAGATCTAGTTGGAGGGTATTTTTGAAAAGTGCAATTTATTGAATTAAAAATTCATTTTTTTCATAATACAAGTGTCTTAAATACATGAAATATGAAGGAATTATCAGAAAAATACTCTCCAAAACCCTGGTGAAGAGAAGAAGAAGAGGAAAGAAGAAAAAAAATCCAAGCTTGGTTTAAGCCTCGAATCTCGATTTTTAGGTAATCTTTTGAACTAAAAGTTGTTATACTCTTCGAGCTCTATATTTTGATGTAAATAATTCATAGAATACTTTCTTGGTTGATGATATTTGATACGAGGAAGAAATTAGGGTTTATGAACAAATTGGGGCTTTTATGATTTTATGAATCCATGGTTGATTTTAAGTTAGAATCATGCTTGTATGATGTTAGAATCATGTTATTGAGTTGGGATTTAAACCCTACATATTTTGGTTTGTATAGAGAAGATTAGGGTTTATGGACTCAAGTCTAACTTATGGTTTGTGATGTTGGATTAATGATCTAGTAAGCTTGATTTGTTGTTTGGAAGCAAAATCCTAAGTTAAATACATAGGGACCATTTTAGCAAGCTTCAAATTAAGGGACCATATCTGATTTTTATGAATTTGATGTGTATTCATGTTATTAATGATGTTAGAGACATGAAAATGAAGTTAGAATGCTAAACCGACGATTAATCGCATTAGTGACCATTTTGACAATTTGTCCAACTTGAATGGTCTATTTGGCAAAGAGGATATATAGAAGGAGTAAATCTATTTTTTTAGTTAAAATGATGGAATTAAGGTAGTAATGTTGATTTGAGGACTAATTTGCAAAATTAAGAAGCTTGAATCCTTATACTTGAAATTTGGTGACCATCTCGACAAATCAAGAAAAAAATATAGAAGTAAAGGTTTAAGCCTATTTTGATGAAGGATGTAAAGAGAACATATGAATACAAGCTTTATTCTGGTCATTTGATGTAAAGTGATGGGACTAAATTGACAAGTGGAGAAATAGGGAGAAGTTAGTGTAAATTAGAAGTTATTTATGGAAAGTTTTGTTGGAATTTGAATTATGGCAATAAGTTTAAAATTTCCGGCATAAATTCTAGAAAAAATGGTTAGATGATGAATTTTATACCGTTGTAAAGATTTGTTAGTCTAGTTTCGTTAGCATGTGATAAAGGGAGGCTTGCAATAAGCCAACCATATTTATGAATGCATGATATGATATATGTTGACGTTACGTTCTACTGTTTAAATGTGGTAAGTAATATGGCAAGCAATGTGGGGACAATGTTCCTAACATATGGCTAAAGAATTATTTATGATATGTTATGTTATGTTCATAAAAAATTAAGAATAAGTGATGTGTTTGATACATGATCACTGACTGGAAAATTATTCTGAATAAATAAGCTAATATGGCTTGAATAACATACTGTTTCAAGTATGAGAACTTATATGTGAACTGTTATGATAGTCACTATAATTGATATGTTATTTGAATATGGTAAGAGCAAGTAATATGTATAATACATTGTCAATACTCTGATAGATATCTTTGTTATAGTATACCTGATATTATCTGGGTTATGAACTACCATTATGATTTATTGATGACATCTGATATGATAACTTCTGATCATGATATACATATATTTGTATGCCCAAGTATTACAAAGTGGGAGTCCTTGGTATAGTTGGCATGCCATAGAGTCCTTAGTAGCTGTATCACTCAAGTTATGATATGATTACATGTTTTTGTGACTACGATAGTATCACATACACCTTAGGGACCCAAGCCCTTGGTGTGCACCATATGCCCATAATTCTAATGGCACTAACGAGGTGCTTTTATGAGGAGCAAAGAGCATCCTCGAGTACGTACTCATTTACATGTTCACGTTAGACACTCTGGTGTCTTATTCATGTGACTGGAGTACCTAAGGTCTCATAAAGTATACTTTTGGCAAATTTAAAAGATTAATAAAAGTTCAGGTAATCGAGCTAGTGAGCTTAGCAAATTTCGTTATGTACTAAGTTTCCTGCAAAGTTTTGGTACTAAGTACGAGAAATAACAGCTTCTCCATACTCTCTATATATCTCTGTATTTTCTTTAAGATCAGTATTTTCCGATTATGTTAAGCTCAGTAATATCTATATTTCTTTTTTCGATCTGTTAGGCAAAAAATTAGAATTATGATAAAGTTTGCCATGAAAAACCATAGAAACTGGTTATATTATGCTATGAGAAGCATGTTGAAGTATGTCAAGTAAACATGATAAACTTAATAGAAGTAATTTAACAGTTAAACTTAGATAAGCTAGAAATAAAAATAAGCCTTGAATTATGTTCATGTCAGTTATTTGATAACCTTATATGCTTTGCCTCAGTAAGTGAATACTTAGCGTACGTTGTTTCACATGTAGGTTATTGGAAACTTACCGGAAGAAGAGTCAAGCATGTTAATCAAACTGCAATTTGCCAAACATCAGTAAGACATTGTAATTTATGATATTCTCTAGTGGGCATGTATCTATTTATTCGTTAGTTGTTTTAAATGCATAAGTTTGATTAAGAGTCGGATAAATAGTTAGTTTCAAAAATAAATCGTAAATAAATAAGAACATGATAAGGTACTAGTAATGTGATAAATTAGTTAAAGATTAGTATGGAGGATTAACCATGGAAATATGAATTATTCGTATGGTTAAAGAATTATCGATAAAGATATTTAATCGGGTAAAATTTTATTTATCGTTTATAGTGTAACGATTTTAAATTCAAGAAAGAGCCTAGTCAGTGTACCTAGTTTTCACCCTGAGTTACATACTTATTTTAATAACTGACTAATATGATTTATAAACCAATTCATGGTCAAAACTAGCAATCTGCAAATAGGCTATGAATACTTCAAAAGTCGAGAAATGGTTATTTTATAAACTAGTTTTATGTCAGATGTTTTAAAAAAAATTACAATTCTAGAACTCTGTTAAATAATAGTGTGACATCCTTAATGTGCATTCGTACTACGAGTATATGTTAAGTTTGTTACATTTAGTGGTATCAGAGCTACAGGTTTAGCTGGTTCTGGATGCTAAACGAAGTTTGTTATAAGTTTGTCAGTAAATATATGCCCCTAGGATGTCATATTACTAATGGGTTGATTGTATAACTTGAAGCTGCTCCTCATTAGCATAAGATAGAATAAGATTATAGTAAGGAAAGTAAGACGCTACCAGATTTCGTTAATCGACGAATCTCAGAGATCAAGAAATAGCCCATAGCGAGTACAATGAAGTGAAATAAGTATTGTAATCAACTTTAGTTTGGGTTCAGTTATCTGCATTGTAAGGAGCTGATGCAGTAATTATAAGATGTTAGTCATTAACATCTATATATGCACTTATGTTTATAACAGCATAAGTTACAAAGAAACTTAGATAGTAAGGGCTCACATTTCAAGGTAAAAGACAGTCGTAGGACTGTAAGTTTGTGATTAAATGATGTTAAGAATATCTTTGCTAAATTAAGATATTCAGATATGAAGAAGTAAGAAGAAGAAGAAGAAGTGTAATACCCCAAAATTTACTAAGTTGATTAAGGGTCATTTAGTACTAAGATAATAGCTTAAAAGCTAACTTAGTGACTAAAATGACAAAAATGCGAAAGTTGGGATTTCTTTAATTATGGGTTTTGGAAAGGAAATTTCAAAGTTTTAAAGGTATCATGTGATAGATAGTGAATTGAATAAGTTATTCTTAAAGTTTGGTTGAATACCAAGGAAAATTGGAATGGAAATTGAAGTTTAAAAGTTTAGTGACCAAAATATAAATTTTGAAAATTTTATGGCTAAAGTATAAACATTGGAAAAGTTTGGGGACTAAAGTTGTAATTTCCAAAAAGTTAAGGGTTTTTATTTCATAAATAAATATATCACCTAAGGGTGTGAATCGAATGCAGAATTTTTGGTTCGATCTGATACTTCGATTATTGGGAAAATCGTAGTTAAAGTTTAAGTGGAATTCGTATACCCGGATCGAACTGGAAAATTTTGAAATTTTACCATATGATATAGAAAGGTTATAAAAGTCATTTCCAAGTGTTGGAAATATTTTTAGTTCGATTCAAGATGAATCCTACAGTTTATTTCTGAGTAAATGATTATTTATCAGTATATTGGATCGAATGGAAATTTTGGAGACTGATCCAAAAGATATGGAAAAATTCATAAAATATTACTTTATGACTATTTTATTATAGTTGGTTGGATTCCAACTAGATTTAGTTGAATTTTTACAAGAATGGCAAACTAGTAAATAAAAACTAGTTTGAGGGTAAATTGGTCATTTGCCCCAATGGCAATTTTGAAATATTTAAAAAGTTATAAGGGAAATTTTGGAAAGAGAAAATGGAATATTAAATCTTGGCCCTTGATTGATGATAAAATCAATCTCAAATATTGGATAAAAAGGGCAAAATTGTAATTTCACTATTAAATGAATTTAATATTCATTTAATAGATATATGTGTAAAATAATGGTAAAAAGATGAACCAAATGTTCATCTTTTCCAGCAACAAACGTGAGGTGTAGGGAAAGAAAGAGAAAAAAATTTCCAAGCTCGATTCAAGCCCCGAAACTCGGTTTCCAAGTAATCTCTTCAACTACAAAGTTGTTCTACTCTTCAAGCTCTATCTTTTGATATCAATAATTCATGGAATCCATGCTTGATTGATGAGAATTTACATGAGAAAGAAATTAGGGTTTATGGATCAAATTGGGGCTTTTGAGATTTTATGATTCCATGATTGAATTCAAGTTGAAATCAAGCTAGTATGATGTTAAAAATCATGATATTGAGTTGGGATTTAAGTTTTACATGTTTTGATTATTATGAAGATGATTAGGGTTTATGGATTCAAGTTTAATTTAGGGTTTGTGATGTTGAAATAATGATCTAGTAAGCTTGAATTGTTGTTTGGAAGCAAAACCTTAAGTTAAATTGTGTAGGGACCATTTTGGCAAATTGAAAAGTTGAAGGACCAAATCTGAATTTTTAGAATTTTGAGTGTATTTATGTTATTAATGATGTTAGAGATAAGAAAATGAAGTTAGAATGCCAAATTGATGTTGAATTGAATTAGTGACCATTTTGACAATTTGTCAAAGTTAAGTGACCAAATCGATATGGAAGTTTTGTATGGGGGCTAAATCTGGTTTTTAGTTGTAATGATGGAATTAAGGTAGTAATGTTGAATTGAGGACTAAATTGCAAAGTTAAGAAGCATGAATCCTTATCTTTGCATTTTAGTACCTATTTCGGTAAATAAGGAAAATTAGGGAGAATTATTGTGAATAATTATTTGGTGAAGAATGTGATGAGTTGGTGGTTTAAAGGTATTGATTGGACTAAATTGAAATGTAGAGAAGTAAGGAGAAGTTAGTATAAAAGTTGAAGTTGTTTATGGAAGTTGTGTAGAAAAACTGGTTTATGGCAGTAACTTTGAAAATTCACCATAAATTCTACAAAAATGGTTAGAAAGTGAATATTATACCGATGTAAAGATTTGTTCCTCCAGTTTCGTTTCCAACAAACGGAAACTGATTTCGAGTTCCGAGTAAAAAGATACGAATTTTTAAGTGGTGAAAGGTCAGAAAACAGTATAGCAGGCTGTTCCGAAATTCAGTACTGAAAATTGACTTTGAAAATTCTCCATAAATCGTACAAGTTGAATTTGGGCTATTAATTTATATGGTTGAAAAGCTTATTGAATCTAGTTTCTATCAGAACAAACAGAATCGAATTCCGAGTTGTAGATTATTTTATAGAAATATTTCTTTGGAGGTACTGCAAACTGCCAGAAAATGAAAATTGATACACTTTGTATCTAAGGTTGATTAGTAAGCTTGAAAAGGGTTAATGGAAGTTCAAATTGGTCATTAAGGACCATAATGAGTTTTTGAACAATACAAAGAAGAAAAGAAAATGTTTGGAGATTTTGTATTCGAATGATTATATCGGACAATATGTATCATATTGTTAGATTGGGATCTAACAAATATTTTACTTATTTGAATTATGATGTTAAGTTCGAATCAAGGGAGGTTCAAGGTACAATAAAGGAAAGGATCGAAGAGGACTTAGTGAGGCATACTAATACATGGCCCAGGTGAGTGCAATGCATACATAACATTATACATAGATGTTTTATACATCACCGGTAAGACTTGTGATGAGTCTACCTGGTTTATATATTGTCATGATAATTATGTCATTGATCATACATTTGAAATACTTTAAATATGTCAAAGGTTGAAAATAAATGCATTGATCACTAGTTATTGATAATGATTTACTATTAATGTTATTCGGTTATGAACTGCTTCATGTTAATATAAATTGATATACATTTCCATGGATGAAATATTTGATGATATAAAGCCCAAGTATGATATAGAGGTTCAAAGGTATAATTGGCTAGCCATAGAGTCATAAACAGCTGTATAAAGATTCTAAGCACTTCAGGTAAAGTGCAAATTTTATAAATACTCATTGAGGAGTATACTCTTGCATGGTTTAAGTATACGGACTTATTACGAGTGCTAAGCACTTCGGAGTAATTTCATAAAAAACTCAATGAGGGATATATTGTATACTCCGGTAAGTATACAGAAGCACTTCGGTGCTAAGCACTCCCGGTAGAGTGAAAATAATATACATACTTAAGAAAGGTTGGGTATGGGGGGATGACTCGTGTACATAGAATCTCTTAATTCGACACATTGGGCTAAGTAAACTGAATTGAAATAAAAAAAAATAGAATGATAAGCTTGAAAGCTTGCAGACAGAGTTGGAAAAATGTATTGGTAAGCATTGAAAGCTTACGGATGGAAATGACACCAATATTGGTAAGATCTAATCTTATCACTTTGATATACATATATGCTATTACATATTTAATTATGTTAATGAGCATGTAATGGTAAGGTGATCGTATGCATTATTAATAATTAATAATTAATATTGAAATTGATATTATGACAATTGCACTTAAATTTGAATTATTGCCTCACTAAGTAAATACTTAGTGTGTAACTGTTTTACACGTTGGAAAGAAGAAATGGTTGGAGTAAGGAGCATATACGGACATCATCAATCAATAACAGGTACATCGGTATCAGTAAGATATCTTTTGATACTGTTTGATATTTACTAGTTGGCATGTATATTAAAAGGGTATGCCTGCTCTGATAGAATTTGTATTTTATTTGGTATCTGGATGAATTTTAAATCATGCAGTTTCATTAATTATATCAAGACAAATTAAATTGATAAGTTGCTGCCTGAAAATAAATTCGATTTGAAGATGAAAATATTATTTTTAAACTTTACGCGAATAACTAGATTTGTAAATAAAAACTAAATACATTGTAACATTTTTAAAGAAATAAAATTTTACCGATTTTCAAATGTAGAGGGTTTTACAAATGTTTTGTGATATCTCTGACTCGTATTCAGCTATGAATACAGGAAAGGGGTATTACATTTATTGGTATTAGAGCTACAGGTTTAGCCGATTCTCGGCCTAAATGAAAATAGTTTTATGTTAAAAAGAGTATACATGCCTCTAGGATATCAATATTACTGATCTGATTTTACGATTTGATTGATGTCGCTCCTTACTAATGTAAATTGGGAAGAATTATAAGAAATATTTCTGTCAAGAAAGCGTGATGAACTGGTAAATTGGAAGCTTTGGAAGAAATCAAGAGTAGTAACAATAAGGTTAATAATAACCCTTCGGATAAATCTGAACAAGAAAGGGGCACTGGTACAACAAGAAGTGCATGTGCCGAATTAAGGAACTGGAAAGTTTAGAAACAACTGAATTGAAAGGAAAAGCATATTAAGGTCCAATGATTGTTAATTTGTAACTGAATAATCTAAGGATTATCCTGGACGGATACCGAGAAATTGAACGGAGCTATTTTGTTGCTCTGAGATTTAAGCTAGATTAGAAAAGCATCTGAATTTGCTTCGTAGCAAGGATTGCACATATCAGTTCGAGTTTATAACATCATGAATGATAAAGATTGGGATGATTCGAAAATCATAGAAGGTACATCTCATCTTTTTGGATAAACTTGTATTGATGTTGATGGGTCCTAGCTTTACACATTCGTATATAAGTACAAAGTTGAATGGTGAATGAGATATCCTTATAGAACCCATTTCAAGTAATATAGCGGTCACGAATTTGTTGGGTTGTAATGTAAGGGCGAGCTAAACATGTGGAATTGCTCGATAAAAACATAAGAAATAGAGTTCCCGATAAACTTAATGGAATTATCTTTTAAGGAGTCTAAGATGATTGTGGGCATGAATTGGTTACCTTCCTATCAGGCCATGATGAATTGTCGCATAAAGCGATTAGTATTGAAAAACACGGAAGGTACAAAAATAGTTGCAGTTGATAAAAGGGTAAATCCCTTCTCCAATGTAATTTTAGTTATTTTATTAAGGAAATTGTTGTTATAAGGTTGTTAAGTTTTCTTAGCAAATATAGTGGATACTCGGGTTGTTGAAGTTAAATTGGAAAATAACTCGACTGTCCAAAAATATATGGATGTATGCCCAGATGGGTTACTCGGAAGTACCTCTAGATTGAGAAGTGAAATTCAAAATAAAGATGATACCAGGTATTGTGCCTAAATTAATGGCCCCGTATAAAATGGCTTCGACCGAACTTCTAGATTTAAAGGTACAAATTGCAAGGAATGTTAGGTCGATGTTTTATAAAGTCAGGTGTGTCATCTTGAGGGCACACCAGTGTTAATTGTGAAAGAGAAAGACTGATTTCTATCAGCTCGAGAAAGTAATAGTAAAGAATAAATATCTTCTTCCGAAGACTGATGATCATTTGATTAGTTAAAAAATCAAGGAAGAAGAAATTCTAAAGATAGCTTTTCAGACTCGGTATGAATACTATGAGTTCGTGATGATGCCTACGGCATTTATAGGTCTAATGAACTAGGTATTTTAATTTTGCTTGGACCAATTTTTGGTAGAGTTCACTGAGTATATTTTGGTCTATTCGAAGGAAAAAAGGAAGAATAAGATGCCCATTTTTTCATTGTTTTTCAGACCTTTCAAGAAAAGAAGTTATATGCTAAATTGTTAAAGTATGAATTTGGTTGTCAAGAGCTGTTTTATTAGATCTGTGGATTTGGCAGTGGGAATAAGAGTAGACCCCGAGAAAGTACAAATTATAGTTGAATGGAAACCTCTAAAGAATGTTTTAGAGGTTCGAAATTTCTTGATGATTGCCTCCCCATTGACCAAGCTATTGAGGAAAGAAATGCCATTCATTTGAATAGATAGCCAAGAAAACTTTGAGACATTAAAAGAGATCTTAATAGAAGCCACGGTACTAGTACATCCAGAATCGGGTAAAGATTATGTAGTATATAGATATGCTTCTTATAACGGTTTGGGATGCATACTTATGCAAAAAAGGAAAAGTAATAGTCTATGCTTAAGACAACTTAAGATATATGAGAGCAATTACCTTACTTGGGATTTGGAGCTAGTAATGGTTGTATTTGCTTTAAAAGATATAGCATCATTATTTATACAGTGAACGATGCTATATTTATATAGGTTATAAAAGTTTAAAGTATATGCTTACTAAAGAAGAGTTGAACTTGACGCAAAGAAGTTGGATCGAGTTTCTTAAGAATTATGATATGGTCATTGACTATCATCCACAAAAAGCTAATGTGGTAGCTGACACTCTTAGTCGAAAGACAATTGTTGTCTTAAGAGTTATGAATGCACGATTTGCATTAAAAGAATATGGTGTTTTGATTGTCAAGTTAAGAATAAAATTTACTATATTGGATTAAATAAGATATCTTTAAAGAAAGGATGAGAAACGTTGTCAAGGTTCAAACAAGTGGAAAAGAGTGAAACTGAAAACTTGGAAATTAGGTTTGATAGATATTTGTATTATCAAGGAAGAATTTTTATCTCAATGACGGAAACTATATGTTGACCTTGAAAGAAAAGATATTTAATATGAAGTTAAGGATAAAGTATTCCTTAAAAGTTTCACCTTGGAAGAAGGTGTTATGGTTTAGACAAAGAGAAAGTTAAGTTCAAAATTTATTGGGCTATAAGAAATTGTGAAAGGAGTTAGTCTGATAGTTAAGCTTAATAGTTAGCTTTATCTTTGGAAATGAACAACATCCATAATGTATCGATGCTTTGGAAATATTGATTAGACCCCTCGCATGTTGTTACTCCGGAGAAAATAGAGATTCAGCCGGATTTAAGCTATGAAAAAGAACTGGTAAAGATCCTAGCACATGGAGTCAAAGAACTAAGAAAACAAGACAATCTTGTTTGTTAAAGTTCTTTGACAAAAAATCATAAGATTAAAGAAACGATTTGAGAGAAATAAGAAGAAAATATAAGAAAATAGTTTCCTCACCTTTTGAATCAGGCGCGTGTTGAAAATTCGAGGATGAATTTTCTTAAGGAGGAGAATTATAATACCCCAAAATTTACTAAGTTGATTAAGGGTCATTTAGTACTAAGATAATAGCTTAAAAGCTAACTTAGTGACTAAAATGACAAAAATGCGAAAGTTGGGATTTCTTTAATTATGGGTTTTGGAAAGGAAATTTCTAAGGTTTAAAGGTATCATGTGATAGTTAGTGAATTGAATAAGGTATTCTTAAAGTTTGGTTGAATACCAAGGAAAATTGGAATAGAAATTGAAGTTTAAAAGTTTAGTGACCAAAATATAAATTTTGAAAATTTTATGGCTAAAGTATAAACTTTGAAAAAGTTTGGGGACTAAAGTTGTAATTTCCCAAAAGTTAAGGGTTTTTATTTCATAAATAAATATATCACGTTAGGGTGTGAATCGAATGCGGAATTTTTGGTTCGATCTGATTCTTCGATTATTGGGAAAATCGCAGTTAAAGTTTAAGTTGAATTCGTATATCCGGACCGAATTGGAAAATTTTGAACTTTTACCATATGATAGAGAAAGTTTATAAAAGTCATTTTCAAGTGTTGGAAATATTTTTAGTTCAATTCAAGATGAATCCTGCAGTTTATTTCTAAGTAAATGATTATTTATCAGTATATTGGATCGAATGGAAATTTTGGAGACTGATCCAAAAGATATGGAAAAATTCATAAAATATTACTTTATGAATATTTTATTATAGTTGGTTGGATTCCAACTAGATTTAGTTGAATTTTTACAAGAATGGCAAACTAGTAAATAAAAACTAGTTGGAGGGCAAATTGGTCATTTGGCCCCAATGGGAATTTTGAAATATTTAAAACATTATAAGGGCAATTTTGGAAAGATAAAATGGAATATTAAATCTTGGCCCTTGATTGATGATAAAATCAATCTCAAGCATTGGATAAAAAGGGCAAAATTGTAATTTCACTATTAAATGAATTTAATATTCATTTAATAGATATATGTGTAAAATAATGGTAAAAAGATGAACCAAATGTTCATCTTTTCCAGCAACAAACGTCAGGTCTAGGGAAAGAAAGAGAAAAAAAATTCCAAGCTCGATTCAAGCCCCGAAACTCGGTTTTCAAGTAATCTCTTCAACTACAAAGTTGTTCTACTCGTCAAGCTCTATCTTTTGATATCAATAATTCATGGAATCCATGCTCAAGCCACGTTAAAATGTTCGTTTCAATTTTAACAACGAAGTGACATGTTTGTAATAATTTTTTTAATAGCGTGATTAAATTACAACTTTAAGAGAAAATGAATAATTTATAATTTGAGTGATCTAAATTGTATAGATGAAGCTCAAAGCGCATTCATTCGGGACGTGCTATTTCAGACAATGCAATTGCTGTGTAAGAAGAAGTTCTTCACTCGTTCAAAAAAAAAAGGATCGGGACGTAAAGGTTTTTTTGCACTCAAACTTGATATGAGTAAAGACTATGATCTAGTGGAATGGGACTTTTTGGAAGCTGTTTTAAAGATGGGTTTCGCAAGAGAGCTGGATCAACTGTATTATTCGATGTATTAGTTTGGTTTCCTATTCGGTGGTTGCAAATGGTTACATTAGTGATAGCTTTGTTCCATCTAGAGGGCTACGACAGGGTGGTCCTCTTAGCTCGTATTTATTTTTTATATGCAGCGAAGGGTTGTCATCCTTATTGCGACAGGCTGTTCACCAAGGACGTGTGCAAGGAGCTCGAATTGCTAAAGGTGCTCCCTTATAGACCTACCTCCTTTTTGCCGATGACAGCATCATATTTGGGGAAGCCACTGCCGAGAGAGCTATGGTCCTTAAGAACACTTTGGCCACTTATTCACAATGTTCAGGCCAACTTATCAATTTTGATAAGTCTAGTGTTTTCTTTAGCTCCAACGATTGACGAAAATATCTCTGATGTGTGTATTCTTGAGGTTCTTTGACAAACTGGTCCTGAAATTTATTTGGGTTTGTCGTCCATGATTGGCCATAACAAGAAAAATCTCTATCGAGCTTAAAGGAGAAATGTATAAAATGTCTTTCTGGCTGGAGCACGAGAAACTTATCGCTTGGGGGTAAGGAAGTGTATATCAAAGCTGTTTTACAGGCTATTCCCTTATATGTTATAGTTGTTTTCCTCCTCCCTCAAACACTTTGTAAAGAACTTGAGGCTCTATTTGTTAAGTTTTGGTGGCAGAATAGATATGGTAAAAGAGGTATACATTGGTGTACATGACAAACAATATGTCTTCCAAAGGAAAATGGAGGAATGGGATTCCGAGACCTCGGAAAATTCAAGATAGCCCTTCTAGCCAAGCAAGGGTGGCGACTTTTGTTGACTCCAGATTCACTTGTTGCCCGTTTATTAAAGGCGAAATATTATCCTCAAGATGGTTTTTTAAATTCCAATTTAGGTTCTAACCCATCCTATATTTGGAAGAGTATTTGGTGCTCCAGGAGAACTCTCGAGTTAGGCCTGTATTGGAAGGTGGATGTTGGTTTTTCGATTTCTATATGGAATGATTTTTGGTTACCAACGAACCCAGTTTGCTGATCTTATAGACAATGGAATGCTCCATTAATCAATTCCTGTTTTTCAACTGAAGATGTTGCTGCTATGCTAGATATTCGCCTCTCATTCTCCGGACAAGAAGATGTTCTGGCTTGGGCAGGTAAAAATACTGGCTTATATTCTGTCAGAAGTGGGTATCGCTGTCTCCTACATAATCAAACTACAAATGCCTATTGTTGTGAGTTTTCTAAAAGGCTTTGGCTTCTAAATTGCCCATCCTAAGCTGAAAATTTGTATGCAATTAGGTGCCTACTATGCATAATCTATATATCAAAGAGGATTGCCACAAGTGACTTGTGCCCTAGATGTACATAAAATTTAAACCATGTTAGCCTGCGATGTTCATTTGCATCCCAGATTTGGAGTACTTCAGTGGCCAACACACATTGATCAACTTGACTTTCGTATGCGGCTTGAATGGATCTTCAACAATTATAGCAGATTTGGTCTCTATGGTTTGCACGAAACAAATTAATCCATGAAGGGGTCAAACAAGAAGTGAATACAATGGATACCTTTGTTCGTAGTTTCCTAGCCGAATTGGGTGCAGTTTCGCATCAGCTTACTCATCCTCATACTATGGTCTTCACCTTCTGCTCCATTGTCAAACTCAACTTCTGTGGGGGAACACAAAACATGGTCAGGACTCGTCATTAGATACTCTGATGGTCAGGTTTTAGGCTCTGTTTACCGTTCAAATCTCAATATTGGATCGGTTTTTGAAGTTGAAGCTCTGACGACCCTTCAAGGTATTGGATTTGTCAGTTGTCAGACCCTTCATCACCGACACCAAGATGCTTTCTAAGAATTTCAGAACTTGTGGCGCATGCAATGACAACCGATTTTAGGTGGAGGATGGATGCTCCAGAAACCCTTCTCTTGGCAGCTGCGACTAGTTGACGACATTTGGACCTTCCGTAGATGAGTACTCGTTTCTCTTTTGGGGCTTCACTACTTACAGCCCTCTATTTGGTTTCGCGCTCTAGATTCTTCGTCTTGAAACTACACCAAATGGCCTTGGATCAACTGAGCTTTTTTTTTTTTTTTTTTTCTTTTATTTTCCCAGCTTCTTTATTTCTGTTTCTTTAATCTCGAACTATCTTTCTGAGGTTGTAGTGTTTTTGTAATTTCCTCTTTTGAATAAAGCTCGGGTGGTACCTGTTTCAAAAAAAATTATTCATCTAAATCCGTGTTCGATATAATTTAGACTTAGCTGCAAAACAAATATCAAATTATACCTTTTTTATTTTAAAAATTTTTAATCAAAATAGGTGTCTAATATTTTAGTCCAGAATCATTTTATTGTTTCTTAAATTGTTTATGCCCGATGAATTGTTACAATTTTTTATTCTTTGATTTTTTTAGAGAAACACAAAGAAAAACTTTTAAAAATGAGTTCATTTCTTAGAGTTAGAACAATCTCAAACACTTTGATTTTAAAGATCCATTTATAAGAAGATGCATCAATTTTGATTTATACCTCTTCATTCTTTTACAAAATCAATGACAAGAAAATCTTTAAGCACCTAAATAAAAAATATATAATTTAACCCCTTATTATAACGAAAATGTATATGAAAAATAGAGAACTCTGATGAAATCTAAGCATTTCTTGCATATAAAATAATCCCACAAGGTCTTAACGTCTGGTAATTTCAATTGTCGGTTTTTTCCCTTCAGAACTATTCACATGGAAATAAGAACCAACACTGAAAATGAATCACAAAAATTAAAAAGAGAAAGAACAAACAAACCTACATATATAATCAAATTTCACAATTTCGTTTTTTCTTGTTCCCACTATATATTTTCTTTTAATTTTATTAAAAATATATTGGCTTTGACAAACACCATTACCTTGTTACAACTGATCCTACTTCACGCCATATCTTACATGTGACGAAGTCGTACTAATAGACAAACCCCAATCCGATAAACTCAGAAGAAATGCAAAAATGGGGGGAAAGAAACCCTCACCATGACTGTGCAGAAGAATCTCAAAATGCTCGACCACCCTTCTCTCACTAAGCAATATAAACATGATTAAAGCTCGTATGCGGACCCGGCGAGCCCTTGCATCATGACTTTTCCATATGCAACTCTCAATGGGAGGGGCAAATGCCAAATGGGTGGCCGGCAGAGTATAAAAATCAAGGTTTACAAGTGAATACTGAACAAATCTTCATTTTCAAGATAGCAAACCGGCTAGTATAGCTGAAGGATGACTTTTCCATATGCAACTCTCAATGGGAGGGGCAAATGCCAAATGGGTGGCCGGCAGAGTATAAAAATCAAGGTTTACAAGTGAATACTGAACAAATCTTCATTTTCAAGATAGCAAACCGGCTAGTATAGCTGAAGGATCATTCGGTGGTATTTGCAGGCTTGGTTGAGCTGTGGGAGGTGCTGGTAGTGGTGCCGGTGAACGAGGAGCAGTAGGGATGCTGATCAATTGTTCCTTGATGAACTCCTTCAACCTGCAGATCAAATATAAGAAAAATCTGCCAGCAGCAAAGATTTAAACTTGACCAGTTTAATGGACTAAAATGTCATGGATAAATTAAACACACCAAAAGGGCAAGTTATAAAGGCTTAATTACTAGATTTCTCTACATAAGAAATTCAATTCGGGGAAACCGATCAGATAGAGGAATGAAAGGGCTGGAGGAAAAACTGAAGCGGGTAAAATTTCAGAACAAAATTTAAATCCTTTTTAAACCAGAATAATACATGTAACACAAACCATACAAATCAAATAACTACCAAACAAGGGGAAATAGTAAGAGTTCTTTATATGTCATCATGTCATTGAATTGACCACCAAGCTTCACCGTAATAATAGAACAGCCATGTAGATCGAACAGAACATATTTCTTACCAGACAGAGCATGGCACGTGTACTCTCTGAGTAGAAGGTTGCGCTTGCAACTAGATTGTTAGGATTTGGATCCTTCATTTTTTTAAATAAAAATAAAAGGTCAACAATGCTGCTTTAAATGAGAGAAGGGATTATTCAAATGAAAAGGCCTTACAAGCCCAGGACAAATCATTATCCGGAAACTGCCAAGTAGATTAGCCATTTCTGGTAGAGGCATGGGCCTTACACCTCTAACCTGCACAATTTGGAGCAGCTAGATAAGTCAGGGAGCCTAGCAGAGGAAACGCACTAGTCAGTAAGTGGTAATATGTGGAAAGCATACATAGAACATGGCTTCATTATATGATGGTTGTTTACACAGTTATGTGAAGGTGAAGGTGGGTGTCCACATATATCGCACACTCCAATTGAAATAAAATAAGGGTGGGACTAGTAGCCCACTTATAGCAAAGCATAGCTAAGGCTAAACGATGAAACACAATCTCTATTTCCCTCAATTCTCGTCCATTAAAAGAACACAAAACAGGAAGTATACATACAACTTCTTGAAGTTTCAATGGTGGTCCTGAAAGTGATCTCCATTGGGCGAAAAACTCCTTAGCAGACACTTGAATAGGCTGCAGAAATTTATTCAACACTGCAGGAAGACGAAGCTTCACATTAACCTGTGAAACGTAATAATAAGTTACCTGGTAAAATTTAACCATCCCCTAGAGGTATAGAAGTACATAATATATAAATTATCTGAAAGTACCATATAGGTCCCAAACTTGTAGGAGAAGTCAAGAACAGCTACATCCCGACTCGGCCGAAGATTTACAACCTCAAGTGGCCATTGCACCTACACATATAATGCAAAAAAACAGCCATGACCTCAGTCCTTTTAAAGTATGACATGAAGGGGAAAAAACATCAATAGCTATTAGCCTGCAACAAGCTACAAGCAGAATGAATCCATTTCACCTGTGCTCGAGGAGGTATCGTGTCAGGCACTAATGAAAGCTCCATCTTCAGGTGAGTAGGAGGCAATATTATAGCCTGAACAGAAACGAGAGGAGCAGTATTCTTGTTTCCCAAGAAAAGAACAAGACGTCCATGATGACCTCGCTACTCTGCTTTAATGCCAATCTGAAAGTAAGGTTTAGTGGGAAATCAGAAACAACTTTTTGGAAGCTTTTACCAACTTGAAAACTACAAAATATGAAAAGTTAATGGTTTGTACCTGAATGTAAGGATCCTCATAGAGAACGCCACTATCTTTCAGGCATAAAGCATGAAATCTTTCAGCAATATTTCCTATTGGCTGCAGATGCGAGTAATAAAACCAAATGATAAATAATCATCATGCAACAATGGCTTAACTTTTTAATTTTAGTTTAGCATGTTGCATGACACAGTAACTAGTGAAAAAATTAAGCAAGGAATTGGAAAATAAATGCTCCGTACAATGACTCGAGGATATGTGAAAAGAAAAGGCATTATAGTCAAACAATAAATAAACTACATACAGATAGAACACCAGGAAGAACTTTCTCTAAGGTGACAGCCAATAACAGAATCCCCCAACCTCTTCTCAAAAAGCGAAGAAAAAATCCCATTCGTTTTTCTATTGGATATAAGAAAAAGACAATTAAATGAAGAAAGCTGTGCCCCCAGCATGAAATGCAGCCAGTAAGTGTAGAAAGTAGTGAAAATGGAAGAGAAAGTATTCTGTTTATTCGATGATCTCATAGGTTACAACATAGAACTCTTTTATAGAGTCCTTAAGGATTTATCTTTAACTAGGACTCCTAATAATAGAAGACTTCTTATCTATTAAGAGATAACTCTTAATCCTTATCCTACTAACAGATAACTCTTAATCTTTTACATGACTTACAAGACTTTTACATTACATACAACTCGATAACATACATATCGCATTATCCTACACTCCCCCTCAAGCTGGAGAGTATACGTTGTATAGTCCCAGCTTGGATAAGAACTCATCAAAAACTGATTTGGGTAAAGCTTTTGTAAGTACATCAACTAGCTGTCCTTCTGTAGGAATATATAACAAAGAAGCTATCCCATTGTTAACCTTTTCCGAAATAAAATGCTTGTCTATTTCAACATGTTTTGTTCTATCATGTTGAACTGGATTCCTAGCAATTTGAATTGTTGATTGGTTATCACACAAGATCTCAAACTTATTTTCTTGGTCTGTGTTTAACTCCTCAAGTAACTTAAGTAGCCAAATTCCTTCACACATTCCTAGTGCCAAAGCTCGAATTACACAAGTATTTCTTTAGTTGAATTAGGAGTCCTGCTTTTTCCTCTGACCGCTCGAGACAACGATTGCTTCTTAGTTCTCCAAGTTATGAGATTTCCCCAAACAAAAGTACAGTAGCCACTTGGTTGATCTTCTTTTCTAAGTTAAAGTGAGTTCTCCAGCCCAGCTAGAGTCGGTGAATACTTTCACATATCTGTGTCCGTGTCTTTTTAAACAATAAACCATGTCCAGTGAGTCTTCTTCAAGTACAAACGAGGATTATGTTTGTTGCTGCCATGTGTTCTTCATTTGGATTGGTCATATCTTTGACTTATCACATTAACTGGAAAAGCAATGTCCAAGTCTGGTTAGTGATAGATAGATCAATTTTCCCACTAATCTCATAGAAACCTTTCTTTGTCAACTAAAGAGCCTGTTTCATTAGTAAACTTCAAGCCAGCCTCCATTGGTGTATCTCAAACTGGTTTACACCCCAAAGATTCATTCAGCTTCATCTAGTAAATCAAGGACATACTTCCTCCGATTTATCACCAACCCTTACTTGACCTTGCAACCTCCATGCCCAAAAAATATCTAAGCTTCCCTAAGTCTTTTGTTTCAAACTCTCTATTGGAGAAAGATTCTTCAAGCAAGCAAACTAATTTCTTCATCATCATCCTGTCAAGATTATGTCATCCACATAAACAATCAAGATAACCCTTTTATTTTTTGAAGTTACCTTAATAAAGAGTGTATGATCAGCTAGTGACTGCATGTATCCATTCTTTAGAATAACCCTGGTAAACCTGTCAAACCAAGCTCGAGGAGATTGCTTTAGGCCATAAAGTGACTTGTTGAGCTTACAAATTTTCTGATTTCCTTCAACTGATTTCAGACCAGGTGGGATCTTCATATAAACTTCCTCCTCTAACTTCCCATTAAGAAATGCATTCTTGACATCAAGTTGGTGTAGGTTCCAATCATTGTTGACAGCAAGACTTAACAAAACTCGAATAGTGTTGAGTTTTGCCACTGGAGCAAAGGTTTCAGTATAATCAATCCCATAGGTCTGTGTATACCCTTTAGCCACGAGCCTTGCTTTATATCTCTGCAAACTGCCATCAGAGTTATATTTCACAGAAAAAACCCATTTACAACCGACAGGTTTTTTACCTTGGGGAAGATCCATTATTGTCCAGGTACCATTTTTCTCAAGTGCACTAATTTCTTCTTCAACAGCCCTTCTCCACTTAGGATGCTTTAGTGCCTCATCAACAGTTGTAGGAATTTCTTTTTCATCTAAACTTGCTGTAAAAGCTTTAAAGGATGGCATCAATGAGCTGTAAGCAACAAACTTCTGGATAGGATGTTTAGTGCACTGTCTAACTCCTTTTCTAATAGCAATAGGAAAATCATCCAGATTAGGAGTAGTAGACTTACTGATCACATTTCCTTCATCTTCCATATTGGCAATTGGACTCAAATCCAATTCTCGGCAAGTGTCAGATTGCAAGATGGCCTCGGGTATAGTTTTCTTTCTCCTTGTATAGGTCAAAAGTTGTTTGGGAGGAGTAGGTGTTTTGGAAGGATCTTGAGAAGTTGTTGGTGTTTGTGAAGGGATTGGTAAAGGAGATATCTGGTGTGAGAAATCAAGGTGTTGTAGGTAACAAGGATGGATTTGTGGAGTGAGTGGATGAAAGATCTGAAGGTATAGAAAAACTAGGAGAAATTACCTGATGTTGGTAGGAAGGCTGAAGATCATCCCAAGTCTCCCCCTGAATTGCAGCCGTAGTAAAGTAAGGGTCCTGTTCAAAAAAGGTAAGATCCATAGTAACAAAAAAATTCGAGATGGTGGATGATAGCATTTATAGCCCTTCTTAAGTGAAGAATACCCTACTAGCACACACTTTACAGATCTAGGATCTAACTTGGACCTATTACTGGCTGAATTATGAATAAAAACTGTACACCCAAAGATCTTAGGAGGTAATGTACAAGAAAGAGGCTTAAAGTGGGGATATTTGTCCAAGAAAATGGATTGAGGGGTTTGAAATTTCAAAACCTTACTGGGCATGCGATTGATCAAATATGTGGCAGTTAACAAGGCTTCTCCCCACAAGTACTTAGGAACATTATTGGTAAATAAAAGGGATCGAGTGACTTCAAGAAGGTGTCAGTTTTTTTTTTCTTTCTGCCACTCCATTCTGTTGTGGAGTATCAACACAGGAACTAATCTGAACTATCCCCTTTTTTCGAAAAGAATCACCCAAAGACCTAGCAAAAAACTCACTGCCATTATCAGACTTAAACAATTGGATTTTAGTATGGAATTGGGTAATGACCATGGTGTAAAATCTCTCAAAAATGCCTTCAGTTTCAGATTTTTCTTTCATCAAATAAGTCCAAGTAGTCCTACTATGATCATCAATAAAAGTAATAAACCACTTACAACCATCAGCATTCTTCACTCTAGAAGGGCCCCAAATATCACTATGGATCAAAGAGAAAGGGTGAGATGGTTTATAAGTAGATGGCAAATAGGATGCTTTGGTTTGTTTAGCAAGAGGGCAGATATGGCATTTAAATAAGCTTGGCTTTTTATTGATGAATAAGGAAGGGTACAATTTTGCAAGATATTGAAAACTAGGATGACCTAACCTAAAGTGCCACAATAAAACATCATCACTTTGTCCTAAGGCTGTAAAGAAACAAGGAGTTTGAGAGATAGAAGAGGGTGGAGTGCCATGAAGAACATAAAGGCCATTGTGCAACCTAGCATTGCCAATCATTGTCTTCGACTCCATTGCCTCGCAAAAACACAAACTGAAGCATTAAAATCTGTGGAACAATTTAAATCATTGAAAGCTTGCTAACAGATATCGGTTGCGAGCAAGATTGGGAACAAATAAGACATCATGGAGCAACAGATTTTCATTAATACTAATAGAACCACATACTGAATTTGAGAAAGTGAGCCATCGCCAGATTTTTAATCGATCTATCAGAAGAAGATGCTGTGTATTGAAGGAACAATTCCTTGTTACCAGTCATATGGTCAGATGCCCCAGAGTCGATGATCCACGTTGGAGTAAGTTGTGTAGATAATAGGGTTGTAGGAAAGGAGTTACCTTCAGTTTCTTTCATGGCCAGATTTGCCTCACCAGGGCATGCAAACTTGCCAAACAATTTCTGGAGATCTTCGATTTGTTCCTTGGTAAAACTTGTGACACTTGAGGCAGAAGCTAAATGGGACTGTGTATCTCTAGAAGACCTTGGCTTCCAATCGACTGGTTTACCATGAAGCTTCCAGCACTTCTCCTTGGAATGGCCTGGTTTCTTGCAATGATCACACCAGGGCCTACCTTTTCTAGTAGAAGTTGTCTGAGTGAGAAGAGCAGATCCTTCATGGGAAGAATATTCAGGAAGCATCACATTGCGCCTGCTTTCCTCCTTCTTAACTGCAGAAAAAACTTCTCTAATCGAAGGAAAAGGGGAGCTGCCAAGAATCCTACTACGAACTGCATCTAATTCTTTATTCAATCCATGAAGAAATTGGAAAATTCTGCGTTGCAGCAGTAATTTTTCTTGTACAGAGCAAACATCTCTTGGTGTCTCCCATTCACTGTTCATAAAGATCTATTTGCTGCCAAAGAGCATTTAGTGTGTTGTAGTATAGGGTGGTGACATTCCTTCTTGTTTGAGAACCGAAGCGACCTTCAATCCCATACAATTCGAGATGTTATCTGTACTCGAATATGTTTCTTGGACAGCCCTCCGATTTCATTTCTTTGTTTGGTAAAGAAGAAAGTTCCGCCTACACTAGGGTCATAGAATTGAGCAGCCAGGACATCACACGGCTATTTTCCCGCATCCATTTGGTATAACAAAGCAGCGGTGGTCGTAGGTCGTTCAATCTCCCCGTGAGATAGCCCAATTTGCCTAAATCCCGAGATAAAAATCTTGATGATTGAGACCATTCCAAATAATTATTGCCATTCAATCGATGACAAGTAATAACAAGGCTGGAAGTTTCATTGAGATCATCGTAACAGAGAAAAATTTACGGTGAAGAAGTAACTTCAATCGAGAAAGAAGAAGAAGAATTGGCCATCGACTAGGGTTTTATTTAGAGGATCGAAACCCAAGCTGATACCATGTAGAGAGTAGTAAAAACAAAAGAGAAAGTTTGTGAAAACAGAAGAGAAAGTTTCTGTTTTTATTCGAATGAATCACATAGGTTACAACATAGAACTCTTTTATAGAGTCCTTGAGGATTTAACTCTAACTAGGACTCCTAACAATAGAAGACTTCTTAGATAACTCTTAATCCTTATCCTACTAATAGATAACTCTTGATCTTTTACATGACTTACAAGACTTTTACATTACATACAACTTTATACATATCGTATTATCCTACAAATTATATGATGGTTAAAATTGGATTATAATGCTACAACGGTAGCAAAATTTTCCAGCTCTATTTTTGGAGACACGTAACGTGTAACAGTAGTTGTTATATAAGCATGAAGCAAAAAACTTTCATGGTAGTGCATATTCTAACGAGTAACAAGTGACACAGAGATCAGACGTCCCAACATGCTATCCTCTTGGCTCTTTATATTAAAGGGCAAATGAAAAGTATCTTACCTGCTTTTCTGGATACTTTGGTGCAGATATCAAGGACACAGCTTCCATATGACCAAAATCAACGTCATAACCCAGCATGAATATATAAAGCATTTTCCAAACATATTTCTTCTTCTCATATGGCGTCAGTCCCTGTCAGAAGATTATGTACTTACAATAAGAAACTTTTCACTCATCTTCTTAAGTCACTACAAAGACCTTGTCACCAAACAAGCCACTAAAAGGTTCTGTTTAAATGTTCCTAGAATGGCCAGTATTTGGACAAATTTGGCTCTAGGATTTAAATGCATGTGAAAGAGTGAGCACCCCTCTTAGATAAAGTTAACTATTAAAAAACGGGGGAAAATAACAAGGCTACATTCTTGAAGCAAGACAACAGGCTGAAATTCACACACAGCCCTTAAATAAAGAAATATATGGATTCCTGTAGAAGAGAATGAACCTAACATTCTAGCACGTTTGAAGCTAGAAAAAATGTTCAATGTGAAAGAACACAAATGAAGTTTCGGTTTCTTATGGACTATAGTTTATTTGTATGAACCTTTATGAGAATCACAGATGATAAAGTAATATGATGAAGTGCCTATCAATTTCAACATGTTTTGTTCTATCATGTTGAACTGGATTTTTAGCAATCTGAATTACAGATTGATTGTCACACAGAACTTCAAAACAGTCTTGTTGTTCAGGATATAATTCTTTCAGCAGCTTGAGTATCCAGATTCCTTCACACATTCCTAATGCCAAGGCTCTAAATTCTGCCTCAGCACTACTTCTCGAAAGAACTGATTGTTTCTTACTTCTCCAAGCAACAAGGTTTCCCCACACGTGCAATAGCCACTAGTAGATCTCCTTTCAGTTAAGTCCCCTGCCCAGCTAGAGTCTGTAAAGATTTTCACAGATCTGTCTTGTGACTTTTTGAACATTAAACCATGTCCAGGAATTTTCTTCAAGTACTGCAGGATCCTGTTAGCTGCTGCCATGTGCTCTTCATTAGGATTAGTCATGTGTTGACTAATTACATTTACTGAAAAAGCTATATTCGGCCTAGTTAATGACAAGTAGATTAGCTTTCCCACTAACCTTTGAAATCTATCTTTATTTGCTAAGGAGCTTGCTGCCTCCTTGTTGAATTTTAGGTTGGCTTCCATTGGTGTATCTACTGGCTTACACCCTAAAAAACCTGCTTCATTGAGTAAATCAAGAACATACTTTCTTTGATTGATTACGAGCCCCTCTTTAGATCGTGCAACCTCCATATCTAGGAAGTATCTCAACTTTCCTAGGTCCTTAGTTTCAAATTCCCTGTTTAGGAGTGTTTTTAAACTCCTGATTTCCTCATCATCATCTCCAGTTAGGATTATGTCATCCACATACACAATTAGGATAGCTCTTTTGTTCCTGGAATTTTTCTTGATGAAGAGTGTATGATCGGCAAGGGACTGCCTGCAGCCATTTCTTAGGATCACTTTGGTGAACCGTTCAAACCAGGCCCTAGGGGACTGTTTTAGCCCATATAGTGACCTATTAAGCTTGCACACCTTTTGATTTCCTTCAATAGACTCCAAACTAGGTGGTACCTTCATATAGAGCTCCTCCTCGAGTTTGCCATTAAGGAAGGCATTTTTAACATCAAATTGATGTAGTTTCCAGTCATTGTTGACAACAAGACTTAGTAGCAAAAGTTTCTGTAAAATCCACCCCATAGGTTTGTGTATATCCTTTAGCCACTAGTTTTGCTTTGTATCTCTGTACGCTGCCATTAGAATTATATTTTACAGCAAATATCCATTTACAACCAACATGTTTTTTACCTTGTGGAAGGCCTGTTATAGTCCATGTAGCATTCTTCTCGAGTGCACTGATTTCCTCTTCAACAGCCCTTCTCCATTTAGGATCCTTTAATGCTTCATCAATATTTGAAGGGATTTGTTCTTCATTCAAGCTAGCTGTAAAGGCTTGGAAAGAAGGCAATAAAGAGCTGTAACCAGCAAATCTCTGAATAGGGTGTTTAGTGCATTGCCTTACTCCCTTTCTAATGGCAATAGGGAAATCATCAAGATTAGGAGAAGTGGACTTATTGTACTCAATTCCTTCTTCTTCCACATTGGCTACTGGACCTAAATCCAACTCTCGGCAAGTGTCAGATTGCAGAATAGCCTCAGGTATAGTTTTCTTTTTTCTTGTGTAAACCAGAAGCTGTTTAGTAGAAGTAGTTTTGGGAGTATCAGGATGATTATTAGGAATGGGTGTAGAAGAATTTGAAGGTATGGAAGGAAAGGTAGTAGATATAGGTAACAAAGGTGGATTTGAAGTTGACAAATCTGAAGGTATTGAAAAATTAGGAGAGGTTACCTGATGTTGATGATAATGCTGAAAATCATTCCATGTCTCCCCCTGAATTTCAGCTTTAGGAAAATAGGGTTCCTGCTCAAAAAATGTGAGATCCATAGTGACATAAAATCGCTTAGAAGGTGGATGATAACATTTATAACCCTTCTTTAGTGAAGAATACCCAACCAGAACGCATTTTAGTGATCTAGGATCGAACTTGGACCTATTAGGAGCAGAATTATGAATAAAAACAGTGCAACCAAAGACTTTAAGAGGTAAAATAGAAGAAATAGGCTGGAAGTGGGGTAACTCTCTAAGAAAATGGATTGAGGAGTATGGAAATTCAAAACCTTACTAGGCATACGGTTTATCAAATAAGTGGCAGTTAACACGGCCTTTCCCCACAAGTAGGTTGGAACGTTGTTGGTGAATAGAAGAGAACGGGTAACATCAAGGTGTCTATTTTTTCTCTCGGCAATGCCATTTTGTTGTGGAGTATCAACACAGGAACTTATTTGAACTATTCCTTTTGTTTTGAAAAAAACACCCAACGATATAGCAAAGAATTCACTACCATTATCAGAATGAAAAAGTTGAATTTTGGAATGAAACTGGGTGTCAACCATGGTATAAAATCTCTCAAATATGACAGAAGTTTCAGATTTGTCTCTCATGAAATAAGTCCAAGTTAGTCTACTATGGTCATCGATAAATGTAATGAACCACTTACAACCATTAGCATTCTTCACTCTAGAAGGGCCCCAAATGTCGCTATGGATCAAAGAAAACGGGCGTGAAGGCTTATATTTAGACGGTGAATAGGATGCTTTGGTATGTTTAGCAAGAGAACTAATATGACATTTAAACAAATGTGGTATTTTATTGATAAAAAGAGAAGGATATAACTTTGCAAGATATTGAAAACTAGGATGCCCTAACCTAAAATGCCATAACATAACAGTATCAATTTTATTTAAGGCTGTGAAAGAAGTAGAAGGTGTTTGTTCGAAAGTTGATGGAGGACCATTTAGGATATAGAGGCCATTATGCAAGCTAGCATTGCCAATCATCTTCTTCATGTCCAATGCCTGCAAAGTACAACCAGATTCATTAAAATTGATAGCACAGTGTAAATCCTTCGAAAGTTTACTGACAGATATGAGGTTGCAAGTAAGATCAGGTACAAAGAGGACATTTTCAAGAAGCAGATTTTTATTGAGAGCGATAGAACCACGTCCATGAATCTGGGAAAGGGAACCATCTGCAGTTTTAATAGCCCTACCAAGTGTAGCTGAAATTTTTTTAACAATGTCCTGTTTCCAGTCATGTGATCTGAAGCCCCGGAGTCAAGGACCCAAATGGGAGTCAACTGTTGAGAAAGAAGGGTTGTAGAAAAGATTTTACCTTCTGGTTCAGCCATGGCTAGATTACCCGCTCGAGGCCCAGCTAATTGACTAAACATCCTCTGAAGATCTGCAATTTGTTCCTTGGTGAAAGTAGGAACGGTAGTGGCAGAAGTTGAGGTGGACCAAAACGGACCAAGGCGTACTGATCAACCATACCGATACGCTCCAAGGCGTATCGATATGTGAAGGCTAAAACGAGCACAATGGCTCTTTTGTATATAAGGAAGTGTACTGATACACACTGTAACCCCTCAACCCGGCCTAGACACCCGACCGAACCGAGAGAACTACATTAGGTTTGCCGAAGTAAACGAGAGCAAGATCACGAAAACTGGTCCATTTTTTTCTTTTTATCTTGTATAGATGCATATTATTAAACCTAAGTGTACATACTTACAGCGGGTGAATTTACAGAGGAATCGGACCAGGGAAAGGCAATCAATTGCATAACATACATTTCAAGGACTAAATTGCAAATCTGGTAAATTTAAGGACCAATACTAAAATTAAGGTTACCAATCATCAATTAGTCCAATTACATGCTTACATGTCAAATTTCAGGTCAAAACGATCATCCAAACTCATGCAATTGCATCCACAAAACTCAGTGACCAAAATGAAAGGAACAAAAACTTCCAAATATTCCAAAATAACAGAATTAACTGCAACCGTACCGATACGCGTACATGTGTTTCTATACGCCTTAATAATTTCCAAAACTTAGATTCTAGTAGCTTAAACTCGTACCGAAACACTATCCCGCGTATCGAAATGCCTAGCTAAAATGCTTTAGACCATACCGAAACACTTGCTTGAGTATCGAAATGTCGTGCCTATAAAGGCTTACACGTACCAAAACACCCTCCCGCGTATCAAAACGCTATGCCTGAAATGGCCTATCTGTACCGGTACTGGGACACTTGTTTCAATAAACTTGGCTTGTAATGTCCCAAAATGCTGTCTAGACACACTTTGATGATAACCAAAACACTCCAACATGCTTCCAACACTTAAGCAACATTACTAGGGTACATTCCTAACCAAAACAACACAGAGCCATCAGCATTACATGGCATTCATAAACGCCTAGATATTCTATAGGCATGTTTCCTAATATCATTCTACCAAACAACCAAAACTCACATTAGGCACTTTTAAGGCATACACATCATGCTTACACATCTAAAGCATCAAAACAAACTTGCTTGAACCATCAAAACATGGCAACCATTCCAAATTAACTAGATGCATTCCTAAGCACTCATCTAGCATCATAAAAAGCAAGGATCCACACAAGTTTAACAACATCAAACCAATCATAAAATCAAGCACTTCACATGCTTAAAAACCATGGGAAAACAGAAATACAAGTCCCAAAAACATGGCGAACACATTGCCTTATTAACCGGAAACATAAATCGAGTTCATACTCAAGTAGTCTTGCACTTGGATCACTTCAAACTCTGCATTTGTTGCCCCCAACCTTAATGCTCTGCATCATTAGGAAAAAGAGAGCATAAGCACACATGCTTAGTGATGACGCTCTTAAAGCAATGATGCAATAAAAACTATTTGAAAACCAAAACCACTTGTTTTCAAAACATGCTTAACAACCCAAGCATTTTCATTGTTTCAGACCGAAACCTGCATAACAATCCTTATGCAACACCATATACAAATACTATGTTTAGATCCCAAAGCATTAAACCATAAACCATGCTTAAATCCCAAAGCATTAAATCATAAACCTTGCTTAAATCCCAAAGCATTAAATCATAAACCATGCTTAAATCCCAAAACATTAAATCATAAACCATGCTTAAATCCCAAAGCATTAAATCATAAACCATACTTAAATCCCAAAGCATTAAAATAGGTTTCAACATATGAACTTTCACATATTTATAGTGACCCTAGATAGACTACCCTCTATCCATACATATCGGATACACGGATCTCTCATACCATGCATAGTTAAACCGCATGATATCCCAAGCCTTGCCTAGTTAAACCGCAAGATTTGACAACCTTGACTAGTTAAACCGCGAGTTCTACCACCCTTTCCTAGTTAAAGCGCAAGTGTACTGACCTTGCCTAGTTAAACCGCAAGTGTACCGACCTTGCCTAGTTACACCGCAAGATCACCATCAATTTGGGTTGCCTAGTTAAACCGCACACCCCAAATGAGGTCCCAACAGTCCGAGTGGCCTAATTAAACTGCCATACCTCAAGGACCCATGGCCATGATCGATTTTGTTCATATTTTATAGTGCATTTTAATCCTATGACATGCCAACTATATCCAGTTGTTTTCTCATCTTGTCACATAGCCAATATATCATTTATAAAATCATTTACTTACTGTTTTACAATACATTATACAAAAATCACCACATATGCAAATCATATTGCCAAAGCAGTAACACCATTCTCAGCCTCAACTCAATATGGCCCACCGGCATAACATGCAAGGGATCCGACCGACACCTCTGCAACATAGATACATGGAACACACCATGTATTTTCCCCAACTCGGGAGATAACCTCAACCGATAAGCCACAGGACCAACACGCTCAACAACCTTTTATGGTCTAATAAACCTCGAACTAAGCTTACCCTTACGTCCAAACCGCATCACCTTTTTTGTGGGGACACTTTTAAGAATACACGATTGCCTACCGCATATTCAATTTCCCTACGCTTCAAATTCGCGTAAGATTTCTATCGATCCACAGCCGCTTTCAAGCGATCACACACAAGTTCTACCTTTTTATCTGTGTCTTTCAACACATCCAGTAAGGAAATATGCTTTTCCCTATCTCAGCCCAACACAAAGGAGTACGACACCTCCTGCCATATAATGCCTCATACGGTGCCATCTGTATACTCGCTTGGTAACTGCTATTATACGTAAAATCAACCAAAGGTAAATGCTTCTCCCATATTCCTTGGAACTCAATAATGTAACATCTCAGCATATCCTCCAAAACCTGGATAACCCGCTCAGATTGTCCATCCGACTAAGGATAATACGCGGTGCTGAAATTCAACATCGTACCCAAAGCCTGATGCAAACTCACCCAAAACCTCGTTGTAACCCTTGGATCTCTATCCGAAACAATGGACTTAGGTATCCTGTGCAAACGCACGATCTAAAAAATATACAAATCTGGCAACTTGTCTAGCGTATGCGTCATATGCACTGGCAGAAAATGTACACACTTCGTAAACTGATCCACAATCACCCAAATGGAATCCTTTTTAGCCAATGTCAATGGTAACCCTAACACAAAATCCATGGTGATTCTCTCCCATTTCTATTTCGGTATTCTCAATGGTTGCATCAACCCTGATGAAAAATGATGTTCAGCCTTGACCCACTGACACATCATGCACTTAGAAACAAACTCAGCCACATCCTTCTTCAAACCAACCCTGTAGTACACTTCTTTCAATCCACGATACATCTTAACACTACCAGGATGCATAACAAAAGGATTAGAATGTGCTTCCGTCAAAATAGTGTGCCTTAACTCTGGATCATCTGTCACCACTATTCGACCCTTGAAACATAAAACTCCATCATCATTAAAATGAAAATTCGTTGAATTACCCTCCGATATATCTTTAACATGCTCAATCAAGAAATCATCAAACAATTGCTTAGCTTTAAACATCTACGACAACGTATGCTTACTTGCAACTCAGCCAACAATCCATCTTCCCGTCTCACACTCAACCTAGCAAACATAGCCCTAAGCTCAACCACAACCTTACGATTCAACGCATCCGCTACCACATTAGCTTTTCCAGAATTATACTCGACCGTCAAGTCATGATCGTTAAGCAACTTTAACCATCTACGTGGCCTAAGATTCAAATTCCTTTTGAGACATCAAATACTTTAAACTCTCATGGTCCGTATAAACAACACATTTCTCACCATAAAGGTAATGTCTCCAGATTTTCAAAGCAAACACCACAACCGCAAGCTCCAAATCATGAGTTGGATAGTTACGCTAATGAACCTTTAGCTGTCTTGATGCATAGGCCACAATCTTACCATCTTGCATCAGCACACAACCCAAACCAACTTAAGATACATCACTATGAACCGCAAACTCATTCCCAAATTTAGAATGAATCAACACATGAGCATATGTCAAAACTTTCTTTAACTTCTCGAAATTGAGCTGTTACTTCTCCGTCCACATATAAGGAACATTCTTTTGCAACAACTTCGTCAACAGTTCTACAATACTAGAAAACCCATCTACAAAGCAATAGTAATAACCAGGCAGCCCAAGAAAACTACGAACCTCCAAAACAGATTTAGGTTGCTTCAAAACGATAATAGCCATAATTTTATGTGGATCAACACGAATACCCTCTGCGGAAACCACATGACCAAGGAACATCACTTCCTTAAGTCAAAACTCACACTTGCTCATTTTGGTATAGAACTAATTATCCTTCAAAACTTGCAACATAATCCGCAAATGCCGATCATGTTCTTCTTCGGTACAAAAGTACACAAGAATATCGTCTATAAACACCACCACGAACTAATCAAGATATTCATAGAATACCCTATTCATCATATCCATGAATGCAGTCGGGGCATTTGTCAAACCAAAAGGCATGACCAAAAACTCATAATGCCCGTACCTCTTACGAAATGTGATTTTATGTACATCCTCATCCTTAACCTTCAACTGATAATACCCTGATCTTAAATCAATCTTAGAGAACATTGATGCCCTGCAAAACTGATCAAACAGATCATCAATCCTCGACAAATGATACTTGTTCTTCACTGTTAGCTTATTCAACTGTCGGTAATCAATGTACATACACATCGTACCATCATTCTTTTTCACAAAGAGAACTGGAGCACCCCAAGGTGAAACACTCGGTCGGATGATCCCATGATCCAACAACTCCTGAAGCTGTGACTTCAACTCCTTCAATTTCTTCGATGTCATCCTATAAGGAGCAATAGGAACCGACGCCATACCTGCGTACGTCTCAATACCGAATTCTACCTCCCTAACCGGTGGTAAACTCGGTAACTCTTCAGGAAAAACTTTAGGCAAATCACTAACAGTTTGAATGTCTCGCACCCGAACAACTTTAATTTCAAGATTCATCACGATAGCTGAATAAACTTGATACCCTTCTTGCATTATCTTTTTCTGCTTGAGTAGCCGAACAACATTGGACAAGAATTTCACATTCTCACTAAGCACCACAACTTCGTAATCATCGACTAACCTCAAGAAATCCCTTTGGATTCACAATCCAAAATCGCCTTGTGCTCACTTAGCCAATCCATACCCAAAACACTGTCAAAACCTTGAAGCGAAAACTTTATCAAAACTGTGGAAACTCATGACCTTGAACAGCCAAAGGACATCTCCTACCCAACTTCCTAACCATAACCGCCTTACCAAAAGAACAAGTTGCTAACTTTTCATCGGCCTCCATGAAATTATCCGTAAATGTGGACATGTGTATGCATGATTTCTTATATGCCATCCTAGATGCCTATGGATGCAAAACCTCTAATGCCATGCCCAAAGATGCATGCATGTACTGACATATTTAAATATATACATATAAGTGTTTTTGCACTATGCATGTTCAACATCCACACCTACTTATAACATTTTCGGTACCAATATTCCCTCCAACACGTCGGAAAACTCTAACAACCCTCAATTGTTGATCAAAACTCTTCTCGGTACCATAGTACACGAGAACACCACCACTCTGACCATTACTCAAATCTAGATATTTGGAAAATACCTAACACGTTACCATCTCGAACGTCACTAACATATTCGACGCCAACACATATAGCCATATCGTCCAACGATCTAAAACCCAACTAACGCTAACCACGCTAGAGCCTTAGGAAATGACTCCCAGGAGAACATAGCCACAACCCAGCCACCACCATGCTTGTGACCCAGCTTGTATCGATTATCACGCGATCTCTCATACTCGAAAACTAATATGCCACCCTGCTATAGCATTATAAACTTGTACTTCCTCGCATCCAAATACTAAGAACCAATATACTTTCTCTTAAAAGCTCTCCGAAAGAACTCTCAAGACATATCTGCCTCCAGGACACCCGCAACTATGGTCACCCACCAGTGATAAGCATCACCTTGCAACAAGGACACGGTGCAACCCAACTTGCACACATCGTTGCAATTCTTCTGATTCAAAATACGGATTATCTTTTCCAGCCATCTGTCAGCTGCTTCAGGGCTCAAACCCATGAATTCTTTGACTCTCAAACTACGAAGATGTTCTAAGGGTAAACCTTGATTAACCACCACAACAAGTGTCGGTGCTTGCACTTGCACCCTAGCCAACGCTGCCTGAAACGCTCTCGTTATCGCCTGGATTAACGAGGTCAAATCACCAAAAATTAGCCCTTGCGGAGCCTGAGGTACATCACCTACCCCAGCGTCGACATGAGGAACCAACAGAGGAGGAAGAGGTAAGGTATTATGAGAATTCCCTATATTATCATTATTCTGCACAGACCTGGCATTACCAGCCATCGAACGAGTCTCGCGTCTAGCCATACCAACAAAAGTATTAAAACACATTAAAGTCAGGCTAGCATTCGGCAAATGATCCAAGGCAACCTTATAAAACCCTTTTAAAACCTCGGTAACAAGCAATGCATTCCCATTTCATAAAACAACGTGATATTAAACAATCAACGAACATATACACAATCACCGTGCAGTTTAAACATCACCAATTAATCAAACAAAAACATCCCAACTTTTCGTAACCTGGATCTGATACCAACAAATGTAACCTCCTCGACCCGACCTAGATACCCGATCGAATCGAGAGAACTACATTAGGTTTGCCGAAGTAAACCGGAGAAAGATCATGAAAATCGGTCCACTTTTTTTCTTTTTATCTTGTTTAGATGCATATTATTAAACCTAAGTGTACATACTTACATCGGGTGAATATACAGAGGAATCGGTCCACGAAAAGGTAATCAATTACATAACATACATTTTAAGGACTAAATGGCAAATATGATAAATTTAAGGAACAATACTGAAATTAAGGTTAACAATCCTCAATTAGTCCAATTACATGCTTACATGTCAAATTTTAGGTTAAAAAGATCATCCAAACTCATACAATTGCATCCATAAAACTTAGGGACCAAAATGAAAGGAACAAAAACTTCTAAATATTCCAAAATAACATAATTAACTGCAGTCGTACCTATACGCATACATGTGTTTTGGTACGCCTTAACAATTTCCAAAACTCAGATTCTAGTAGCTTAAACTCGTACCGAAACACTAGCTCGCGTATCGAAACGCCTAGCTAAAATACTTTAGACCATACCAGAACACTTGCTCGAGTATCGAACGTTATGCCTGTAAAGGCTTACCCGTATCAAAACACCCTCACGCGTATCGAAATGCTATGCCTGAAATAGCCTGGTCGTACCAGTACGGGGACACCTATTTTGATACGCCTGGACTTGTAATGTCCTAAAATACTGTCTAAACACACTTTGATGATAACAAAACACTCCAACATGCTTCCAACACTTAAGCAACATTACTAGGGTACATTTCTAACCAAAACAACACAGAACCATCAGCATTGTAAGGCATTCATAAACCCTTAGATATTCTATAGGCATGCTTCCTAATATCATTATACCAAACAACCAAAACTCACATTAGGCACTTTTAAGGCATACATATCATGATTACTCATCTAAAGCATCAAAACAAGCTTGCATGAACCATTAAAACATGGCAACCATTCCAAATTAACTAGATGCATTCCTAAGCACCCATCTAGCATCATAAAAAGCAAGAATCCACACAAGTTTAACAACATCAAACCAATCATAAAATCCAGCACTTCACATGCTTAAAAACCATGGGAAAACAAAAATACAAGTCCCAAAAACATAGAGAACACATTGCCTTATTAACCAGAAACATAAACCGAGTTCATACTCAAGTAGTCTTGCACTTGGATCACTTCAAACTTTGCCTTTGCTGCCCCAACATGCTCTGCATCATTAGAAAAAAGAGAGTGTAAGCACACATGCTTAGTGAGGATGCTCTTAAAGCAATGATGCAATAAAAACCATTTGAAAACCAAAACCACTTATTTTCAAAAACATGCTTAACAACCCAAGCATTTTCATTATTTCCGACCGAAACATGCATAACAATCATTATGCAACATCATATACAAATTCCATGCTTATACCCCAAAGCATTAAACTATAAACCATGCTTAAGTCCCAAAGCATTAAGTCATAAACCTTGCTTAAATCCCAAAGCATTAAATCATAAGTCATGCTTAAATCCAAAGCATTAAATCATAAACCATACTTAAATCCCAAAGCATTAAATCATAAACCATGCTTAAATCCCAAAGCATTAAAATAGGTTCAACACATGAACTTTCACATATATTGGCATTTATAGTGACCCCGGATAGACTACCCTCTATCCATACATATCGGATACACGGATCTCTCATACCATGCCTAGTTAAACCGCATGATATCCCAAACCTTGCCTAGTTAAACCACAAGATTTGACAACCTCGACTAGTTAAACCGCGAGTTCTACCACCCTTGCCTAGTTAAACCGCAAGTGTACCGACCTTGCCTAGTTACACCGCAAGATCACCATCAATTTGGGTTGCCTAGTTAAATCGCACTCTCCAATTAAGGTCCCAACAGTCCCAGTGGCCTAGTTAAACTGCCATACCTCAAGGACCCATGGCCACGATCGATTTTGTTTATATTTTATAGTGCACTTTAATCCTATGGCATGCCAACTATATTCGGTTGTTTTCTCATCTTGTCACATAGCCAATATATCATTTATAAAACCATTTACTTACTGTTTTACAATGTATTATACAAAAATCACCATGTATGCAAATCACATTGCCAAAGTAGTAACACCATTCTCGACCGGAATGAAAACCAATGCTCACTAGCATTTCTTTTACTTTTAAACCTTGTATATGTACTTAAAATCATGCATTTCCAGTAAGTAAATCAAACCATATTTAACACCAAAACATGAAATCTACATGCTCATATCCAAACTGATATTTAAGAGCAAAATAAGGGAAACTTACTTTCGAGCTTAGGTAAGTGTTTCACGCTTACCCTAAACTCCCAAAAACCTTTATTAAACCTTTGAAAGGCATTTAAACTAGTTTTCGCTCACTGATACACCTCGCCTTCCTTGCCAATGCGAATCGAGCTCCCGACAAGCAACAAACAACGTCAAGCTTCATCACCTTGATTATCCCCCATTTTAACCACATAAAAACAAAAGGCAAATGCATCATTATGCATTCAAACCATTGCCAACAAGCAATTACCCGCAACTCTCAAGTTGTCCACTTAAAAACCAGCCGAAACATATCGAAATCATCCTCGAACACTTCCAAAACTCAACCCAGCCATAATATAACGATTCAATTCACCAAACCTCATCAATTAACATCTAGAAACCTTTTCCCAACATCCTTTTACTTCCAGCAATGATTAAACTCAACTATCACCCCAAAAACCCTTGATTAACTACCTTAAACATTAGAGATTCAACTTGTTTCGGGGTTACAATGTTAAAACCAAGTTGTTAACCCAATTAAACATCAAAATCATGATCTAATCTGATCAAAATCCCAGCAAAATAGAACAAGTACGAAGATCCACAAATTTCATCAATCAAAACACAATTAAACCAATTTTCCTCAATTAAACTATCAAACCACATTAGAAAACAATTGTAAAGAGTCAACAACTTGGGAATTTCAGTAAAGAACCTTTCATTAGAGGAGGAGAACGAACCTTACCTCTAATGGATGCTTTCTCCCTTAATTGGATGATTTACATGAGAAAACAAAGTTAAAACAATAAGTTTTGGAAAGCTAACAAGAAGAAATCATTTACAAACAAAAGATTTAAGAAAATAAAAGTTTACCAGAAGATTTAGAAGAAGAAATTGATGTTTGGTTGGAGAGATTTTGAGAGTAAATATTTTGAGAAAGTAGTTACGTGATTTTTGTTTTAAGAGATTAATTAACAAATTAATTCTCTCCAACCTATTTATATTTTCCAAAACACTTTTGAAATAGCCAATTAAGGGATAAAGTCTGATATTAGACTTTTAGGGAAATTAGCTCCTTAAAGATTTAAAGTTTTGACTCTTTACAAAACAACCACCAAAAATAGTTTTCAAAGTTTGCATTTTGGTCACTAGTCTAAAATGTCTGATTTTCAAAACTCCATTTCCAAAATTGATTTCACCACAATCATTAATATGTTTAATAATGATTTTAGAATATTTTTCCACAATTTTACCACCTTAAAAATATTTAATCCGATTTAATCCCAAAACTGACTCGAATCTCTAATACCAATCCACCGGACCTTCGAACCAACCTTTAAACATTTAAGCCCAAAATCGGGGTGTTACACGTACACCCACATACCAACATCGACGAGCCCAAAAGTGGAAATTCAGCATGGAAATGTGTCCCCCAACGGCTCTAATCCAATCCCAACAGTCTCAAACGACTAGAAACTCAATTGGGAGGATAAAAAGACCCTTGAAGCACCAACAACAACTAATGATATTATTGCCAACATTATTATGATTTAAAAAGTGTCTTAGTGCTTAAATTCTCATTCTTGTATAGACAAACACTTTTGAGCTTAATTGTTAATATTTGCTCAATTGTATTAGGATTTGGGTGAGTGCTTAAGAGTGCAAACAAATACTTAAGAGGGGGTTTTCAGTTTGCTTTTGTTTTTCTCATTGTTGAGAGGGTTTTTGCTTGGCCTTGGGGCATAGGTCAAGTGGTTGTAAAGGTTTCCTCTTTAGCCTGTAAAAAGGAAGAAACTCATTTAGTGAATTTGGAAATCCTTAGTGGGGAAGTTAAGGTAGTGGATGTAGAGCTTGTTAGAAGCTCGAACTACTCTAAATTCTTGTGTCTATTTTTTCTATCTTTTTTACTTCCACCACCAAACCCCAAAATCCAACTTCTCTACCACTTGGCAACACATTTCGGTTGAAGGAAATCGAGTCCAACACAAACAATTTCTCACCTATTTTTTACACACACAAAAAAACTTGGGACCCCTTTTAAATGGGTACACTATTAAGCCATTAAACTAAGTTAGTAGATCATTTATAACTCACTAGAACTAATATTTAAGTTAAACCACACCACCACTAATCTAATTAAATAAATATTTTTTTTTATAAAATTAATATTAAAACATTCCTAAAAAATTTAATTTATAATCTTTATTTGAAATAAAATATAAATTTTAAATCATTTGAAATTATTTATTTTTAAATTTATTGTTTTAATTTTTTCATTGTCTAATATAATATTATAAAAATATTTATTTTATTAGTTTTTTAAATTCCAAAAAATGGAAAAATAATTTTTTATTTTAATGTTTAAATTATCTAATATAATATTATGAAAATAAATATATAATTATTTTATTAGTTTTTTAATTTCCAAACAAAATGAGAAAATAATTTATTATTTAAATTTATACGTTATCTAATATAATATTATAAAATAAATATTTTTCAAATAATTTAAAATTTATATTTTATGCCAAATAAAGATTACAAATTTAATTTTTTAGGAATATTTTAATATTAGTTTTATAAAAAAAATAGATACTTATTTTTTTAGTTTAGTGGTGGCATGATTTAACTTAAATATTAATTTTGGTGAATTTTAATTGTATCACTAAATTAGCTTAATGGCTTCGGTAGTACCTACTTTTTACAAAGGGTCCCAAATTCGATTCTTTATAACAGTAATTTTGTTTAATTTTAAGGCGGTAACTTTGGTTAAGTTAAATATTTGTTTGTTTAATTTTTATTACAAGCAATTGCTTGGCTCAATGGTTTGTGTTGAACCATTTGTCTAAGGAGTCTTTGGTACAAATCCCACTTGCACCAAAGAAAGTGTTTTGTTTCCTCTGATTTTGTTCAACCAATCAAAAAAGTGACACGTGTCACTTTTTAGTTGGAGAAATAAAATATTAAAAAATAACATGCCAATAAAATGATGCCGAAATTTAAAAAGTAATAAAAAAGTTCCATGTAATCTTTTCCGTTAAGATTAAATGGCAGAGGTACCATTTTGAAAATGAAAGGTAATGTTAGGTACCATTTTGCCAAAAATAATATTTAAGTACTAAAACAGTAATGCAGGAATAGATGAGGTACTATTTATGTAGTTTCCCTAATAATAATAAAAAATATGACTATTAAAAAAAAGAAAAAAACTTTGATACATAGGTTATGTAAACTTTAGTTTACTCGTGCGCTTTAGTTTTAGAGGTTAGGATTTAGTTTTAGGGGTTAAGATTTTAGTTTAGGGGTTTAGGTTGTGGGGTTTGTAATTTAAGGTTAGTATTTAGAATTGAGGGTATATGGTTTTAAGGTTTAGGGTTTAGTTTTTTAGGGTTAGGGTTAGAAATTTAGGATTTGAGTTTTATAGTGTAAATATACTGGCTTTGTGTAAAATTAGCTTGTGCATCAAAATTTTACCCTTAAAAAATATGAGTAAACAAACTAAAGTTTTAAAAATGACATTAGAAGGATTCAAACATGGATTAAAATGAAGTTAAAATTTTAAAACCTTTGTTTTCTTATTTTCCACTTTCCTAAAACATTTTCAATGAAAACAATGAAACTATTTTTTTATGTTTTCAAATTTTCACTTATTTTTGTTTTCATTTTCTAAAGTCATTTTCTAATTTTACAACCAAACATGTTTTCTTCATCGTTTTTCATTTTCCAAGAAAATGAAAACATACTTCATTCTCTAGCATTAAATGGACACCGATTTTTAATTCTTTTATTTTTAAAATTATTTATTTGTTTTTGTTGAGATTTTTGTTTTGATATAATAATTTGAAAAATGTTTTTGGACTTGATTGAAAGATTGCAAAAATGTTTCAAAGTCCAAACAACTTGAAAATATGTTTGAGGTGCTTTCAAAAGGTTTTAGGAGGTTTTAAAACGTTTTTAAATAGCAAAATTATCAAAAATTGAAGCCTCGTACCGATATCAATCATCCAGTATCGATACGTGACTCAATCTACAAATTCCAGAACCAAAACCTCATATCGATACAGCTTTTGCAGTATCGAAACCACCTTAGAGGTTTCGAAACCTCTGCTTGTTTTTAGCCTGCAACGGCTATTTCCCAAAACAGGGGCGTATCAATACGGGTACTCGTGTATCGGTACCGACAACACCAGAATGAGAAATTTTGCTTGGAAATCACCCCAACGGCTCCAACAGCTAGGAGCCCATTCCACACCATAAAAGAAGACTTTGAACACTTGAAGATGGTTAGAGAACATATCCAAGCAAGATGATCAAGAGAATTTGAGTCTAATTCTTATTTCTTAATTTCTCTTGTATATAGTTTAGAGAGTGTTTCAATTGTATATCCTTTTACTCTTTCTTGTGAGCTCAATTGTGTAAACACTCACCTTGTGAGGTATTTAGTTTACCAAACAAACCTTGTAAAAGGGAGAGGTTCTAGTTTAGCCTAAGAAAAAACTAGAGTGGTTCTATCTTAGCCAGTAAAAGATAGGGTTGTAAAGATTTCCTCTTGAGCCTGTAAAAAGGGAAGAATTCAATAGTGAATTGGAAAATCCTTAGTGGTGTGCTAAGGTAGTACTACAAGCCTATCAATTTTTATATTTCTAAAAATAATGTCTAAAATGGATATTTTATTTATTTAAAAATATTTTTATAACAATAACAATTCAATTTTAAACCAAACAATTCAAAATCATTTTTCATTATACTTAAAAACACTTAAAATTTAGAGACATGTGGTGCAATTAACTCAATTAATAATTAAAAGTTACAATTATTTTAAGGGTAATTATTTCATACACAGGTGGTGGAAACAAAAAGTTTCTACAAGTGTTTTAGTTTTAGGGTTTAAGGTTGATGGGTTTAGTAGTTTAGAATTGATGAGTTGTGGTTAGAATTTAGAGTTTAGAGTTTATAAGTTAAAACCTAAATCCCTAATCATATTACATTAAACTCTAAACCATAACCTATAAACCCTAAATTCTAACCACATCTTCTAAATTCTAAAACCTCAAGACTAAACCCCTAGAATCTAAACCACAAATTCTAAACTTAACCCCTAAAACTGAGGCTCTTGTAGAAACTTTGTGTTTTCGTCGCCTCTGTATGGAATATAAATCTTCTTTTCACCAAAATAATTATAAGTTAGTATAATATGGATAAAATTATATTAGAATAAAGTAAGGGTGATTGTTTCATACATTGGCGGTGAAAAAATCTATAAGTGTCTTAGTTTTAGGGTTTAGTGATTCAGTTTAGGATTTGTGTTTAAGGGTTTAGAATTTAGAGGTTGTGGTTATGATTTAAGGTCTAAGGTTAGAATTTAGGGTTTATAGGTTAAAACTTAAATCCCTCACCATATTACTCTAAAACCTAAACCATAACTTCCAAACTCTAAATTCTAAACTTAGACCCTAAATTCTAACCATAACTCTAAACTATAAACCTTAAATTAGATTCATAAACTTTAAATTTAGGTATTTGTGAAAATATTTTTTATCGTTTTGTATTGAATATAAATTCATAAAATATAATTATTATTTTGAAACTATCACTTAAATGTTATAATTATATACAATTTAAACTAATATTTATTAAGCACTATAAATAACCCATCAAATTTGATATTTTCAATCAAATAGCATAAAAATCACCAAAAGAAAAGGAATGGAGATTAATAGCATTAATAAATTACATATATCTAAAAAAGAATGTAATATTAAAATAAGAGAAAAAGTTTGATACATGGTTCGTGTAAATTAAAATTTACACGTGCTTTTTAAATTTAGAGGTTAGGGGTTTAGATTGTAGGGTTTAGAATTTAAGGTTTATGGTTAGAGTTTATGATTTAAGAAATAAAGTTTAGGGTTTAGAATTTAGGGTGTTAGGGTTAGATATTTTACACTTGAGTAAAAATATTTTACACGGGGTTGTGTATCAAAATAAAACCCATAATAATTTTTTAGAGAAAATATCAAGTTATTTTCTAACACAAACCGAGACTGAGTGATGACATTCGCCGGTACACCACAAGCTTAATTAACATATAAATAATAATAATAATAATAATAATAATAATAATATTTCTATTATTATTCAAATTCTAATTTGAATTCTTTAATTTTTAAAATATTTTATATTTATTTATTAAAATTATATTTGTATAAAATAAAATATATAAGTGTGTGCATGTGGAAAAAAGTAATAAAGTTAAATAATAATATTATTCAATTTTTAATTTGAATTCTTCAATTTTTAAAATATTTTATATTTATATATTTAAATTATCTTTGTATAAAGGATGAGTCTACCACATGCGTCGAACACCGCTGAACATCACTAATGTTGAACACCGCTGAATACCATTAAATTAATTAATAAATATTAAAAATCTCAATGACTTAACATATAATTATAAATTATTTAAAATAAAATTTTAATTAAATTATTTTTCATATATATATATATATTATATTTTTTATTTTTTTAAATACTAATTTTAGTCAATTTAAAAAATAAAAACCTTAAACCCAAATATCTAAACCTTAAAATCAAAACTTTAAATCTTAAACCCGTAACCCGTCAACACCTCTGTAAAGATCTAAAACCAAAAACAAAAGAACTGAATACAGGAGGAAAAATGTCACAATCAAAACAAATACCTTCCCCCAATTCGAAAAAGTTCTGCAAGATCATGAAACTGTCCATAAATATCGCCACAAATTGCTTTCTTCCATTAATATTTCCCTTGCCTTGTCGCATAATTATCTAACCTAAACAAGGTAACATGAAAACAGAGCCATAGTTTTAGGGTTTTGAATTTAAGGGTTATAGTATTTGGTTATGAGTTTTGAATTTAGTGTTTTATGATTTAGGGTATTTGATCTAATTATTTAAAAAAATTAAAATATGTAATATATATGAAAAATAATTTAATTAGAATTTTATTTTAAATAATTTATAATTATATATTGAGTTCTTGAGATTTTTAATATTTATTAATCAATTGTTTCAAGCAGGGTTTCAAATAGCGCTCCGTTAACGCGATAGCGGCCGCGAAAGTGCGGTCGCGCCGCCGTCCGAAACCGCAATCGGAGAAAATCACGGTGGACAACGGAATCACGACGATAGCGGGCTGTCGTGGACGCGAAATAACGGATAGCGGTCAGTCACGGCGATATATTGTTGAGTTCTGTAAAATTGCAAGGTTGCCGGGGAAGAAGAAGAAGAGCGCGGCTGGGTTTAAAATTCTGGAAAAATGGGTAAATTACATAGGGTGACATTGAACTTTTTAAAGTTCTTAGTTTGGCCTCAATACTTTAACCCGCATTCAAATTGATCCCTTAAACTTTTAAAACTTCTTGATTAAGCCTTTAAATTTCTATTTTATCTCAATTACGTCCTTAAAGATTTATTTTTTGTTAAATCTAGTCCTTAAACATTATATTAATTTTATTTTCCTTTTACTTAATAATAAAATTAGAGTATATATTGAATATAAGTATTGGAAAAGAAAATCAAATAAATGAAAATAAAGACTTATATTTAATGTGGTATAATTGTTTATTAATAATATTATAATTATTTATTTTTTTATAATATGTTTATTGTTTATGATTAGTTTTTATAATATGTTTATTTAATTTTTATTATTTATTAATATTATTAATTATTTTTTATATTAATATTTTTTATTTTTTGTTTAGGCTTATTCACATGTTTAGTCCTTTTATTATGGCACATTGTTTATTTAGAATATTCATATGATTTTATTATTCAAACTAAACTAAACAAAATCACAATACAATCTAGAATTATTTAAACAAAATCACTTTCACTTTCAAATTCATATTAATAAAAGTTCATAAGTGTTAAAAAATACTCTAAAAATCATTGAAATTAACTTTTTATATTTATAATTATAATTAGTATATTTTACAATAAATTGTGCAAAATTTAAAAAGAATTCACGACTGCAACACCCGCAGTGACTGCAATAGCCTCCGTTATATCCGAAAACGCGATAACCGCGACGCGACCGAAAACGTGACCGCGACTGAGATTTAAATCCCTGGTTTCAAGCAATGTGCATTCTCCATTTTTTTGAACGGAGTAGACAAACCCTTCTCTCTTTTTTTATATTTCTAAGCTACTGGAACTAATATCTCGAAATTAAATATATGATGTTTACAATGATACAATAAGAAATTTAATATAATAAAATCATAATTAAAGTGATAAAGTTGATATTCATTTACATGTAAAGGTTTCAAGTATTAAATCAATCATTCTTTTAATATATGATGATTAAAAAAAATCCAATATGATGTTCATAGTGATAGTTGAATATGTGTGGAAGAAATGGATTCATCAAACAACATTGAATTACATAAACTAATGGTCTTCGACAATAGAACAAAATTTCCTCAGTTAAGGGTTTTAAAATAGCCCTAAAATACAAAATAGCACACCAGATTATGTTATCGCTCAATCAGCTTTTATTACATTCCAGGGATAGATAATATTATCGATCATTATCTTAAATGTGATTATAAGATGTACACATATTGTTTGATTTTTTTAGTTACCCTCCCGATTTTTTAGGGGTCAAGACTTTGTCCTGAATTAATTCGGACCGACTCACGTCGTACATATAATTTTAGTGATTGAGTTTCTCGACGAAAATTTTCTGTATAATTGGGGTATTTTATGGCTGCAAACAATTCCACTTAAACACTCTTAAATGGCTATCACACTGTTATTTACTTTTTCATGTGGAAACATAGGCCGATTAAACTCCGATAAAAGCTTACTTGCAACTAGATTTACAGAGTTGTACATGTAAACCAAGGGGGATAGTATGATTCCTCCAAAATAGGAAAACACCTAGACCTATTTACTTCTATGATGGCACCAAACCACAACATGTAGGCCGATACCTATTTACTTTCAAACCCCTTTTCCATATTCAACATCCTAAATGAATACACCAAAAAAAGGTTTCATATCACCTACAATCTTTTTTCTTATATCACATGAAATCAGGAGCGAATCTAGAAATTTAAACTTGATAGTTCATCGATTGATAATAAACATAATTGCACGTAAATTAAGAATATATTGAACAAGTCATCAAAAGCTACATTCAAAAGTTATAAAAAATCCAAATTAAAAATTACTAGTACATAAAAATAACTACAATTATTCAAAATAAGTTCTCATATTTTGGTATCGGCATACAATAACACTCAGGGGCGAAACCAGAAAATTTAGTTTAAGATATTAAAATTTAAATTTTTATAAAGCGATTTTTTTAAGTATGTAGGAACAAACAATGGGGTGAATTTTCTTTTAAATGAGTGTCAATATTCATTTAAAATTGTGTTACTTTTATTTTTTAATATTATTTAATATTAAATTTATAGAAAAAAATTTCTCTAAAATTTTGTGAGTATCCTCTAGACAAGGTTGCTCTGCCCATGATAGCACCTAGGCTAACATCTAAAAATAAATCTCTCTACGAAAGTAACCAAACAATATGCAACAGTTAATCTTTCATGCTATCACACAAGTTTTTATGGTAGTCATTACTAAAAATAATTGTTCTACCGTGATGTTGTCACAAGAAGAAGCAACACTAATTTCAAAAGCAAATAGACTTTTAAATGAATTTCATGCTTATGCCTCATCAAATTTGATGAAAAGTTTATTTATGTTCTTTACATCATAAAATCTCTCATCATTTTGGATATCAGTAACAAAATTTCTCAATGAATATTTAAAAAAGATTAATTAAACTTTTTTAAATGTATTAGGATAGAATTCGATAAGTTATCACAATTTCTTTCCATCAAAAGAAGAAAATTGACCGAAAGAATAAAAGCAATACATACAAATAAGTAATTCCTTACTTACTTCACTAAATTAATTTTCAAGTTATTACAATTGTAAAAATCAATCACACTAAGAAATATTTTAACACGGTAATGGTGGATATTTGTCACTTGTGTCGACCTACTTCCACTTTAACAACTCCTCGAAATAACATATTTTGCCTTCAGATTAAGAACCTTCGCTTTATACTTAACCATAAATTATGTAATTCTTTCCATGAGATCATCACATCTATTATCTCTCAAATCTTGAATTTATCGATATTTAAAAAATAATATTTAGTATAATACATTAGTATTTTTACAATCAGTTCTCTTTATTCTATAGAAAAATTAATTAATTTGAAATAATATTTTATTTATTAAAACTAATTTTAAGAGAAAATAGTAAATTATTTTTTAATTCTCATCGATTTTTATTAATTTTGATCTAATAATAATAAATTAAAAAAGTTTAAAATTTTGTATAAAAAAATTAGACTATAACAAGTTTGATGGAAATATTTGATGGACTTATAAACTAAACACCAAAAAAATGGTCCACTTTTTAAGCCCAAATATAATAGTTTAGTTTAGTTTGTTAGAGTTTTAGCTTATTTTTCTCTGCTCTGTTGTTGTTGTTACTGCGTCCTTTCATTCTTCATCTCTTCTTGGTTTTGTAACTTTCAGTTAACATTAGGATCGAGAGTAAAAAAAAAATTAATGGTAGGTCACTTAACTTAAGAGGAACAATACTAGATTCGTCACTGCATGAAATCTTGACCATTCATTGATCAAAAAGAAAATCATGAATGAAAAGGTTTCACAATTAGTACCATTGCAGAATTTATCAAAAATGACGGAAATAAAATTTTATACTATCAATATTTTACATATAATTCCTTTAAAAATGTGAAAAACACAAGTATTTTCAAAATATTTTTTTTAAAAAATTACAATTATAATTATAACCAAGATACTTATATGACTATAATCAGAAATCTATTAATATAATGCACAACTTTAAATAAAGTTTACACACTAACTATGAAATGTGTTCCATTCTTATGAATGTGAATTGAACCCCAACTTTGACCTATTATGTAATGTTAATACATAAACTTTGAAACAATAAAAATTATTTTTTGGGAGCCTCTTTCGTTGGTAAGCCCTTCCGTCCATAAGCCCATGAAATTCCAAGGCCTTCCACTAAGAATGTAATTTGGGGTTAAAAGTTTTCGGTTGACACCCTCCCTAGCTTATGTTGTGAGTTCGAAACTTATTAGGAGCAGATTCTTCTTCTCCATTAAGTAAAAATTGTTCCAAAAAAAAAAACTTTGATTTTGATTCAATTGTATATATTTAAAAATGCATACATCAATCTAGTTTCAAGTTAGATAGATGTAATTATATATGTTTATGCAATATGAAAATGTAAAAAAAATGATGCTATATCAACAACAGTTTTAATGATTCATGAAAATTGGATTAAATCAAAATTTCATACAATTGGACAAAATTAAAATTCACGTATCATATTATATATTTAGTTAAAGTTCATGTATAGTTTGGAATTCTTTCGTTTTGTTCCTATAACTGGGTGTCATTCTATTTGTTTAAGACCACTCCAGATGGTGGTGAGTCTCATTCAAGAAGCGGTCTGCCAGAGAGGAATATCGCTTTGCTCTGTTGTAGGCCACTCCATTTGGCCCAATCTACGAATTGCATGCCATGCATAAATGTTATTGGCAAACCGGACGCCTACCGTGAAGGCCATTGCAAGCCATGGAACCTGCTTTGCGGCCGGTAATGCTTCTACCAGACGCTCTAATCCATTAATAATTTGATAACGGGTGTTGGAAGATACCGCCAGGAAAACACCTGATTAAGATGGCAAACCGTTGAGCAGGATGGAGTTGAACAAAAAGAAAGTCCCAAGTTAATGAAACTCTATGGTACTTGCTAAAAAAACTGTTAACTAGATTTGGTCAACCAAATTTCGAACTAAGAATATGGATAAATGAACAATTTTCAGTTCATAATTTAAAACCCGTTCGAGGCTCAGATACTAGAAGCACTCCATGAAATAGTTGTCACAATTAATGGAGGATTAAGAAGCATGAGATCGAAGTTAAAAGTTGATATGTAAATAAGTTAAACGTACCCCAAAGAGCAGCACTTTTCACATGAAGGGGCACGGGAATGTCCTCATCTGATTTCCTTATGTTCCAGATCATTTAGAAGATTTACACATGAAATAGAAATAACAAAAACAGTCAATACTATAAAGTTGAGATATAGATCACATTGAGAACTAAAGAAGTTTGCTCAATTACAAAAATAGACAAAAAAATTGAAAGAAAGAAAACGTAAGCAAGTAATTCCTCTCAGGGAATGCAGGTGATAAGATTCATGACATTCCAACATTATAGATGGCAGACAAATAGATATACAGAAATGACCTCTATAAAAGAGTTATGAACTCGAACAAGCGGAAAAGACAATAAGATCTGTTGCACACTGAATGCTAGTCCCAAATCATTTAATACATTAAACTTTTAGCAGGAAAGAACACCAAGAAGGTTTTGAGTATAAGTGGTGAACAATGAAAAGGTACAAGATGCATCGAGAGAAACTAGTACCTTTTGGCAGTCATTATCAGATTTGTGATGCCTTGGCCAACAAGACAACAGACGAACCCTACTGAGCCATACAACACACCCTGGATCCAAAATAAGCCAACAAATAAACTAACAACATAGAATGTCCATTATACCTTTTTTTAAAAAAGAAAAGGAGGAAAAAAAGAAGGGATGCTACAGTAGCCGTAGGAAATGCAAAGTGCTTTGATCGTGCAAGAAATAGATAACCATACAACAATAATCTGAGGGATAAACTAAATGCAACATCATATTTAATCAGAACATGGAGCAACATGACCTCCATGCTTTGACATTTCCCCTAAAAGAGTCATTCATTACTCAGCGTACCTTATAAAAATATGCAGCAATCTGCTGTTTCGCTGAAAATTTACAACCTGGTCTTTCGGCTTCAAAAACACTGTAAGATCATAATAGTTCACATTGAGTTAAAACTTTCAAAATTTTCTGACTACTTAAATCTGCGTAAAGTACAACAAAATTGGAACCAGAGAGGAGAGAGGAGCAAAATGAAATTTTATGTTTTATCCAAAGAACAAATAGCTCTATCATGAAATCTATTCTAGTATCAAACAGCGAGAATGTCCACGATGAACAAACTCAAAGGAATGCTTAAAAATCAACTAACAAAATAAGTGCTCAGAATTTCATAAGACATAAGGTGTTGATATGTTACGAAGACATGCTAGGAAGAACAGCAGTAGCACGCAGTAAGCTAAAAATAATCCTCGGGATGCAGATGGTTGACCAAAACGAGCATATGGTGCTAACATACCAACTAAAGCAACGTCAACAGCTATACCGACCGAAAGGTTGGCAAGGTACAAGTCAAACTCTGTCCAAAAATCCTTTCCCCTTTTCTGTATTTCCGCAATTGTAGCACAGCAAGAATCAATTACTATCTGCATCATGACACGTCAAACAAAGCATGGAAAAATCAAAAGTGGAAAACTTAAAGCTCCATGAAATACTTAGCATAAACTGTAATAGACAGAGAACCACAAGTACATGTTGCTAAACTACAGCTAGGCTTATCAGGCTAGACAACCAAGTCATATGGTTAATGTTAACGGTCGCTTGGTCAGTACATTCATAATTTTATAACATGGGTCCATATGGATAGCTTTCAGAAATCATTAACATTCATATAATCGAGTGAATAAACATAAAAATTACACACAAACCTCTGTTCCAACTTTGAAAAGAAATGGAGGATCTGCCAGCATTCGATTCCGGAGCATAGAGCAGTATTTTATTAAAAAGCCAAGTGGCCAAGCCGTTCCCTGTCAATTTAAAAGGTAAAAAGTGAGAGCATAAAGCAGCCTGCTTGTAAAAATAGATTAAAACCATTAACTGCTGCAGATTTAAAGTAAAACAGAAGAAAAGAAGGAAACTAAGCAATTAGTTAATCCATATTCCTTAAAGACACTGATTCCCACTTCTACTTCAGTTCATTTCCCCTCCATTTTCTAAGCAATTAAACAAAATCAACGATAAAAAAGCACAACTTAAAGCCTTTAAAACCCGACCTGTAAATCCAAGTAACGAAGAAGGAACAATTTCCGTAATCCATTACTTTTCGCAGCTTCCAGCATATCCGAAGGCAGCTCCGCTCCTCTAGCAATCGCTTCCTTCATCACATCCTCAAACTTCAAATCTTCAATATTCGCCCAAACTCTCTTTCATCTTCATTGCCACCTTCACCACCGTCTCCGCCACCAAATGAGTCACCGCCTTCATTACCTCCACCACTACCGCCACCGCTGAAGTCATTCTTCTGTTGATCACCGCTTCCGATATCTAAAACCCTAGACTCGTCATCAAAATTGCCTTTTACCCCTTCCAATGAACTACTAGTTATGTTCCCCGTTGAAGTTAATTTAGACAGAGACACGGTATTGTTAAACTCTTTGAAACAAACGGAATTTCTAGTTCCGATCTCCTTGATCGCCGTTAAACCGCCGGCGGAAAAAGTAGAGAGTTTGAAGGTTGCGGGCGATGAAATTGACATTTTCCGAGATTTGCGAACGCAGATATAGAGTCGATTGACTAAAAATGGAAGGAAAGAAATTGAAAGTACAATAAACGGCATTCGCGGAATTTTGTGTTCGGTTTTCGACTTTGATGTGAGCCGAGGAGTTATTAGTACCAAACATCCTTAATTTTAAAGGCTTAAATAAAGAGTAATCTATACGAAACATCATTAAACTTTAATTTTTGTATAAAATATCATTAAATTATAAAACAATATTATTATACCATTAAATTTATTTTTTTATTACTATTATGTTACTCAACCGTTAAACTGTAACGAACCATTAAATACAAAACGGCGTCGAATTAAAAACTTCTAGGATGAAAGGTTTATATCAAGCCACCAAGCAACTTAAAGACTTGATATAATCCTAACGCAAATAATATATAAATTACTGCAGTTGAACTTAATTTTATTTATTTCATAATATAATTTTACAATATTTATAATATAATTTTATAAATATATTAACTTTATAAATAAATATTATTTATAATTTATATTATAAAATTAAAATATTACTCATAATATATATAACTAAACCCTAAACCCTAACCCTAAACCATATATGTAATTAAATCCCAAACCCTAAACCATATATATAACTAAATCTTAAATCATAAACCCTAAACAATATATGTAACTAAACCCCAAACCCAAACTCAAACCCTAAACCATATATATATAACTAAATCATAAATCATAAAGCCTAAAGCTCAACCCCTAAAACTAAAATATTATTTATAATTTATATTACAAATCTTAATATATAATATAAATAATATTTTAATATAGAGTTTTGGGGTTAGGATTTAGTTATACATTTTTAGGGTTTAGGGTTTGGAGTTTTAGATTTTAGATTTAATTATATATATTTAGGTTTGTAGTTTAGTTAGCTATATGTATGGTTTAGGGTTTGGAGTTTAGGGTTTAGTTGTATATATTATAAATAATATTTTAGTTTTGTAATATAAATTATAAATAATATTTATTTATAAAGTTAATATATTTATAAAATTATATCATGAGATAAATCAAATTAAGTTCAACTACAGCATTATTTATATACTATTTTTGTTAGAACTATATTAAATCTTTAAATTGGTTTGGTGGTTTTGCGGAAGCTTTTTATTCTAGAGGTTCTTGGTTCAAGCCTCTCCAAATGCTTGTTTTTTCTTAATTTTGTTTCTAACAAAACGACGTCGTTTTGACCTATCTTAGGCATTAAAGCAACTATACCAAAACGACATTGTTTTGCATTTAACGGTCCGTTACAGTTTAACGATCGAGTGACATAATAGTAGCAAAAAACAAAGTCCAGTGGTATAATAGAATCATTTTATAGTTCAATGGTATTTTTGATACAAAGATTTTGAACTTTAATGTGAGCCGAGGAGTTAATACTACCAAACATCCTTAAATTATGAGTCTTATTTTAAAGTCTTAAATAAAAAATAAGTGCTTAAACCATACATCTTCTGAATTTTAGGTGCCAAAAGTATTTTTTTGTTAAAAATAGGTGTTTAAAGTTTACACCGTTATAATTTTAGGTGTTTAGTAGTTAATTACCGTTAAAAAATTGACTAACCAATCAATGCTTGACTTGTGGCAACAATTTAAATTTTTTATTTTTTGAAGAATAAATCATTTTTTTAAATTTTTCAAAAATTTCCTAATTTTTTTTATTTTTTACAAAACAGTCTCTGAATCTCTAAAATTTTTCAAATCCAAACCCCATTGTCGTTTCTGAGTACACTCCTTTAGTTTTCGGACCTAATCAGTAATTTCTCTCAACACGACTTTGTCGTAAACGACGAACGACGTGTCGGCCGAATGTCAATTTTGTGTTCAACGTTCGGCTGACACACCGTTCATCGTTTCCAGTGACGCCGTGTTGATGAAAATGACCGGCTAGATCCGTGACCGAAGGGATATGCTTAGAGGCAGCAATTTGGGAGTTTGAGTTTGAAAAATTTTAGGGATTTGAGATTGTTTGTAAAAATTGAAAAATTTTAGGATTTTTTGAAAAATTAAAATTTGTGTGTAGAAAATGTTTTAACTTTTTTATTTTAAAAATAAAATAAAATAAACATGTCACGTGTCAAGTTTTGATTGATTAACAGATTTTTTTAACGGTAGTTAAACTACTATGCACATAAAATTATAACAGTGTAAATTTTAGGTACTTATTTTTAACAAAATATACTATAAGCACCTAAAATTTAAAAAAATATAGTTTACACATTTATTTTATAATAAGCCTATTTTAAATTGATTCTTAAATTTTTAAATATTTTAATTTTATATTTAAACTATTATTTTTATTTTAAATTGGTCTTCCAATCATGAATGAAAAAGGTTTCATAATGGTCTTGGAATTAACGTCGAAAAGTTTGTGCTATTTTCTGTGTGTTAACTTCGAAACATGGATTTTAGCGGAACTCAACATCTGATGGTCTTGGAGTTGAACCTGTGCTTCCAACAGCATCCTTTTGAGCTTCTGAGGATTTTCGAATGAACGTTGTACCCGAATTTTCCCGGAAACTAAAGTTTGTAATAAGAATAATTATAAGGTAATATACGTGTAATCACTAATTTTGTTCGAATGTTATTTTTAATTTTATTTTATAATTTGGGTTTCTTGCTTCTATTTATTTATTTTCCTATCAATACTAATATATAACATTATTTATTATATTAATATTTATTATCATAATTATTTATTATATTATTACTATATTATTAATATTATTATTAGGCAAAAGGTCAAAAGTAGCCCCAACATTTGACCTTTTGGTCACTTTAGCCCCTATTCTTTTTTTTTTGGTCCAAACAACCACCTAATGTTTTATTTTTGTTCAAATTTCACCCTCGTTGGATGGAAACCGTTAGTCAACTAGTTGTCAACGCTTGAGGCTGACGTGGCATGTCTGTATGACATGTGGAGATGACATGGCGATGCCACGTGTCACTTTGCTAATGTGGCATTTCAAAAAATATTTATTTATTTATTTATTTATTTTTCAAAAAAAATATTTTTTTAAAAATAATTATTATATATATATATATTAAATAAAATATCCTGAAATTTTCAAATATTTTTAAAACAATCAATAAATCCCCAAATCCAGCCACTTTCGCTGGCGTTGGTCGTGTTGCCGGTGATGGAACGAAGCGCCATTCCCTCACCGAACGACCTGCACACCGTTCGTCGTCCATTTTGCTGCCGTTCGTCGTGAATCGTTTAAATGAATCATTTGACGATTTCACCTTCGTCCGGTGTTTCACGAGGTGTCAATCAATTTTTGATGGCGATATGGTGGGGTAAATGATCATGATAGTCCGGCGACCGTTGTGGTGGGCTGCGACGTGGCAATCGGCGGCGGAATAGACTCAAATCGGGACTTGGGTTTGGGGGAGTTAGGGATTTCGAAGTTTGGGGGCTATTTTGTGAACTCTGAAAAATTTAGAGATTTTTTAAAAATTAATTATTTTTTATTTTTATAAAAATTAAATAGTTTTAAATAGTTTTAACCAATCAAATGATGCCATGTGGCACTTTGCTGACGTGGCATCATCTGATTGGTTAAAAATATAAAAAATATTTTATAAAAAATTAATTAATTTTTAAAATGCCACGTTAGCAAAGTGCCACGTGGCATCACCACGCCATCTCCCCATGCCATGCAGACATTCCACGTCAGCCTCAGGCATTGACCATTAGTTGACTAACGGTTTCCATCCAACGAGGGTGAAATTTGAACAAAAAGGAAACGTTAGGTGGTTGTTTGGACCAAAATAAAGAATAGGAGCTAAAGTGACCAAAAAGGTCAAACGTTGGGGGTTACTTTTGACCTTCTGCCTTATTATTATTATTATTATCAATATCAATTACTATTATTATTTTATTATGATTATGTTTATATTATAAATCAATTTGAAACCAAAAATACTATTATTAGTATTAATGTAAATAATGATCTGTATTATTGTTATTATTATATTATTACTAAGTGTTATTATTATTATAAAACAAGTTGAAAAACTAAAAAATAATTAAAGAAAGGCTAATATTAAATTAAAAGACCAAATTACATTAAAAATCCAAAAATATTCATACATATACACCAGGCCCGATAAGGCAAAAAAAAAATAATTAAAACCCTAACCCTAATTACATCAGAACCCTAATGTATTATCCTCTCATGTGCAGCCACACAAGGGCTGTTAGATTTGGCCTTCGATCTAACGGCCAGGATCAATGCGGGAAGTCTTCCAGGACCCCCACGTGCCCACGCGCGGCTCATCAACTCTCCACGCCGTCACCTCAGCTACCAAGACTGGCTCTTTAGTAGCCGCGTCATGACCACGCGCGACTCTTTAGCTCTCCAGTAGCCCTCTACACGCGCGTGTAGACAACACTGCTGGTCCCTTATCTCCCCACTCTCTCCAGCTCCTCTGGTCCCCTCCTCTGCCATCTCTGCCACTGAGGAGCAACCAGAAATGTCAAGAAACATACATGAAAACAAACAAGGAATTTCAGAGGAAAACAGAACCAATATATTTTTTTCTTTTGTTTTTATTTTTCCTGCAAATTCATTGTAATTTCAGATATATAAACCGAAAGCAACAACATGTAAAGGGATTTGGGAATTCAGGCAATCAATACAAAAAACACGAGCATTTTCAGAGGTATTTTTTTTATTTTCCAATTCAAAAAAAATACAAAGTGAAAGGGGAATCTAGGGTTTTATACCTTGGTGGGTCTTGGACCGTCGTGTTTGTTAATGGAAGAGGTTGGTGCCGCTGATGAGCGACACCTCCATACTTCGGTCTTGTCGTCTCCAGGTTTTTTTCGATTAAAGTTTTTTGGGGCTTTCTTAAAAAAAGTAGATTCAAAATAAAAAATATTTTACTATTGTTTTCTTTAAATCTTGGCGAAAAAAAGGTCGTTTTAAAAACCTAAGGTTTAGATATGGTTTTAAAAGAGAAAAGGGGCCAATTTAGTTTAGGTTTTGGGTTCACCTGTAACGCCTTGAGTTTGAGCCTAGATGTTAGATGGATTGATTAGACGGTTCGGGAGAACCAGATTAGGCAATTCAAGTTAGTTTCAGGAGTTAAATATTAATAAATTGTTTTTGGCTAAAATAAAATATGGAAAATGTTAGAAAATACTTAATTAATATTTTAAGTATTTTGGTAAATTCAATTTGAAGTAATTAAATCTGATTTTGGGACATTTTGGTTCGGTGACTAAAATGTAAAGTTTTTAAAACTATTTTAGTGACTAAATCGTAAAAGGGTCAAAACTTAGAATCTTTAAGGAGCTAATTAACCAAAATTTTCCATCAAATTTTCCCTTAATTTAGGCTATTTTAAAGGTTTTTTAATTGGTTTTAAATATTATAATAAATGGAATTAATAAAAAGGAATTTTAATTACACAATTTATTTTCTCACCTATCTAATTTTACTCTCAACCTTTCTCTCAACTTTCTTAATAGCCAAAATATCAATTTCTTTCTAAAATTTACAGGAATCAATCTCTTTTGATTTCCTTTTTATTTCTTACTTGGTTTCTTTGATTCCTACAACAAAATCTACTTGGATTTCAACCAATCTTTGCCAATTAAGGGAGAAATCAGCAATTAGAGGTGATTTTCGTTTCTCTCCTCTAATTAAAGGTTCTTTATTGAAATTCCCAAGTTCTTGATCCTTTACAACTGATTTCTGTCATGGAAATATGATTGAAACATGAATATGATGATTAAATTGAGTTTTGATGTGAAATTTTGGTAAATACTGATTTGGATCTATTTTATATTGAATCTAATTGATTTAGATCTCTTATAAGATGTGATTTAATGTTACAAGAAGTGATTAATTAAAGAAATCCTGAAATTATATGAATTGCTAATTTTCTAGGTTGTATATAGTTGGTTTTTGAAGTGATCTTGGTGTTGTAAGGTTGCTGGAGGTATAAAGACATTATAAGGATATTTTGGAAGTTAATTGATGTTATTAAGATGTTAAAATCAATATGTTTTGGCTGGTATTTGTTTAGATGAAGTTTGATGATGATTTCAGTTGTTTTAGAGAGGCGTTTGATGGTTTTTAGTAAGGCGAAGTTATGTTTGTTGGTTGCTAAATTTAAAGATGCATGAGAGTGCGTTAATCCTCTGTTTTTGATTGGTAAAGAAGGGGAGTTGGATCCTTTAGCTTTTGGAGAGGTTGCGAAAGCTTCGAAAGCGTGATTCTCGCAATGACAAAAGAGCTTTGGGTTGTTGGTGAGTGGAAATGTGTTTTACTGCTATTAAAAGGTTTAAAAGAAGTTTTGGGAGTTTAGAATAAGTTTGAAACACTTATCTAAGCTCAGGAGTAAGTATTGGTTGAGCTCTCTGTCATTTTCGATTTTGCAAAAATACAATCTCATGCACATGTTTATAGATTTGATTACTTACTGTTATATGCATGTTTTAGAAATGAAAGATGTTGCAAATGATCATATATGATGATATTTGAGCATAACAAATGATTTATGAAAGAATTTTAAGAATGTTAGAATACATGGTTTAATGTATTGAAAAATAGTTTGAATTGATGCACATGCAAAACAATAAGTTAATGTGGCTTTTATTGAGTATATTAGCAAGTGGCTGAGATAAATTTTTATCGGATATAGTTGGCTAGCCATAGGGTTTAAAGTGCACTATAATAAGTCACCTCATGTGTGTCAAGGGGTCAAGAGTGTGCCATGCTCCACCATGAGAACTGCAGCGGTCGAGGGGCCAAGAGTATGCCAATTCTTCTGTTGGTGTATTTATACGTTATAACTATTGGGTATAAATCATACCTATAGGATTTATGTTTGGATTTGATATGTTTTGTATGATCTTCTACCATGCTTCTATGTCTGAAGAATCGATGTTTGTGAAGTTTTATGATGATTAGATGGTGAATGGTGTATGTTAGATTGAGCCAAAGTGTCATATGTTCAACCTAGAGGTCATTATAGGTCTGTCATTACCGGTACGAGTCTTCAGGGATCGGTATGCGAGGACCTATCTCGGCTCAATCTGGGAAAAATTACCTTGGCGTATTGATACGACTAGGGATCGTATCGGTACACGATGTTGAAATTTGGCTTGGTGTCGGTACACGGGCAACCTTACCGGTACGCCTTTTGGCTACTAGAATTCTAATATTCAAATATGGCATACCCGTACCGATACGCTTGAGGACCGTATCAGTAATCCTTTGTATTTTTGCACCCGTTTCAATACGGGAAGTTCTGTACCAGTATGCCAGCCGTTAATTCTGTTAAGATGCCTTCTAAAGTTTGTATTCTTTGCAATTTAGTCCATATTTCTTGATCATGTAATTAAATAAGTTTGAATGAATATTTTAAGTTGAGAATTAACTTGATTGTATGAAATATGACTAATTGAGGATTGGTAACTTTAATTTCAAGGAAGTCCCCTTAATTATCTAAAATTACATTTTAGTCTCTGTAACGCTAATTCGTGCAATTGGAAGTCAATTCGATGCCTGATTGAGTTGTAATTTGTTTACCATAACCAGCATGATCACATTAGGACTTAAATATGCATTTAGATAAGTTAAAATAAAAAATAGACCATTTTCTAAGTAAATCTTTCAAGTTTGTCTCGGTAAACCCTAATATAGCTCGCTCGTTGGGTCTTGCGATTAGACCGGGTCAAGAGGGTTACATTTATTGGTATCAGAGCCAGGTTATGATTGTTGAAAGGTAGGTTATGGTTGTTTGATGTATTGTTGATGTATGATTCCTTTGATTGTTATGCACGATGTTTGAATTTGTGAGATTATGTTCGATATGATATATGTTGGGACATTTATATTGGGGACACATTGCCTTATTACTACTAGTGTTAAATGATTTTTGTTTTTAAAATGTGAGCACCTTAGATTCTTGCTGCAAGCTGGACTGATTATTATTTTGTCATATTTTTATGCTATAAATTCATATTTTTGAGTATGCAATTGAGAAGAGAGATAAGATTGAATAAGTCCACATTTCTTGAAAAGAATGATGAGACATGGGTCAATCTAAGGTTGAGGTAGCTCTGGCTTGGGATTGAAAGGATGTTGAGGCTTATGTTGCGAAGTTAGGTTCGGTGTTGAGACGTACTTTAGTACAGCTCCCAAATTCTTTTGAGCTATGGTGGCGAGTAGTAAGAAAGAATAGAAGTTGTTGTATCTTCGTGTTCTGAGGTGTTGAGATGAACCTTGTCAGATAATCAAGTTAGAATAATAGGCTTTATAGCAAAGTGTCTGTCCATATTTAAGGTGGGTGCAAGTTTTGGCAAGCTAAAAGAGATATTCTGAGAGTACGATAAAGTTGAATAAGTTCGGTCCGAGAATGTTGTTAGTAAATGTGAATTGTTAGACATGCACAATACAAAACACTTATATGTATATATTTAAATATGTCATTACATGCATACATTTGGCCATGACATTAGAGGCTTTGCATACATGTGCATAGGTATCTATGAGGGCATATAGGTAATCATACATACATATAGTCACACTTGCGGATGACTTTTCAGAGACTGATGAGATTACAAAAGAAGTTAGCCTAGCAAGGAGAATCCTTAGGATCTTATAGGGTTTGTGAAGTGTTTAAGGTGGATTTTTTGAGGTTAAAGTTGTGTTAGATTTGAAGCGACTAAGGTTGGAGTTAGGAGTGCGTGGTTTTCGAGGATCAATCATTTGCTATTGAAATTTGTTAAGAAATTTTTGAAGGTTGTTGCACTATTAACGAAGTTGTGGTGTTAAAGATGTCCTGTGGTTCGCGAGATCACATTAGGCGTGATTGTCCACAGTTATCTAGGGAAAGTCAGGCTTCTGCACCTATTGTTGGACCACAGAGAGGCCATGGGCATGGTCATGGACATTTTCAGTGTAGAGAGGATAGTCAGAGGACAATTGCTCATATCGTAGCGGTTCAACCTGAGAATGATGGACCGACGAGAGTTTTTGCGCATCGTGTGGGAAGAAATGATATCAATGTGATTGCAGGTACATTTACTTTGGAGTCCATGCCAATACTTTCTTTGATAGATTCTGGTTCTACACATTCATACATCTTGCATGAGCATGTATGTTTGCTTGATATACATGTAGAAGTGTTAGATGTTGGTATGAGGGTAACTAGTTCTTCTAGTGAGACAATAGTTGCTAGAAGGTTATATAGGAGATGTCCCTTGATGTTTCAAGGTTATGTGTTTGAGGCTGATTTGATAGAGTTGCCATTTTATGGTTTTGATGTAATCCTTGGGATGGATTGTTTGTCTGAACATAGGGCTGTGGTTGATTTTGAGACCAAACGGGTTTCGTTGAAACTTGTCAAGGATTACGAAGTGGTGGTTGTGGGTGAGGATGTCAAATTCTTGTCCAATATTGTTTCAACTTTAGAAGTGCGAAAGTTGTTAGGATATGTAAGTCAAGCATATATAGTTTATGTCATGAATCTAGATATGAAGCAAACGCGAGTCCAGAATATTCGTACAGTTTGCGATTTTTTAGGAGTACTTTCGAAAGAGTTGCCTGGTTTGACATTAGATAAAAATGTAGAGTTTTAGCATTGAGACGTACGCAGATACGGCTCCAGTGTCGATTGCACCGTATCGCATGGCACCAAAGGAACTAAAGTAGTTAAAGACGTAGCTACACGAGTTGTTAGACCATGGTTTCATTCGGCCTAGTGTGTCATTGTGGGAAGCACCGATGTTGTTTGTGAAAAAGAAAGATGGCATGATGAGGATGTGCATTGAATATCGGTAACTAAACAAGTTGACAATTAAGAACAAGTATCATGACCCAGGCTCTAAACTCGAGTGTCGGGTTAACCCGAGGCAAGGGCTTGTGTTTAGGCCATGTTATTGGGCCTTATAAACCTTTTTGGGCTTGGGTTGTTAGTTGGGTATGGGCTTGAGAAAATGACATGAGGTATATTGGTAAATGCCAAAATAGGAGGAAAAAGATGAGGAAAGCTTTAATTTTCTGCATTTTTGCAGAAATTGGTGATATCACCCTCTTTATGCTTCATTTTTCTTTCCTAAAATCATTATTTCTATTCAAACACCATCATCAAAGGTAGGATTTTGAAGTTTAGCCCATTGAATCAAGTTTGGCTTGTAGAGATAAGTTTTATCAGCATTCAAGGATCTATAAAACAAGGTAAGAATAGGTTAGAATGGTGGGAATTGTGGTTTTAGTGGGAGCTCTTGAGGAAGAACGAGAGTGTGTTTGGAGAGCTCTACTTGTGGTTATATATGAGTTTTTAGCTTCTTAAAGCTTTCCCAATAGTGTAGTTATCATTTGACAATCTTTCTTGTAGTAAAAGAGGTGGGAGAGCCTTCCAAAGGCTTGGGGAAGGAGAAGGCTTAGATTAGTGTCAATAGCTTCTTTTCAACTTATAATTCGAGGTTAGTACGCTTCTAACTTCTGTGTGTGCATGTGCATCATCATTTTGGTATGTTTGCTTGGAATATGATGTTTTGGTTAAGTTAGAGCTTGGTTGTTCATCCATGGTAGATTCTATAATTGGTGTTGTTTAAGGGTAAAAATTGATAGAAACACACATAAATGACTCCTCGTAACTTGTAGAAAAGGGTTGGAACTCAAGGGTTGAGAGTAAGGGTAGAATCATGGGATTTCTAAGCTTTAGAGTTTGAAATCTAGGCTCGAGTATGGGTACGGTTCATGCCCGTACCGATATGCCTTTGTTGAAGATGAACCTTGTAGGTAAAATTTGCAAAGTGGTATCGGTACGCGGAGGAGCGTACCGATACTATTGTTCTATTGCAATTTCCAGTGACCAATTTAGGTACCGATACGCTATGGAGGTATATCGGTATGGGCTAGGGATCAGTACACAACGTGTGCGTAGCGATGATGGGTATCGATACATCATGGAGGGGTATCGGTACGAGGGCTAATTAAATTTTTTTGAGTCTAATTTGGGTATCAATACTCAATGGGGGTACCGGTACCTAGAGAGGGGTACCGATACCTGTGAAGGTATATCGATATGTCTAGAGCAATCTCTCTAATAATTTATGTTTTGAGTTTAGGGGTTCCATAAATTGTGGTTAGGGTAACAATATGTCTCTTATGATATAAAATGAATAGTAAAGCTGAGAAAGAGTGTTTTTAACTTCTTTTATGAATTATTTGACCAATAATGTGTTAGTATAAAAGGGAATTGCATGTCTTAGTAAATCTTAAGAATTCTTGGTGGATCATATGTGGTTGTGCCATGAGTAAGGACTTGGTTTGTTATGAGTCCTTGTTTGGTGGTATCCGGATACCTAGTGAGTGAGTGTTGCAACACATGAAAGCCAATCGATATGATATTCTGAGTGATAAAATGAAGGCCATCCGATGTGAGATCTCAGGTGATGATATTGCTCGATGTGAAACTCTAAGTTCCGCTCGATGTGAGATTTTGAGCGAAGACTCGATGTGAGATTCTGGTTATATAAGCTCGATGTGAGATTCTGAGCAGCTCGATGTGAGATTTCGAGCATGGGTGGGTTTCTCAGTGTCGGGTAACATCGGGCCTCACTCCTGGTTTGTTTATTGATGTGTTTATGCTATTTGAGGTGTTGATTTGTGCATACATGTGTTTAGGCGGTTATGGTAGCGACATTGCTTTATCTTACCTTGATATCATATTATCTGGCATGCTCTTAATTATGATTCACCTGAAACCTGGTCGAGTGGTTGTGTATCCACTGAGCTTTGTTAGCTCAGCATTCAGAATTGTTATTTCCGTTCGCAGGTAAGTAGGTCATTGCGTATAGTGGAGCACCATCGAAGCAAGAAGTTCAACATTGGCCGTTGTGGTAGAGTACACGTACTTAGATGTAAAGGGCTATGTATTCATAGGACCCTTGTGTAACACCCTTAACGTATACTCGTAGATCGAATATACATTAAAGATGTTATGAAATCATTAGAAGAAATCTTGACTTGAAAATTTTTTATACCAAAATTTAATTTGCAGTTTAACCCTTTCTTGGTTTTAAATTTAAAACTATGTCATCTAGGTGCAGCTAGTTTTGACCCTGAATTGGTTTACAAAATTTATAATTGAACTATTAAAATAATATAATTCAGGGTGAAAACTACGTAAGCTGCCTAGACCCTTTCTTGATTTTAAAATTTTTACGCGATCAAGGCTAAACAACATTTTAACCATACCAAAGATTTTGCTATTGTTAACAAATCATATTTTTAAACTTATCCATCCATAAAAGCATATAATTACGTTCTAAACTTATGCTATAAACAGTTCCACTTTAAAATACTTACATGCCCACTAGTCTATCAAATTATGGAAAAGACGTACTTACTGAACTTATTGTAGTAACTTGATTTTTCCCAAGTTTCTGCTCCTCCTCGATAGACGATTTCCAGGAAACCTACATGTGACATAAGACACACGCTAAGTACGAACTTAGTGAGACATTTAAACTTATTTATTTTAAAAACATGAAATAATGTAATACAATATGCCATATATAAAAGTTCATTTCGTTTTCTCTATAACATGTCAAGTATATCACAATGTACATATGTCATGTATCATAACTATCATATAAATCATATTATTATTGCATAATATATTCTCTATCATGGACATGCTTTCACCGTGTAATCATTTACATATCATGTGCTCTATCATGGTCATGTTTTCTTAATGCCATCATTTGCATAATATGTATTCTATCATGTATCATGTATCATGTAACATTTCTATCATATATCAATAACATTTCTGTCATGTATCATGTATCATCAATATCATGTATCATCACTGTCATGTGATTCATGTATCATCATTATCATGTATCACCACTATCATGTGTTTCATGTATCATCATACAGTCATTTGCATGCTCATGATCTATCATATAACCATCTTGTGTTATTATTAACGTGTTTGGCTAGAGGCCCATGGAAACCCCGTAGCCTATCTGCACCGTAGTGCCTTGTGGAGTACGTACTCGAGAGGACGCTCTTTGCTCTTCATATAAGGACGCTCTTTGCTCCTTATATTAAACACCTCGTTAGTGCATTTTGCACTATGGGCTTGGATCCCCAGGGTGTATCTTGTTTCATTTTAATCTTGTCATTATCCATATTTCATGTATGCATAATGCATCATCATTTATGCAAACAATAATTCGTACCTGGTATTCCATCAAGCTTGCCATGTCGAGCAATGTATCATATCATGTATTATAGAGAAATGCAATGCCATTTTCAATGTAATGCAAACATTTACAAATGCACTCATCGGGGCCATGTAATAGTATGCCTCACTAAATTCTACTCGATCCTTTCCTTTATAGTATCTCGAATCCTCTTTGATTCGTATTCGGCTTCATTAACCACATGAATATAAATAAACATTTGTTAGATTCACTTCTAACAATATTTCAATTAATCTATTTAATCTTTCAACATAAAAATTTTCCATAAATTTCTGTCATTCCTTATACTGTTCACAAACTCATTTTTGGTTCCTAACGACCATTTTGATCTTCAAATAATTCCTCCAAGCTTGCTAACCAACATTAGACACAAATTGTCTCAATTTCAATTTTTTGGCAGCTTGCACTACCTTTGAAGATTTATTTCTATAAAATGATCTAAAAATCAGAATTCAATTCTGTTTGTTCTGAAAGAAACTAGATTCAATAAGCTTTTCAGCCATATAAATTAATAGCTCAAATTCAACTCGTACGACTTATGACAAATTTTCAAAGTCAATTTTCAGTGCTGATTTCGGAACAGACTACCATACTGTTTTCTGATCTTTCACCACTTAAAAATTCATATCTTTTTACTTGGAACTCGAAATCAGTTTTCATTTGTTGGAAACAAAACTAGATGAACAAATCTTTACATCGGTATAAAATTCACCATCTAATCATTTTTGTAGAATTTATGGTGAATTTTTAAACTTACTGCCAAATCTAGTTTTCCTACACAACTTCCATAAATAACTTCAAACTTTATACTAATTTCTCCTTACTTTGCTATTTTGTCAATTTGGCCCCCTTACTTGATTCAAAACACTAATGTATCACTTTCTTCATCAAATAATTATTCAAAAATAATTCCCCTCTAATTTTTTGTTCTTTCCGAAATAGTCACTAAAAATGCAAAGATAAGGATTCAAGCTTCTTAACTTTGCAATTTAGTCCTCAAATCAACATTACTACCTTAATTCTATTATTTCAAATAAAATTCAGATTTAATCCTCATCCAAAACTCCCTTGCCGAAATGGTCACTTAACTTTGACAAATTGTCAAAATGGTCACTAATTCAATTCAACATCGGTTTAGCATTCTAACATCAATTTCACATCTCCAACATCATTAATAATATAAATACACTTCAAAATTATAAAAAATCAGATTAGTCCTCTAACTTTCAGAATTTCCGAAATGGTCCCTAACTAATAACTTTAGGGTTTTGCTTCCAAATAACAATTCAAGCTTACTAGATCATTAATTCAACATCACAAACACTAAATTAAACTTGAATTCATAAACCCTAATCGTCTTCATACAAACTAAAATATGTAGGTTTAAATCCTAACTTAATAACATGATTTTAACATCATGTAAGCTTGATTCAAACTTAAATCCAACCATGGAATCATAAAATTTCAAAATCCCCAATTTGGTTCATAAACCCTAATTCCATTTTCATGTAAAATTTTCATCAATCAAGCATGTATTCCATAAATTAATTACATCAAAAGATAGAGCTTGAAGAGTAGAACAACTTTGCAGTTCGAAAGATTACCTGAAAATCGAGTTTCAGGGCTTGAATCGAACTTCAAAATTTTCTCCCTTTTTTCTCCCCTTAGTTCGAAATATTTCAAGAAAGATGAAAAATTTGGTTCATATTTTACTTATTTAAATCCACATGTTAAAATTAAATGAATTTAAAATTCATTTAATTAGTAAAATTACTAATTTGCCCTTTTAATCCAATGGCCAAGACTTAATATTATCAAAAATCAATGGCCATGATTTGATCCAATTGTAATTCACCTTCCAAAATTGCCCTTAATATTTCAAAATATTTCAAAATTACCATCCTTGTCAAATGACCAATTTGCCCTCTAACTAGTCTTTATTTACTAGTTTGCCATTCTTGTAAAAATTCAACTAAGTCTAGTTGGAATCCAACCAACTACAATAAAATTTTCATAAAATAATATTTTATGAATTTTCCATAACTTTTGGATCAGTCTCTAAAACTTTTCATTCGATCTAATATATCGATAATTTAACCCTTTACTCAGAATTAAATTATAAGATTCATCTTGAATCAAACTAAAAATATTCCCAACACTTGTAACGGACTTTTATAACCTTCCTTTATCATCTAGTAAAATCTCAAAATTTTTTGGATCAATTTGAGTATCTGAATTCCATTTAAACTTTGATTGTAATTTCCCAATAATAGAAACATCGGATCAATCCAGAATCTTCACGTTCGATCCACACCCTTAAATGATCTATTTATTTATAAAATAAAACCCCCTAACTTTTAGGAAATTACAGCTTTAGTCCTTTAACTTTTCATATTTAGTCTTATACCACACAAGTTTTGTCTATTTATCATTTTGGTCACTAAACTTGAATCTTCAATTCCCATTCCAATTTTCCTCGGATTCTAATCAAACTTTGGAAGTACCCGATTCAGCTCACTATCCATCCCATGATACTTTTAAACCTTAGAAATTTCCTTTTCAAAACCCATAATTAAAGAAATCCTAACCTTTTCAAAGTTTATACTTTAGCCCTAAACTTTCAAAATTTACATTTTGGTCACTGGCCAAAATTTGGGATATTACACCTTGTATTTGTAACTCTATTTAAAATTAAATTGTATCAGCCAAATGTTTTAAATGTTGGTTATTTGGAGCTCCTTATGAATGTTTAAATGTTTTTAATATTGTTGAACTTAATACTTTAAAAATGTCATGGTTTGGATTTAACGAATTGTGTTATTGGATTTGCAAATAAAAAAATTTATGGGAGTGGTTTGGGCTTGTGGCCCAAATGTAGCATATGTGTTTGGGTGTTACAATAAGTATCTTTTGCCAAGGATGAATGATTTGTTTGATCAATTTTGGGGTGCTACGGTGTTTTCCAAGATTGACCCGAGGTCTGGGTATTATCAGTTAAAGGACAGGGATGTGCCGAAAATAGCTTTTCGCACGCGTTACAGGCATTATGAGTTCTTAGTGATGTCGCTTGGGTTGACAAATGCACCAGCAACAATCATGGATATGATGAATTGAGTGTTCCTTGAATTCTTGGATCAATTTGTGGTAGTGTTCATCGATGACATCCTTGTGTACTCTCGTACCGAGAAAGATCACGATCGACACCTATGAATTGTGTTGCAAGTTTTGTTGGACAATAAGCTTTATATCAAGCTGAGTAGGTGTGATCTTTAGATCAAGCAAATGTTTTTTCTTGGTCATGTTGTTTTGGCCGAGGGTATTCGCATGGATCCGCAAAAAATTAAAGCTGTTGTGAATTGAAAGCAACCAAAGTCAATGTCAAAAGTGCGCAGTTTTTTGGGGTTGACAGTATATTATCGACGTCTCGTGGATGGTTTCTTGAGGATCGTTGCTCCTTTGACGAAGTTGTTACAAAAAGGATGTAAGTTTTGTGTGGACAGAGAGTAGACATCAAGCTTTTAATAAATTAGTTAAAGGAAGCTTTGACGCAAGCTCTAATCTTGATTCAACCTGAGTCAGGGAAAGAGTTTGTAGTTTATAGCGATGCATCATAAATTGGTTTGGGATGTGTGTTGATGCAAGAATGAAGGGTTACGACTTATACATCTACGCAATTAAAGGTGCACGAGCGCAACTATCCTACTCATGATATTGAGCTTGCTGTGGTGGTGTTTGCGTTGAAGATTTGGTGGCATTATCTTTATGGTGAGAAGTGTATTGTATACACGAACCACAAGAGTTTGAAATATCTGATGTCGCAGAAAGAGTTGAATCTTAGGCAACGGAGATGGTTGGAGTTGCTTAAGGATTATGATTTGATAATAGAGTATTATCCAGGAATGGCTAATGTTATAGCTGACGCCTTGAGTAGAAAGGTTACGATTGAGTTGAGGGCGATGTTTGCTCAGTTGAGTGTGATGAGAGATAGAGGTTTGTTGGCTGAGTTGCAAGTGAAGCCATCGTTGTTGCAGTTGATTAAGGAGAAGCAACCGTATGATGATTCATTGGTACCGCATGTCAAGGATATAATGGATGAAAATCAAACGGAGTTTTGTTTTAGTGATGAAGGTGTTTTGTGTTTCAAGAGTCGAGTGGTTGTGCCAAAAGATGAAGAATTAAGGCACACTATCTTGACTGAAGCACATTCGATTCCTTTTGCTATGCACCCGGGAAGCACAAATATGTATCAAGATTTGAAAAAAGAGTATTTCTGGGTTGGTTTGAAGAAAGATGTAGCGGATTTCGTTGCTCGATATATAGTATGTCAACGTGTTAAAGCTGAGCACCAGTTTCCTTCTTGATTGTTGCAACCGTTAAGGATTTTGAAATAGAAGTGGGAGAGAATTACCATGGATTTTGTGTCCGGTTTGCCTTTGATGCCATCAAAGAAGAATTCTATATGGGTGATTGTGGATAGGTTTACGAAGTGTGCACATTTTCTGCCTGTGCATACGACGTATACTTTGGATAAATTGGCGAAGATGTATATTGCTGAGATTGTAAGGTTGCACGAGGTGCCAAAGTCTATAGTATCGGATAGAGATCCACGTTTTACAAGGTTTTGGGAATGTTCGCATAAGGCTTTGGGTACGCGGTTGAACTTCAGTACTTTGTATCATCCTCAAACGGATGGTCAGTCTAAACATCCAAGTGTTGGAAGATATGTTGTGGTGTTGCATCATTGATTTCCAAGGATCATGGGAGAAGCAGATACCTTTGGTGGAGTTTGCTTATAACAATAGTTATCAAGCTAGTATCCAAATGGCACCGTATGAAGCTTTATATGGTAGAAGGTGTCGTACACCACTTTGTTGGGCGAAAATAGGAGAAAAATACGTTTCTTTGCCTGATATGTTAAAGGATACTGATGAGAAGGTAAAGCTTATTAGTGATCGGTTGAAGGTGGCTTCGGATCGACAAAAGTCGTATGCTGACTTGAAGCGTAGGGAGATTGAGTTTGCGGTTGGTTATCGAGTGTTTCTTAAGGTTTCACCTTGGAAGAAGTTGATGAGGTTTGAACGGAATGGCAAGTTAAGCCCTAGGTTTATTGGGCCTTATGGGGTGTTGGTCCAGTTGCTTATAAGTTGAGGTTTCCAACGAAGTTGGAGAAGATATATGATGTTTTCCATGTATCGATGCTTCGGAGGTATAGATCGGATCCTTCGCACGTGATACCTATTAAGGAAATTGAGTTGAATCCAGATTTGACCTATGATGAGGAGTCGGTGAGAATTTTGGATTCAAGCAGCAAGTTTCTTCGTGGGAAGACCATAAAGTTGGTGAAGGTGTTGTGGGGACATCGTGGGGTCGAGGAAGCCACTTGGAAAAGCAAGGATGACATGTTGAAGCAGTTTCCCTACCTTTTTTCACGAGGTAAATTTCGAGGACAAAATTTCTTAAGAGGGGGAGAGTTGTAACGCCCTGAATTTGGGCCTATATGTTAGATGGATCGATTAGACAGTTCGGGAGAACCGAATTAGGCAATTCGGGTTAGTTTCGAGAATTAAATCTTAATAAATTATTTTTGGCTAAAATAAATAAGGAAAAATGTTAGAAAATAATTCACTAATATTTTAAGTATTTTGGTAAATTCAATTTGAAGTAATTAAATATGATTTTGGGACATTTTGGTCCGGTGACTAAAATGTAAAGTTTTCAAAACTATTTTTGGTGACTAAATCGTAAAAGGGTCAAAACTTAGAATCTTTAAGGAGCTAATTAACCAAAATTTCCATCAGATTTTTCCTTAATTTAGGCTATTTTTAAAGGGTTTTTAAATTGGTTTTAAATATTATAATAAATAGAATTAATAAAAAAGGAATTTTAATTACACAATTCATTTTCTCACGTAACTAATTTTTCTCTCAACTAATTTTTCTCTCAACTTTCTCAGCAATCAAACTACAATTTCTTTCCAAAATTTCCAGGAATCAATCTCTTTTGATTTTCTTTTTATTTCTTACTTGATTTCTTTGATTCCTACAACAAAATCTACTTGGATTCAACCAATCTTTGCCAATTAAGAGAGAAATAAGCAATTAGAGGTGATTTTCGTTTCTCTACTCTAATTAAAGGTTCTTTATTGAAATTTCCAAGTTCTTGATCCTTTTCAATTGATTTTTGTTATGGAATTATGATTGAAACATGAATATGGTGATTAAATTGAGTTTTGATGTGAAAATTTGGTAAACACTGATTTGGATCTATTTTGTATTGTATTAAATATAATTGATTTAGATCCCTCATAATATGTGATTTAATGTTAAAAGAAGTGATTAATTAAAGAAATCCCCAAACTATGTGAATTGCTAATTTTATAGGTTGCATATAGTTGGTTTTTGAAGTGATCTTGGTGTTGTAAGGTTGCTGGAGGTATAAGGACGTTTTAAGGATGTTTTTGGATGTTAATTGATGTTGTTAAGATGTTAAAAACAATAGGTTTTGGTTAGGCTTTGTTTAGATGAAGTTTGATGATGATTTCGATTGTTTTAGAGAGACATTTGATGATTTTTAGTAAGGCGAAGTTGTATTTGTTGGTTGCTGGAATTTAGAGATGCATGAGAGTGCGTTAATCCTCTATTTTTGATTGGGTAAAGCAGGGGAGTTGGATCCTTTAGCTTTTGGAGAGGTTTCGAAAGCTTCAGAAGCGTGATTCTCGCAACGACAAAAGATCTTTGGGTTGTTGGTGAGTGGAAACGTGTTTTACTACTATTAAAATGTTTGAAAGAAGTTTTGGGAGTTTAGAATAAGTTTGAAACACTTATCTAAGCTCAAAAGTAATATTGGTTGAGCTCTCTCTCGTTTTCGATTTTGTAAAAATACAATCTCATGCACATGTTAATAGATTTGATTACTTACTGTTATATGCATGTTTTAGAAATGAAAGATGTTGCAAATGATCATACATGATGATATTTGAGCATAGCAAATGATTTATGAAAGAATTTTAAGAATGTTAGAATACATGGTTTAATGTATTGGAAAATGGTTTGAATTGATGCACATGTAAAACAATAAGTTAATGTAGTTTTTATTGTTTTATTATATATATATTTACTAGACCTTTAGATGTTATACGTGGCATGTATAGTGTACGTATGTATATATTAGATTCTTGTATAGCGTTTCGTTTGAGTTTAATATTCATTCTTATTCGAGTTCATGTTCATTTGTGCCCGTGTTTCGTATTTATTTATGTTATTGCCATGTTATCTTTGTTTTGTGTGCATGTGTTCGATTCATATTGTTTTGTCTTCTTTATCCATTCATGTCATGTTATGTTGCACCTGGAATATGAACTATCAATGCAGTGTCCTTTTATTCGAGAGTTAACGTGGCTAGTACCAATCGTAATGGTAGTGGTTTTTCGTTTATTCTCGAATAACGAGACCTTTAAAATTTACTTGCATGTATAACCAAATTTTGATTTGAATGTCACTTTAATTCGAAAAATCTAATATTAAAAAGCGATAATAATTTTTGGTACCAATTTTGGGCAGAGTGGGAGTGTTAACCCTTCCCCATCTGTAATCGAGTCCTGGACCCGTTTTATCTCTGGTTTCATTTTTTTTGTGTCCGGTCTACCCCTTTTAAAATGACCGATGATGACTCCCTCATTTTATTTTTTTCTACAACTTTCCCCATATTTTATTGAATTCCCTTCTTTTAAAGAAAAAATGTTTTTCAAAATTTGAAAAGCTAATTTATTTTAATTCATTTTTTAAAAACCAAATATTTTTATAAAATCAAATTTATTTTTTTCAAACCTCGAATTTTAACGAATTTTAACCTTCTAATTTCTTTTTCAAAGAATAGTCGCTACAATATCTCCATACTTTTTTTAATTCTTTGATAAAGCACACACGTTTTGCAAATAAAGATACACGAATTTAGGTATCTTAGGATGAACATCATCATATTTTCCATTAAGATCGCTCATTAAATTCAATCTATGATTGAATATTAAGAAAATTATATTATTATCTAATGTATTGAATTTAGGTATCTTACTGAGTTGGTGTCACGAGTCAATTCAACACTAATTATTTATTGAAGTGTTTGGATCCAAGAAAGATAGATTTTATATATAGGCTTTGTATGAAAAAAGTAAATCAATGTTTTTGATTTTTGTGAATGTTCTTGGTTGATTAGAGAATTGTATGCAATGATTGGGAGCGACAGAGAAGGTGGGCAGATCATAAAATTAAGAAGACATGAAAAAAATACTATCTATGTGTAATAGTAACGACATAGAAAAATATAATGACATGTCTATAATTTATTGGTTGGGTCCATACTCTGTGGTGGGAAGAGTTTATACAATAATTTTCCTCCGACAGAAAAGATAAAATATTATTGACGATGGAAAACGAAATAAAAAGGGGATAAATTCATATAAAAAATGATTCATTTCTCATTCTTTTGTATGATTTTTATGAATCCATAAAAAAATGTTTATCAATTGAATGAATAAATGAATGAAAGAATATGATTTTTAGAGATCGCAATTTGAGCACCACATCCAACGATTTCAAAAGATTTATGTAATTTGGATAGCTTTGTATTAATCGTTAGGACTTTACGTTTTAAGGATTTATCAAACCAACTAGAATACGTTGTTATAGATTCATAATTGTACCATACTTCAAAAAAGTATTTCAAATTTCGAATTCTAAAAATATATCTTGATTCATCTTCTTATACAAGCATAGGATTTTTTTAGATCACTTAAAATTGATACATTATTTGTATATCCACTAAATTAGAAAGGGGTTTTTTCTCAAGTGGGTTGAAAACAAGGGAAGGATATAATATATATATACATATATATATATATATATATTACGAATTATAAATTTGATCCACCTTTGCGTTGGAAGATTCCTTCGAATAATTTTGGGAGGACTAGAGAGATTAAAGTTGAAAATTTGTTAAGACCAGTTGAAGTTATGTACCTTTTATTATTTTCCTTTTTTTGTATTCTGTAATTTATATTTAACTTAAGGGTAATTGAAGATTTTAACTTTTAAAAATTAATTAAGTCTCTAAATTTTATTTGTACCTAATTAAGCTCTAAGCCAATAAGTTTAATCAATTAAGTCCGTTGACCAATATTGAGCATCAACTTTTGACGTTTTTTTCTTAAAATATTACTGTCACGTGACACATTATAGTTATGTAATGTGACATTTACAGATTATTTTAGAGAACTATTTTTATAAATTTTTTAGAATTTTTAGAGAATTTTGTAAATAAAATAAAAAAACCCTGAAAATGCCATGTGACAACAGTGTAACACGACACATTTCACCAACTAGTCTAAAAAATTGTTAGATTTAATAGTCAACATTGGTTAAAGGGGTGAATTGATAAAATTTTAGAGTATAAGGGTTTAATTGGGTGCAAAAAAAATTAAGAGTTTAATTAATTTTTTTAAAAAAGTTCAAGGGCTTATGATACCCTTAATCATCTATATTTTATAAGATATGGATATTAAATGTATTATATTATAATAGAAATATTAAAAATACATCAAAATTGTTTATGTTTAGAAAATTAATATATATATATATATAATGATAGAGAATAATATATAATTACTAAGTATTATAAATGAAAACAATGTAATTTTAAAAAAGAAATTGAGTCTAAATTTTATTAACTTGTTGATTTATAAAAAAAATGATTGATTGAGAAAGTTCAAGTTTCGAATTGAACTACGTTTAAATAACTATATATGATATTGAAACTATATACGAACCTGACCTAACCATAAACACCTATGCAACATGGTAGATCCAACCTATTTTCCAAGCATTAAAGATACTGAAAACATGAAAAGGATAGAAAGAATCCTTGCATTGAATTGAGCCGCAACTACCAATGCCTAACTTGTTTGTTCTTCTTTACTCTCCATTGTTTGTCTTCTTTCTAGTGAAAGAACATGGCTAGCATGTGTTGTGGTACTGTGTTTGGCCGTGGGTGCACCCCGGCCTCAAGGGGCCTTAACTTGTGGTCAGGTCATATCAGCCCTCGCACCCTGCATTGCGTACGTAAGAAACAACGGTGCCGGTGGCGGTGTGCCTGCATCTTGCTGTAATGGGATCAAATCTTTCATTACTGCCGCCCGATCGACAGCGGACCGCCAATCGGCTTGCAACTGCGTCAAAGAAGTGGCTGCGGGCATTCCTAGCATCAACTATGGGCTTACCAACAAACTCCCAGGCATGTGCGGTGTGAACAGCCTTTTCAAGATCAGCCCCTCCACCGACTGCAAAAGGTTCCTTATCACCCAAAATGTTTTATAATATCAATTAGCTTAACGGTTAATTTCTTAATTGGTGCGTTTGTTTTTTGTTGTTGCATTGCAGCGTCAAGTGAAGTTAGCCATGGAAGGGAAATAATAAAAAACGGATGTTAAAAATCCGTAGGGGTAGCGTACTCTGAATTTTCCCTAATTATAATAAAAGCTCAAACTTCTGTATGAGTTAAGTTTCTATCGCCACCTCTAATGAAGAACCATCATATTTTATGCCTTATGAAGTATTATATTGGAACTGCAGCTTTTCTTTTCTTTTCTTTTTTCCAATGCAAAAATGTATTTTACACATAGAGACATAGACACACATATAAGTATTTTCGGTTCTAAGTAAGAAAATCAACAAATATGATAACAAACAAATGGTTAAAAATAAGATTCAAATAATAATATAAAGATAATTTATCGATGAAAAATTAATTTAAATTTTAAATAGATAGATTTGTAGATCCAAATTGGATAATTAAAAAAATAGAAATATGGAGACAAACAAATGGTTAAAATCAGATTCAAATAATAATATAAGATACTTTATGGATGAAAAATGAATTTAAATTTTTAAATAGATTTGTATATTCAAATTTGAATAATTAAAAAGTATAAATATTTGACTCATTCTCATTCATATAAATAAGTCTAACTATCACTCAATTTACTATCAATGCCCCCAAAAGATATGTTATAAAATTTGTTTAATTTCATGGTTAAGGCCATTGGTTTACACGTCGAAAAGAATGTTATAATTAGGGGTGTTAAAAAAGTATCAGACTCATTGATTCGACTTAATTACTCGATGACACGATACAAAATAGCTGGATAATTTTATGATTTTTTTTATTTTTTTCGAGTCAGATACCTGGCTCGATAATTTTCTCAGATACTCGGGTGGGGCTTGGGCCGTAAAACTTGTTCTAGTCGGGTACCCGACTACCCGATTATATATATTTTAATATATTTTTTATAATTAATTTAAATATATATATTAATTAAAATAAAAAAATCAGAAGGAGTGGACCCCACTTAATTAAAAAGCTAAACCAAACATTATCGAGTTTTGACTCTGTGGTATTCTATTCTCCCCAAATCACCAATTTGAAATCCCTAACTAAAGAGACAAGCTCCAATCTCCATCGCTCCTCCCTATCGCCAGTCGCCGGTCTTGTTCACCGTCGGTTCACGTCGCCGCTGACTCGCCGTTTGCCGCGCAAGCTGTGCACACTGCACACTACAGTCAAGGTATTTTGAAAAAAAAGTGGTTTTTAAACTTTGAAGTGGAACATTCATACTTGTTTGAACTTTGTTTGGTAGTGCTCCTGATTTATTTGAACATTCAGAAGTGATTTGTTTGAACATTCTATTGTTAAAACTTTGCAAAATTAAATTCTATAGCAATCGAAGGAAGCAAAGCAAGCTAAGACAATTCGGTTGCTACAACTTTGTATTTCTATTTTTAACCTGCAAATCGAACTGAACCTATACCAAAAGGCATATATGAACTCATTAGACTTTAGATAAGAAAAAATGCTTCAGTAATAAAAGTTTCTAGTAGTTCTTAGCATTTTACCTTCCTAATATGGAACTTTTAAAACTGCTCCGACATGGACACTTTCAATTGCATGTTTCTGAAGAAATGCCCTTGCTATTGATGAACAAAACCACCCAAAAAAAGAAAAGTTGAACTTTGGTTACATGTATATATGGTGTAAGGAATAAAGATGCATGAAAGTTGAAAACTTCTAAGCTTTCTGCTAAACGGGTATCAATCAAATAACCAAAAGAATTGATAAACAAATGATTGAGAAAAGATAATATCTTTTTTTTTTACAAATTTAGATTATTCTTTTCTTGTTTTCAGTAATATTCTATTGAGTTACTGTTGGACGGCTTGCTTTATTTCTTAAAATGATGTTGCTGGATTACGATCTCAGCTATGTATCATTATATTATTTTTCATTTAAATGTTTTTTTTGTGAAAATTCATTCCTTTGTGGTATTATACAGGAGCTTGGAAAGCATTTCGAAGGTTGATAATATGATGCTGCAGGAAGTGGGGTGGAAACTTTGATATCATGCTGATTGTGTTTGTGTTTAAACGTTTAAGTTAAAATTGTGTTTTGAAAATTTGTTTAAACTTTTTTCTTTTTAGGACATTGGAATTTGTATTTTTAAAGTTGTTTGGGTTTGATAATTTGGATTTTAGACTCTATGTTGGGATTATATAATTCGAACTTTTAATAGGTATATGTATTGTTTATAAAATTAAATGATTAAAAAAAAGAAAGCAGGTACCGTTACCTAATTGCCCGGGTATCCGGTTAAAGCGGACCGAGACACTGGCCGGCAAAGGAGGTACTCAAATGAATCGGGTATCCGAAAATCAGGTATCCGACAATGAACAACCCTAGTTACAACAAATAACTTACATCGAACCATAATTCAAAGCATTAACCCATTAAACACAAAGTGAAATCCAAAATTATAGATTGATCTAAAGCTACGAAAGACTCAATAAATTTTTAGTTAAGACTACCCTAATTCAAGATGATACATTTATTAAAAGAACTCTTAACATTTCCAATATAAAGTTGGATCTAAATATCTTTTGTAATTAATTTCAAGAGATTAAATTCATATGGAGAAGAGAACTTGTATTGCCTTCTATATACGTATAATCTCAAAATTTACTTTTTGTGGTTTTCCATGTTACACCAATCTGGTCCAAGTAAAACTTAATCTCTGTCTGGTTAAACGGGTGTGACAGGTTCTGTTTGTAACTTGGGAAATAGGAACCAACAGTTCCCATTTTAAGTCTGAAGTTTACTGTAAAAATGAGAAAATCTGAGCTTAAAAAGGGCGAGGCTAGGACAAGCTAAACCGCTCCTTTATACGCTATACAACAATTTTTTTAGCAAATCACGACATGAACAATTGAGATTGTTCAAAAGACAACTCTGTAAATGGAGCTAGACTTTGGATCGTTAATTAAATGTGACCGTGGAACACTTTTTTTGTATTTATTTAGGGGATGAAAACGAATAAAACAATAATTAAGAACACGAGCCTAAGAGGTCAAAACAAATTAACAAGTACAAGACAAACTCAGGAGAGCGAGATTTTGGGTTTGAGGGTACGACAAACCACCCACCCCCACCAAAGAAAAAGTAAAACAGCTTTCCTCTGTAATATAACACCCCCTACATGCTGCTGCAGCTCAAAGCTCCACTGGAATAATTATATGACTAACACATTACCATCACTAGTAATACCACTCATAACATAGCTGTCTGAGCTATTGACTACCAACACAGGGAAGACGAAACAAAAAAAGGTACAAGGGAAATTGACATTATGAGATATCGAAACAAACGAATCAAAACATTTTCCAATAAGAACATTCCACGAATCCTTCTTGGCCCTGGTTTAAACATCTAATCTCCTTAGGATGCAGTGGGTTTTGCAATGGATTTCTTAATAGCCTCGGCATAAGTCCTGTGTTGATAGGTTAGGGTAGATTCAAGCAAGTCCCACAGGGATGTCTTCGGGTCCCAACCTGATGCAGAGTATTTAAACAGTGATCAGATGCTAAAATCGAAAGATCATATGAGAACAGAGAGAGCACGGCAGTACCAAGTTGTTCATTTATTATGGTCATGTCTGGAATTCTCTTATCGCTATCATCATAACCCTCGCCATAAAATTCCTTGGAGCTGACGTCAACTGTTGGTGAATCCGGCGAAGGTTCTCCACTAACCTTGGCATAGACCTGAAGAGCCGAAAGGCATGACAGTACCAAGTTATAAATTACATACGACCAAAGCATCACCGTAAATAATAGAAACCATATGCTTCACCTTAGTCATCATCTCAGCAAGTTGTCTAACCGTGACTTCATTGTTTGGGTCACCAACATTAAAAATATGACCATTGGCCCTGTCTGGATTTTCCTGCACAGATGACATCACCAGTTTAGCTAATGTGGAGATGACAGACGAGAGAGGGAGAGTAGGGCAAGACGAGAGTTAATACACACAATCATCAAGAGAACAGCTTCAATAGCATCCTTTATGTAAACAAAAGTTCTCTGTGATTGACCACCATCAACGAGCTTAAGTGGTTCTCGACGTAGGAGATTCTAACCACAAAAAAGGAAAAATTACCATTAAAATTAAGACTAAAAAGTTGAAAGGATAAATTATGATCACATCTAGACTTCCTAGAATTGGGAAAAGGAGCTCACAAACTAACGTTACTAAAGCATGCGAGAACTCTTGGAACTCCCTCACTCGGACCATCAATGCCAGGAATGAAATCCATCCTGGGTCCAATCCAGTTGAAAGGCCCCCTCAGCTGCAACGGATAAAAAAGAAGTCCGTTATTATTGGTTTAAGCATCTCTATAAGGGTCAGGTTATTTAGTAAGATCTAACCATAAATGAGCCTCTCAATCAATTACTTAGCACATGCATACAACCACCTCTGCTTCTCGATTGAGCCAAAAATGCAGGGCGATGTATCTTCCTTAAGAACATAGTAGGCAGGATCCTGTCACATGAATCACAGAATGGTGTTAGTTTCTAGGCTATGCAAAGAAGGAATATGTTGATATCATCTATCAATATGAGAGAGGAAATGACCAATAACACAAAAGGAAAGTTAAAGTTTAAAGGAGAAAAACAAAGCAAAGCACATTAAATCATTCTCAGTATCACCACAGTACAGTATGCATAAAATCTTTGCAAAAAGAAGATTGTTTGAGAAACAAAAGTCCTTCAAAAATGGCATAGTTTTAACATTTCAGCTTCATGGAGTAAACGAATGAATATAAAGCAAGTAAAACCAAATTAAGATCACTTCCTGTAGTTGTTGTCTGGTAGACATTACTGGCAAAGAAGAGAAGACAAATGGTATTTGACAAAAATTATAAACTCAAAATGAGCATATCAATCATCAATAGAGGAATAAATATCCCACAAGGCTTGAGAGAGACATTTCTAACCTCTTATGCATAACAGGTTCACCGGTAGGAATTTAGGAATAACAAAAGCTCTCAAACTAAAATTGGATTAATTTGTTTTAAACCACTCGTAGATAGAACTTGATGGACTAAATAAAGACCTCATAAACATCAATTACAACAGTAAACTGCTATTACATTGAACCAAAACAACCACATAAACCCCCATCACATGAGCCTCCGTTTGTTTCCTTTGGAGGGTGTTGACCAGCCATCCAATTTCAAGATTTATTCATTTAAAGCCAAATATCATAACATTTCAGCTCAATACCAACTTTAAAAAGTCCTTTTTTCCTTAAATATTAAACATATACATCAAAAAATACACCTTGGATCTTTAATAAAGAAAAAGACCACCGAAAGATCAGTGTATTAAACCATACATGTCGCCCAGTTAAAAGCAAAGCATAGATATAAATTCTTTTTTCCAAAAGAAAAATAAGTTATTAGAAAACGGAGAGCGAAAGGTTACCTGACGCAGAGAAGAATCTTTAGGAAGAAAGCTTCCAATAGTTTTTCCATACACTTCACAAGTAGAGAAGTGAATCAGACGCTTGTTGTTCTCTGAACAGTACTTAACCTATAAAACCACAAGTTCACAGCATCAATTTCAAAGTAGATCTTGAGAAGCTCAGTATAACAACCAAATCTTCCCTCACTCGCATCAACATCAATCTAACTAAAATGGAAACTAACAAATGGCACACAAAAAACCGTTATAAGAGAAACGCTTACCACAGGAAGTGCATCAATAAAATTGCTGTAAATCGTGTCGAGAGGACGAGTATTATAATCAGCCGGAGTACAGATCGCCGCGAGATTTATAGTCTACATTGCCACAAAAACAATAAAAACCAAATCAATCGCCATAAATTCAGCAAGAGCTTTTGGCGAAAGACAAATAATAAGAAACTAGCTTTTAATCAACAATAAGATAAAATTAGCTCAAAAAAGTTCAAAATCAAATAATAACATGATTGAATGAGATCTAATAAACTAAAAACAAAGAAAAAGCCAAATAAACAAAAAGAAAAGAAAAATGAAACCAATTCGGCTGGAAATAAAGAGAAATTTCAAAAGAACCGTCATGTCCTGCAAACGTTGTTCAGCAAAAAATAAAGAACTAGCAAATGGTATCAAAGAGAGAGAGAGAGCAAGAAATTACGAGATCTGCCATCTTGATTAGGCCTTCGAGCCTAGAATCGTGCTTGATATTAAGTCGGTGGAACTGAATACGGCCAGCCCAAGGGAGAGAGTCAGGCTCGAGAAGGTGCTTGATCTTGTCATTGTAAACGTCCAAGGCGAGTACCTTGTGCGGCGTCTCCGACATCAGTTTCTCGCAAAGGTGAGAGCCAATGAAACCTCCGGCACCGATCATGCATATCGTTATCGGCTTTATTGGCCTCCCATCGAGATCCGTTCTCGTTGCCATTTGAAACGACGGCGATTTCTTTATGATATTCGAACGGCGGAGATGCGCGGAAAAATTAGCAGTGAGAAGAAAAGAGCGGAGAGATTGAAGATGGAGAGAAAAGGAAAGAGGGGTGGGCTGTATATATGTGGAAAGGAGGGAATTGACAGAGAGATGTGACCCTTTTACAAACGTACACTAAAATGAGGAAAATGGATTAGCGCGTACTCGCGAGTGTAGGCACTCATTGTACTCGACTAATAAGAGGTACACGTGGGAGGTTTGAATGGGTGTGGCCTGTTCTTGGGAGCAGGGGAATTTATTTTCCCGATGAACCTTGTTTTAGATTGAACCTGAGGATAATTATTTCAATTCTGTGGTAAATTTGTAGGAAATACAAATAATTTGAAAAAAAATTAAAAAAACTCAAATTATAAAAATTTTATTAAGTAGAGATATAATTATATTTTTAAAGTAAATTTTGAAATTTAAACTCATACAAAATGAGATTATTTAAATATAAAATAATTTTTTATAGTTAAATTAAGACTTTAGGGTGTCTCAAGCCTCCTATCTTTTAAAAAAATCAATTAAGTTTTTGAAATTTTTTCATACACAATTAAGTTATCAAATGGATAGGCTAGATTAATTAAGCTCTTTGATCAATTTTGACCATTGAGTCTTAACTATTTTTTGTCTTACTATCATGTGATATATAGGCCATGTTTGATAAACAGAGGTTTGAGCCAAAATTAAAAGTTTGATCGGTCAAATTCGCTAATTTAGATGTTTGATGAATAGCGGATTGAGGTATAACCTCTAATTTTGAAAAAGCTGCTAATAGGAAATTTTTAAAATTAGAGGTTTTGACATTAGAATTATAAAGACCCTTTTACCCTTAACAATTATAAAAAATCTCCAAATAACATAAATTTAACCTCTTCTATTCTAATTTTCGTGACATTTGTAAACTAGTACCTTTTGTTTTTTTATTCTCACACATTTATATTGATATTTAATAATTAATTAAATTATATTAAAAATAATTATATAAATAATAAATTAATATGTAGATCCTTCCAATATGTTTAGTAATGTTATATTAAAAAAATTATTTTTCATAATCTAATTACTACTAATAGATACAAAATATTGATAACTAATAAACTATTCAAATAAATATCGAATATAATCATGTCCTTATATGTCATTTTTATTATTTAAATAATCAAACAACTATAATTTATCAATTAATTTTACCAAACACTTTTATACAATAAGCTAATACAATCCACCAGTCAAATCAGCTAATGCAATCAGTTATCAGCTAATGTAATCTGCTTTCAGCTATTGTAATCCGCTATCAGTTATCTGCTAATTGCCAAATAGGGCCATAGATTAACAAAAATAATCATTTTCTAATCATTTTTAGAAGTTTTTTAAGATTTTTTTTAAAAAATATATGTTTTGAATATGCCAAATGAATCATGATACTATACATGATAGTAAATGATATCAAAAGCTCATTAAATTTATCCTACAATGTTGGTGAGTTGATGAAATTAATACATTAACTTAATTAACCAACAATTAGTGGATGTGATGGTAATGCACATTGCTCTCCAAGGAGAAAATCTAGGTTTAAACTTTGGAAATAAATTTTTATAAAGAAAAACCACGAATATCAAACATGGATCATGCAATTGAACATGTATCATACAAAAAATACATAAACTTAATTGGATGCAAAAAATTAGTACCTAATTAATTATTAAAAAAATAGAGGATTAAGACGCCCTTAAGCATAGTATTAATATTATGCCCCCATATAATGTATTTTTGGTTTTTGATATCTATTATTTTTAAAATTTATTTTCAATCTTTTCAAGAATTTGATTTTTTAGATAGTATTTACCCATGAAAATAATTTTAAATAGCACCATCTAACAATTCGAAAAAAATAGCACCATTTAAAATGAAACATTTTAAAAATACAATAAATTCATTTTTTCTAAATTTATAAAATTTACATCGTATTCATAGTAAGAAACTTATTTTTTTAATTTTTTAAATACTAAAACTTAATTTTAAACTTATTCATATGTAGGGATTAATAGCATAACTGGATGAAAAAAAATCTAGAACATTATTTTTTTTAAAAAAAAATCTGGGGCTCAAGGAACCTTGAGCCTATTGTTAATATTATGCCCAAAAAATGTATTTTCTATGTTTAATATCATTATTATTTTTCTAAAATTATTTTCAACATTATGAATTTTCAATAATTTGTTTTTTCTTTTTAAAAATGTTTATCCGATGAAAATATTTTATAAATAGCACCACTTAAAATGAAAGGTTTTAAAAATACTATAAATTCATTATTTTTCTAAATTTTTAAATTTTATATTCGTGTTCATAGTAAGAGGGTCCGTTTAGTTCAAGAGAATGAATTTCGTTTCCATTTTCATTTTTTAGAAAATAAAAAACGGTGAAGAAAACATATTTGGTTGAAAAATTTAAAAATAAAATTTAAAAAATGAAAAAAAAATAAGTGAAAATTTGAAAACATAAAAAAGATGTTTTTATTATTTTCATTGAAAATATTTTAGGAAAGTGGAAAATATGATAACAATGATTTTTTAATTTTAACTTTATTTTAATCCGGGTTTGAATCCTTCTAATGCCATTTTTTAAAATTTTGATTTATTTACTAATATTTTATTTATTTATTATTATACTAACATTTTTCTAAATATATTTTATTTTATTTTAATTATTTATTAATTATTTTTTCATTTCTATTTTGAAAAGCTAGATACCAAACACATTTTCACTATTTTATTTTTGAAAACAAGTTTTCATTCCTACTAACTAAGCATGTTTTCTAATTTTTAGAAAACTGAAAATGAAAATGATTTTCTAAAAATAAAAATAGAAAATATTTTCTAAAACCAAACGGACCCTATACCTTTTTTAATTTTTAAAATACAAAAATTTTAAACTTCATTCACATGCAGGGATTGATAGCATAATTTTGACAACAAAATGTGAAACATTAAAAGTGAATGGAATTTTTGTTTCTTAGCTTAATAACAACAAACTATATTATATTTACTACAAATTAGTAAATATTTAAAAGTTTGAAATCTTAACAAAATTACATGTTGTTGCATGATTTAAGTGCTACACAAACGGTGCAAGTATACATGTCGCAAGTAATAGTATAGTTCAAGATCGACTACACAGGGATTGATGAAACTCTACTTTTAGCTCCTTGTACTAAAAAGTGGAATTAAATAGATTGATGTAGTGCTTGCCTCAGATTAGTTTTCCTTTTCCAAGCTGTTGGAAACAAACCTATGGCTTTAGACTCAATCAAGAAGATAACTTAGAATTGATGTTAGCGTTTCTTGAGAGTTGCTGGAATTGGTGTAAGAAACAACCAATCAAAATTAGTTTCAAAGATAATAATCATAAATAAGATGAAAGAGATCAATAAAGTTCAATGGAAAACAAAGAAGAACAAATTTGAAAAATTGAACGAAGAGTGGTGCAAGATGGATTCTGGTTTGGGCGTGACGATGATGATGAAGTTGGGATGTCCTCGGCACCTTCCTAAGTGCAATTAATTAGGCAAGCAACCTCAAGCGGCTCTAATCCACCATCCTAAGCGTGAGGCAAGCGAGAGTGTGAATATGATTCTCCATCCTAGAACTTGAAGAACTATGTTGAAGAAATCTTCGAAGGTACAAGTTATCAACACCTGCAAAGATGAACTAACCAAGTATTTCTTATATGAAAGAAGAAATTGCGTGACTACAAAGCATGAAGGCATATCCTTTTGTAGGTGAAAGATGGCTTAGAAACAAAGCTGCATTGAAAACTTAATTGGAAATAGTAATTAATATTTGGAAAATTAGAAAAGTATATGGCATGGAAATCTCTTTGACCTTTGATTTAAAGGGTTGGAGGCGCCTTGATTCAAGGAGGAAAACAAAGCTTCAATTCTGGTCCCTTGGACGTTCGCATGGACGGTGGAGATTAAAGAGAGTAATGTGGCAGCATGGGAGTGACGATAATGGCATATATGATGATGATATTAACTTAATATAATTACCTAAATAAATCTGATTCCCTAAATGGCCTATTCAAGAGGTTTGAATGCAATTTGGGCGTGTGCTTTATTTAGGCCTCAATTTGGGTTTGTGTGACCTAACTATCCTTGAAAGATGAAGAACAAAAGCTTCTTCACTGGAATTCTTCGATCTTCAAACTAGCTTATAATCATTTGATCAAGAACCCTTGGATGACAATATTTATCTTATCTCGGAGTTGTTTGAACTTGGATCGAGTGATTAGGCCAAGTGGAAAGGTAAGCTCATCTATTCCTTGAATGTGGTATGTGAGACATGTATCATCCCCTCCATCCTCAAAAGGATTCGCCCTCGAATCTAAAACACCAAAGGGAAAAAGTTCAGACACATTAAAAGATAAACTTACATTATACTCACTACGTAAATCAATGCTTTATGAATTGTCATTGATTCTCTCGATGACTTGGAATAGTCTATCTCCTCTCTAATCTAACTTGCACTTTTGTTGGTTAGGAAATCACTCTTTTCCGAAGTGCACCCAAATCCAATCGCTAGGCTCAAAGACAACTTGGCGCCGACCTTTGTTGACTTTGTTCGTAATTGTCTCATAGGTTTTCTCCATCCTTTGTTTAGGTTTGACGTGGATAGACTTCACCAAATCAGCCTTTTTCGTCATCTTAGCTTGATATGTGATCTAAAGGCAAAAGAACAAGATCTAAAGTAGTTAAGGGCTTAAAACCATAAACTAATTCAAATGGAGAGTAACCGGTAGTGGTGTGAATAGAAAGATTGTAAGCAAATTCTATAAAAGGTAAACATTCTTCACAATGACGAGTATTCTTACCAACAACTATTCTAATTAAAGCACCCAAAATTTGGTCGATTACCTCAGTTTTTTAATCAGTTTGCGGGTAACAAGTAGTAGAATAAAAGAGTTTTGTACCTATCTTTCCCCACAATACTTTCCAAAAGTGGCTAACAAATTTTACATCCCTATCAGAAATAATAGTGCGTGGAACATCATGGAGCCTTACCATCTCTAAAAAAAATCAGCTACATGTGTTGCATCATCCATCTTGTGACAAGGAATAAAATGTGCCATATTGGAAAACCTGTCCACAATGACAAAAATACTATCTCGACCTTTGTTAGTACGAGGTAAGCCAAGAATGAAGTCTATAGATAAATCAACCTAAGGTGAAGAAGGAATAGGAAGAGGAGTATACAGACATGGGGTAATATCTTGGATTTAGCTTGTTTAAATATGATACAAGAACATACCTTTTCCACCGTTTTACGCATATGTAGCCAAAAAAGTGTTCCATGACCATGTCAAGTGTCTTGGTGACGCCAAAATGTCTCATTAAGCCTCCCAAATATGATTCATGAACTAGGAATTCTTGGATTGAGCCTTGTGGGATGTATAATCTGTTCATACAGAAAAGAAAACCATCTAGAAGATAAAACTTGTTAAATGCCCCATTAAGATAATGATTATAAATATTTGAAAAATCTGGGCCATTAGGATATAAGTACTTAATGTGTTCAAAACCAAGAATAGTAGTGTTAACTCCTCAAAAGATGTACTTTCCATGCATATATTGTCATGATATTTCTTGACTTTAGGTACATTTTAGTCTATTTTGCCAGTAGTTTCATGCATTTGCATATAAGATTTGAGGAATGTATAGTTTTTATTGCCAGAGTGAAATGATATTTTCTAGTTGTGGTGTGCAAAATCGGTAGGATTTGAGCATGTGGATGCAGGAGGACAATGCCAAGCAAGGATGGAAAAAGTAGGAAGGAAAATGCCAAGCACAGATGGAAAAAGAAGGAATGATGATATCTAGAAAATCGCACCGAGTCAGAGCCAGGTCAACCCTAGTTGCTATGATGAAAAAATGCCACGCCCGAGAATTGTGGCATTGAAAACTCAGAACTTTACCTTAACTTTAATTAGGGTTTAGCCTGTGCCTATATAAAGACATGCGCAACTGACATGCATCTTATGCCTCTGAGGCACTACAAAACTGCAATATCGCAACATTTCTTGGGTAACAGATGTAGTAGGCTATAGCAACAGAAAAGAAAGAGATCGAAGGCATCAAGATCAACGGCTTGAGGGCTCAAGAGACATCTGGGATCCATTGAAGGGTTGCATCGAAAGACCTCCTTCCTTGCCTTAGTTTCTTGCTTATCTTTTGTATTTCTTTTCTATGTTAAGAATGATTTCAAACTTGAAGTTGATGGGTTCGCATATGGTGTTTACGATGAATGCTAAGTGTTTTAGTTTTTAGTAATTAATTTTTTTGGCTTTATTGTCTATTTCGCATGTGCTTACTGGTAACATATTTTATGCCATACGATAGTTGGTATTGAATGCTTATTATCCCCTGATATCTTAACAGATTTAAGCGATAAGGATTAATTGCCAAATAATAAGGAGATAAACTTTGACAGAAGGTATTCAAGTAGATGAAACTTACACTTGAAGTAAATCTACCCCTTAGGAGTATAGGTTGACTCTTCATCAAGTTAAATTACTGGAAAGCTCACTCATATAGCTGTTGAAAGTAGTTAACTTAGGGTATTGCCATCGATAGAGGCAATACTAACTTAAAATATGCTCGGAAATAGAGCCAAAGTTTAATATTACTAATTTCTATCTTTACTAGTGTGAATCCAAGCATCCCTTGCCAAGCCTTATCTATCATTGTTGGACCCATTGTTTGCCAGTCTATTATTAGTTTACTGTCTAAATATTCGCTTTAGTTTACTTTATAATTATTTCTTTAGTTCTTTTATTTACATGTTACCTCAATCATTTGTCATTATTTTTATTTTCCAGTTCACAAGTATTAATCATGGAAATTAATTCCTAGATAATCCTTGTGTGAGAAAGGGGCCATAGTGGTCGGAGATGCAATGAATAATGGTGGTTTGTGTGTGATCGATGGTTAGGGATTTGTTGTTTGAAGAAGATGAACAAGATATTTTCCAAAGAGAACAATGTATTTCTCTGTATTTTCTTATTATTCTTAATTGTCAAATGTATACAGAGTAAGCCTTTAAATAGGCTAATATAGAGTTTTAATATAACTAAAACTATTCTTTTATTTTTAATTTAAATAACACTTCTAGTAAATCTAAGATACTGATTAGGAATAAACTCTAATTACACATTGAATAAAAAGTCTAACACTCCTCGTCAACTTACACTCCCCCTCAAGCTCTAACACTTCTCGGATAACTTACACTCCCCCTCAAGCTAGTGGGCAAATATAGTAGAGCACCAGCTTGGATATTGGATGTGATGCTACTCATATTTCTTTTGTTGTTTCTTAGATAAAAATGCTCCCCGTTCTCGGGAGTCTTTGATTTGAAGAGTGAGGACATAAGCATGTTCTTGCACAACAATTGTTGATGCCATTCAACTTATGGTACGCTTGAGATAGTTGATGCACCATTTGGAATATCAAGACTGCTCCACAGGATGCTCCAACATGCAATTCCTGACTAAAAGGTCTGCCCCACATGATGCTCTAGCATGCAGTTCCTTACTGAAAGGTCTGATGCGAATGATGTAGGAAGTGATCACAAGATTCTACACTCCCTTCAAGCTGGTAGTTACACAGACTAGAGTTCCAGCTTGGACATTTGATGTAGAATCCCTTAAAAATATTATCTAGTTTTTAAGGTTAAACTAGAACCTGTTCTCATATATTTTAGGATGGATGGATAAGATAGAACCAAATAGTTTTTAAGGATAAACTATAACCTTTTCATCTATATTTTTGATTGGCTAAGATAGAACCATTAAATAGAGAATAAAACAACAAAATTAAATGAGTAGAAATTTCACCAGAGATGTAAGACTCCAGTGAGGGAAAAGCCAAGGAACGAGTGTGGCCTAATGATAGTAGCGAAAAAAAAACAATGTGTATCTGAAAAATTAGATCGTCGTCTATCTGTTTTAGATTAGAGATGGCAGTAGTGGTGACGGCATCAAGACCATTGTTGGCTCATGATACCATGTGAGAAAGGGGCCATGATGGTCAAAGATGCAATGAATAATGGTGGTTTGTGTGTGACCAGTGATTAAGGATTTGTTGTTTGAAGAAGATGAATAAGATATTTTCTAGAGAGAACAATGTGTTTCTCTGTATTTTCTTATTATTCTTAATTGTCAAATGTATACAGAGTAAGCCTTTAAATAGGCTGATATAGAGTTTTAATATAACGAAAACTATACTTTTATGTTTAATTTAAATAATACTTACTCCTAATTTAAATAAGACTTCTAGTAAATCTAAACTACTAATTAGGAATAAACTCTAATTACACATTAAATAAAAACTCTAACGCTCCTCGTCAACTTACACCCCCTCAAGCTTTAACACTTTTTGGTTAACTTACACCTTGTGGAGACGATACTTAACTCACTATTTTATTATTTGCTGATCATGTATACTTGCACGTAAAAGACATATACTTGGCATTATTTCCTGAATTGACAAGAAAAATACTTAAACTTTTGCCGAGCGTAATTTCGTCAACAAGTTTTTGGTACCATTGTCGAGGATTGCAACAGGATTGATTGTTTTGACTTTTACTTATTTTTATTTTTAGTTATTTTTGTTAATTTTATTTGGTTCTTAGCACATGAAATTTTGGCAAGATACTATGCCAAGTGCTGTTGGCATACGGATAGTCATTGTCACGCGGTTACACTATAATGTGGACATTCTTCAGCCCAAGCCCATGGGAATTTTCAGTAAGCGAGAAACTCAGCCAGTTGCCGCCCAACTCCAAAAATTTCAAAGCCACAGTTGAAGAGAAAGAAGTCAGTGGCACCAAAAAGAGGACCCCTCACCAGAAGAAAGACTCGCTCCTCTCAACAAGATCATTCCTCAGGGTGTCCTCATCCATTAACTCTTTAGATTCATGTTTTCATTACCAGCATGTATTGCATTTGCTTATATGTGTTCTCATGCATTGAGGACAATGCATACCTTAGGTTTGGGGGTGTGTATTGCCTCACATTTATTGCCATGACATAATTTTTATGTTTATTTTTGCATTTTGTTATTGCCATATAGATATAGAAAAACTTTGCATACCAAACCACTAAAAAAATTTCCAAGGCTTAATTTTGAACTGAATTTTTTGCCAAATACATAGCTAGCATAGTTAGATTCAGTCTTAGTTTGCCACTGTTCGAAGACAAATTTAGAATCTCTAAACTTATCAAGAGTCAGTAGATTTAGTAAGGACGAGTTGCTTAGAAATTGATCACTAACTTAGGGAAATATAGTTCCACTCAAACACGTAGTATGCATCTAGCTCTCAAAACAAACTTAGAATTTTTGAAACTGAACTCAGATTTAAAAAAATGTCAGGGTAAACGTAAGGAATAAGGCAACAATATTTTGCTTAAGGCTGAAAATTAGAACACTCTTCTACCTTAGAGATAATACTTAGCTTGGGGCTTCATGGTTTGCTCCCTCTTAGTTCTCAAGCCAACAAAAACTTTAGGGTAAGAGTGTAATGGGTAAGCAAAAGTGATGTTTGGATTAACATGGGGGTTCGTGGTATGCTCCCTTTTACTTCTCATGCCAAACAACATTATGACATGAACCCTAAAAATAATGCCAAAAGAAAGAAAAGAAAAAGAAACCCTTGGTGAATAAAAAATGCTGAGTTTGAGTAGTAAAATTGACTAAGAGAGTTGAAGGATACTGGACGCAAATTACCCGCACTTCATGCACACTTCATGATCTTAGGTTAGAGTTGTATTTCTGCACTTGGAATTGTTAGGAGCTCTGTTGGCATTAATATTGTGAGATAACTTAGAACAAAACTAGGGCTAGATTTTGCTTGCTAGCTTGTGTTGCTAATCTGAAATATTTTTCTAAGGCACTCTATTTTATAGTTTTTAGTTTTGGATTACTTTGGGACAAGCAATGAGCTAGGTTTGGGGGGGTGTTAACTCCTCAAAAGATGTATTTTCCATGCATATATTGCCATGATATTGCTTGATTTTAGGTACATATTAGTCTATTTTGCCAATAGTTTCATGCATTTGCATCTAGGAGTTGAGGAATGTATAGTTTTTATTGCCAAAGTAAATGAATGTTTTCTAGTTGTGGTGTGCATAATCGCAGGATTTGAGCATGTAGATGCAGAAGGAAAATGCAAGCAAGAATGGCAAAAGCAGAAAGAACAATACCAAGCACGGATGACAAAATAAAGAAGGACAATTTCAAGAAAAGATTTCAAAAGAAGAAAAGACGATACTCGAAAAAATTGCACCGAGTCAGAGCCAATTCAGCTTTATTTGCTATGATACAAAGATGCCACGTTCGAGAATTGTCGCACTGAAAACTCAAGACTTTACACTAACCCTAATTAGGGCTCATCTTGAGCCTAATAAGGACACACGTATCCTCCACACATCTTATGTCACAGAGGCACTACAGAACTGCAATATCGCAGCATCTCTTGGGTAGCGGACATAGAAGGTTGCAGCAACGGAAAAAAGATATAGAAGGCATCAAGATCAACAGCTTGGGGGATCAAGAGACATCTGGGATCTATTGAAGGGCTACATCGAAAGACCTTCTTTCTTGCTTTAGTTTCTTGCTTATCTTTCGTATTTCTTTCCTATGTTAAGAATAATTTCAAACTTGAAGTTGCTGGTTTCGCAAGTAGTGTTTATGATGAACGCTAAGTGTTTTAGTTTTTAGTAATTGATTTCTTTGGCTTTATTGTGTATTTCACATGTGCTTATCGGGTAACATATTTTATGCTATATGACAATTGGTATTGAATGCTTATTAACCCTTCGTATCTTAACTAACTTAGGAGATAAGGATTAATTGCCAAATACTAAGGAGATAAACTTCAAAAGAAGATATTCAAGTAGATGAAACTTACACTTGAAGTAAATCTACCCCTTAGGAGTTTAGGTTGACTTTTCATCAAGTTAAATTACTGGAAAACTCACTATAGACATATAGGTGTTGAAAGTAGTTAAGGTATTGCCATTGACATAGGCAATACTAACTTAAAATCTGCTCGATAATATAACCAAAGTTTGATGTTACTAATTGCTATCTTTACTAGTGTGAAATCCAAGCATCACTTTCCAAGCCTTATCTATCATTCTTGCACCCATTGTTTGCCAGTCTGTTATTAGTTTTGTAACACCCCTTTCCGGTCTGGTAGAAATTCAGGTCAAAAAACATTATCGGTGAACAATGTAGTGATCGGATCGATACTTACAATAATTCAAACCTTAAATGATGAACCAAAGATCTGAATGCGATACAATAATCAATAGTAATTAAAACAAAACTTGTTCAATTGTATTTAGGGATCATTTAGTGACTTATGTGAATTTAGGGACTAAATTGTAATTTTAGAAAATTATAGGACTTGAAAATAATTAGGGTTACCAATGTGAAATTCAATGCATAAATAACTTGCGTATAAAATTTTAGTATAATTATAGCTCATTCGTACCCTCAATTATGCCTCATAAAAATTCTGTGACCGTTTCGTAAGATTTTAAAACCCTTTTTGTCATCTTTTAACTAACTTACCTGTTTTGTTACCGATACTCGAAGAGGTCGTATCAGTACACCTGTATCATGGTCGTTAAATCAGTTATGGACAATAGGGGCCATACTGGTACGGGTAGGTTCGTATCGGTATGCTATATTGATATTACTTAAACTTAGGTTCTAGTAACATAAAGATGTACCGGTACGCCTATAACAGTACCGATACGAGGATGGCTACCCGAGAGAAAGGATTGGTACGCCTTTTATTTGTACTGATACTCAACTACAACAAAATTTCCAGTGATAAATTACCTTACCAATACACCTTAGGCCATATCGATATGCTTGCCATGACCGTTAAAATGGTTAAGTTCGGTAAGCTCGTATAGATACTGAGTATCGGTACACGTGTTCAATGCCTAAATAGTCAACTTTAAGGTTTGATATGGTACCGATATGGTGTTATAATATTTTTCCAGTGATTAAGACCCCTAGTAATACGCCTAGCTGCGTATCGATACCTAGCTACGGAGGAAATTCCAGAGACTTAACTCTGTACCGATATGCCTATAAGCGTATCAATGCCCCAACGTTAACCTGACCAAATATGCAAGGCTGTAACGATATGTCATCACCCGTATCGGTATGACAAGGCTTCCAATGATAAATTTTATCTGGTTTTTAATTGAATTAAGGGCCTTAACCTTGTCTAATTGTTACTAAATTTTACAAGCAAATATATAAACATCATACCTACCTACCTACATGTCAAATTTCATAGCATTTTGAATTCATTTACCTTGATTTCACTTATTAGGGAATTATGGGTCAAGTTTACTAATTTTATCAACTTTTAACATACCATATTCCATATTTTGACCGTTCAAAATAATGAGCAAAATGTACACACAAAATGGGCTAAACTAACATGTCTAGACCCTATGCCACCATACTAGGAGTTCAAAGGTGTAACCCCCTTGACTCGGCCTAGGCGTAAGACCAAACCGAGCGAGCTACATTAGGGTTTGTCGAGACAAACCCCAAAGATTCATAACTGGAATGGTCCATTTTTTCTTTTTATCTTTTCTAAATGCATCTTTAGGTCTTAAAGTGAACATACATGTTGTGGTTAAAGATAACATCCAAATGCTCGATTACACTTTAGAGAGACTAAAACATAATTTCCAAACTTCAAAAGGACTTTTACCAAATTAAGGTTACCAATCCTCATTTAGTCATATTTCATGCCTTCATGTTTAAAACCCAACTCAAATTAACCATTCAAACTCAATTAATTGCACATTTACGAAATAGAGACCAAAATTAAAAAAAACATCATAAAGCATCTCAATAGTTTTAACGATCATCGTATCGGTATGGGTGTCCACCGTATCAAAACGATACTAAAAGACAAAGGCGTACCGATACGGTCCTCAAGCGTATCAGTACAATATGGTATATTTTGAAAACTCAGATTCCAGTAGCAATCGACTGTATCAAAATGGTAACTATCGTACCGACACCTTCACTATTACCCAACTATGTGTACCGATACGGTTACCAGGCGTATCGGTACACCTAGGCTATTTTGAGCACTTTGAGCCGGAACAGATCCCCGCGTACCGAAACCCTGAGGTGCATACCAGTACGGTGAGACCTGTATTGACCTCTAGGTCCAACATATGACACTTTGGCTCTTTTCAAACCACTCTAACACCAAGCTAAATATCTTACAGCATCAACAACATGCATACGCAACAACACAACATCATCAAAAGCCATCCTAGCTTTTCTAACATACACAAACATTCAACTCTAGATGAATGCTTCCTAGTCCACTTTCAAGTCAGCAAACCGATCACAAATCAACCACTTTAAAACTTATTACAAGTCCAAAGCAGAAACCAAAATTTGCAACAACGGGTAGTTCACCAATACACTCCCAAATCCCCAAACGACACATTGCCATTATTACTACTTATCAACATTCCAAATCGTACTTTAAAAACAAGTCTTGGGAACTCCTTTCCTTGCTTCCTTGCTGCCTTAAACTTTAATTCTCTGCATTTATGGAAAAGAGATAATAAGCACACTAGGCTTAGTGAGGGATGCTTAAACAGCAACCATCATCAATGCATTACAACATTTTACATAACTATGAAAAACCACTTTGGAAACATCATCATAGCATCACGCCTTAACAAAACCATTCACTTTACATTTCCAAAACAACATATTAAACCATATGCAACATGTATCATGGATTCAATAGCAAAGTCCCAATAGCAACCCTCAATTTATGCTTTCCCATGCATACTACCAATGCAAGGCTTAAATAGTAAAACATGTTTAAATCAAATTAAACAACATGATCCATCTCATGATAAATAGACAATTATATTGGCTTACAAGTGATCATTTACCAAGTTCCACTTTACAAAACCATAACATCGGATACATGGATTCAACAAGTGTTCTCTCAACACTTAACAAACAATCTACATGTAACACAAGGTTCAAACACGGGAGTATTCGGTACACATAAACCCCTCTAACGTTGTGACACCCGTGGTGGAGTATTCGGTACACATAAATGCCTCAACACCACTCATCGGTACAATGTTTAACCCACTAACGAGAGTCTTCGGTACCATACAACCCCTCGATCGTTAGGGTACTTGGATGGAGTATTCGGTACACCGTATAAACCCCTCGACATCCAATACACCTTTTTATAGTGCACTATCAATCCTATGGCCGGCCAACTATATTCGATTTCATTTTCAAACCCTTTTCATACCATCACTTGCCATATAATTCATTTTAACATCAATAACTCACTGTTTTCATATGCATTTACCAAAACCATTAAACCAATGCATCAACCTTTGCATTAAACAATGTTCATAAACATTAACACTTTGTACATTACTCTCAAATGCAGTAACATCATTTCAACCAATTTCCAGCATTAAACCATGCTCAATATATGCATAAACAATGAGTAATCAAAACATGTAAAACAAGTGCATCAAACTATCAGCAAAATAAAGTTCGAGAGAGAATTCATCCTTTACTTAATTTTGAGCTTAGATCAGCGTTTCAAGTTTGATATAAACCCTCAAACACAACTTTCAAACCCTTGCAAAGTTGAAAACACATTTCCACTCACCGACACGCAACGCCTCGCTTGCCGATGCGACAAACACACCTCTAAAGCTTCCAGAACCCACGTTCAAGCTTGAGATTCAAACTTTAATCACACAAAAACAGAGGTACATTGCATCAAAATGCAATCAACATCACAACAACACCAAACCTCCACATCACTTACCCAAGACTACTCCATAACTCCCAAAACTAACAACAAACATCTTCTAAACTTTACCCAGCCATAAACAAATGTTTCAACACTTCAATTAGCATCAAATAACACCTAAAAACACCTTTCAAACATCATTATATCTCCAGCATCAATTAACCATCACAACTACCCAAAATCACAATACTTACAACCTAGAAAATTAGAGATTCCTATAGCTTCGGGATTCCAATATTAAAACCAACTTATCAACATTATAAAGCATAAAAATTATGATTATAACTCATCAAGAACCCAACAAAACAAATCCAAAACGGAAATCTCTTGTTTTCATCAATTAAACCTTGATTAAAGCAATTTTCACAATTAACCCATCATAACTCATTAGAAAATAGTAAACAAGGATCAAATACTTGGGAATTTCAGTAAAGAACCATTCATTAGAGGAGAAGAATAAACCTTACCTCTAATGAGTGATTTCCCCCACAATTGGATGTTTTAGATCTTGAAAACAAAGAAATTCAATGAGATTTTTGCAAAACAAAGTTACAGAATCAATTAGGAATCAAAAACTTAAGAAATCAAGAGTATTACCTCAGATTTTTGGATGAAAGAGTGGGTGTTTGGGTGAAGAATTTTGAGAGAAAAGTTTGAGAGAAAAGTTACATAACTTTTGGTTTTTAAGAAAATAACTACTTTTTAGTTAATTCCCTTTTAATTATCTAATTAAAACACTTTTAAAATAATCCTAATTGGGAGGAAAATCTGATATTAAAGTTTGGTAAAACAACTCCTTAAAGATTCTAAGTTTTGGCCCTTTTTCAAAATAGTCACTAAAACAGTTTTCAATCTTTACATTTTGGCTACTAGCCAAAATGTCCAATTTCCAAAATCCATTTCCCAAAATTGAATTTACCAAAAATATCCATATATTAAATTATGATTTTTAGATATTTTCCCCATATTTTTCTCACACCAAAATCATTTATTCTGATTTTAATCTCGAATCCAACTCGAATATCTAATTCTGGCCCATTGAGCCATCTAAGCCAATTGGACAACTCCTAGGCCCCAAACCGGGGCGTTACAAAAGGCTAGGTTTGCATTACATATAATTTGTGTGACTTGCTTCAAAACGCTTTTAGTTCTGATCCTTGACCTGATCAATCTTTAACATGAAAATGCATGGAAATGAGATGCATTAGGCTTATATAGCCTACTGAGGTAGTCAACAATAATAACATTAAAACTAATATTACCAATAACATGTATATCAATGTAAATGCATCTCAACTCATGTTTTAACAATAATTTCAATAACTTATTTCCTTGGATCGATAGGTGAATGTGGATACGCAAATTCCCAACCAACATCACCAACAATAAATGGTCAATATCTTCTAACATCGCCAATAAGATTGAAACCAACACATGCCACCAATATTGCCAAATAAAGCCTTAGCTCAAGGACCGTAGTCTACTCCGTACAATGAGCTCATGAATTCTATGGCATGCCAATTGTATCCCATGTCCATTCATATCCAAGGATTCACTACTTAGGCCAATAACAATAAGAATAACAATAACAATATCAATGACAATGTCATCATCAATGGTTCAATGTTTCAATAACAATGTTCAATGATCAATATGGCCTTATTCAATGACTCAATGATATCAATGACAATAAGCTTATCAATGGTATCTCCTACGAGGTTTCGATGTAACCATACCTTGAAGTCATTGATGGAAATGCAATATACAATGTCAATGGAAATGGAAATAGCTCCTAGCCAATCCCGATACTCCGACTACACTCACCGATACTCCTGAAGCTTTTAGGGCTCCCGGATGACAATTCCTTTGTTCTTTGACTTGTTGAAACTTGAAGGGTTTGGTGATTCTTCAACTTGATTCTCTTGAGCTACAAAAGAAGTAGAAATCACAAGGATTTCAATATCGATAATAGATTCATAGCAACATATTAGCTATGAAAACAATAGAGATTGAGCCTTGATAACCCTAGAAATTCTAGGGTTCCTAACTTCATGAACTTGGATTTAAACATGATTTAGCCATGGAATTAATGATCACTTTGAGAGCTTTAGCTTACCTGATTGCTAGCAATATATTAAAGCTAAGAAACATGAGAAAATTCAAGCTTGAGGTATCCTCCAATGGAGGTGTGTGCTTGGCTAAAGGAAGAAAAATATGATAGTTAAGATGCTTGTTTGAAAGATTGACCGGGTAAGTCTTTTCTTAACTCTTTTGCTATATGTTCTTCTATTTTAATTACAAAGGTTTCCTTCATGTGAAGAAATTGACTCAACTTATCCCACATAGCATAATGACTAATAGGTTGTGGGACTAATTACGTGGTTAGTCCCTCATTTGTCCAAACTTTATACTTTTGTCTTAATATTTCAAATTTCCATAATTTGGTCACTAAACCAAGTTTCAAAGTCTACAATAAGGTCCTTAATCAATAACAATACTTAATTGGGATTCGATAATCCAATAATTGACTACTAGGTTAATGGTCAATGCTATAGTTTGACTTCCCAGTGTAAATTTTCCGGTTGCCAAACTTGGATTCTGACTAGGCCCAGTTTTGGGGTGTTACAACTCTCCCCCTTAAGAAAAATTCGTCCTCGAATTTTTTTACTTGAATCGAAGAGATACGGGTATTGATTCCTCATAGTCTCTTCCAGTTCCCATATAGCTTCTTCAATCTTGTTACTTCTCCAAAGCACCTTGACTAAAGGAATGTTCTTGTTTCGATGTTTCTTGATTTCTCTTGCTAAAATCTTTATTGGTTCTTCCTCATATGTTAAATTAGGTTGAAATTCCACTGATTCAAGCTCAATAACATGCGAGGGATTAGATCTATACTTGCGGAGCATTGATACGTGAAATACATCATGAATCTTGCTTAGCTCCTAGGGTAAAGCTAGCCGGTAGGCCATGAAACCAACTCTTTCAATCACCTCGAAAGGTCCAATGAATCGGGGACTTAGTTTCCCACTTTTACCAAAATGAAGAATCTTCTTCCATAGAGAGGCTTTCACGAAAACTTTTCTCTTTTGCTATATGTTCTTTTTTTAATTACAAAGGTTTCCTTCATGCGAAGAAATTGACTCAACTTATCCCACGTAGCATAATGACTAATAGGTTGAGGGACTAATTACGTGTTTAGTCCCTTATTTGTCCACACTCTATACTTTTGTCTTAATATTTCAAATTTCCACAATTTGGTCACTAAACCAAGTTTCAAAGTCTACAATAAGGTCCTTAATCAATAACAATATTTAATTGGGGTTCGATAATCCAATAATTGACTACTAGTAGGATGGTCAATGCTGTAGTTTGACTTCTCGATGTAAATTTTCTTGTTGCCAAAATTGGATTCTGACTAGGACCATTTTTGGGGTGTTACAACTCTCCCCCTTAAGAAAAATTCGTCCTTGAATTTTTTTACTTGAATCGAAGAGATGTGGGTACTAATTCCTCATAGTCTCTTCCAGTTCCCATGTAGCTTCTTCAATCTTGTTACTTTTCCAAAACACATTGACTAAAGGAATGTTCTTATTTCAAAGTCTCTTGATTTCCCTTGCTAAAATCTTTACTGGTTCTTCCTCATATGTTAAATTAGGTTGAAATTCCACTGATTCAAGCTCAATAACATGCGAGGGATCAGATCTATACTTGCGGAGCATTGATATGTGAAATACATCATGGATCTTACTTAGCTCCCGAGGGTAAAGCTAGCCGGTAGGCCACAAAACCAACTCTTTAAATCACCTCGAAAGGTCCAATGAATCGGGGACTTAGTTTTCCACTTTTACCAAAACGAAGAATCTTCTTCCATAGAGAGGCTTTCAAGAAGACTTTTAACTCTTTTGCTATATGTTCTTCTTTTTTAATTACAAAGGTTTCCTTCATGTGAAGAAATTGACTCAACTTATCCCACGTAGCATAATGACCAATAGGTTGAGGGACTAATTACGTGGTTAGTCCCTCATTTGTCCAAACTTTATACTTTTGTCTTAATATTTCAAATTTCCATAATTTGGTCACTAAACCAAGTTTCAAAGTCTACAATAAGGTCCTTAATCAATAACAATACTTAATTGGGGTTCGATAATCCAATAATTGACTACTAGGTAATGGTCAATGCTATAGTTTGACTTCTCGGTGTAAATTTTTTGGTTGCCAAAATTGGATTCTAACTAGGCCCAGTTTTGGGGTGTTACAACTCTCCCCCTTAAGAAAAATTCATCATCAAATTTTTTTACTTGAATCAAAGAGATGCGGGTACTGATTCCTCATAGTCTCTTACAGTTCCCATGTAGCTTCTTCAATCTTGTTACTTCTCCAAAGCACCTTGACTAAAGGAATGTTCTTGTTTCGAAGTCTCTTGATTTCCCTTGCTAAAATCTTCACTGGTTCTTCCTCATATGTTAAATTAGGTTGAAATTTCACTAATTCAAGCTCGATAACATGCGAGGGATCATATCTATACTTGCAGAGCATTGATACGTGAAATACATCATGAATCTTACTTAGCTCCTCGGGGTAAAGCTAGCCGGTAGGCCACGAAACCAACTCTTTCAATCACCTCGAAAGGTCCAATGAATCAGAGACTTAGTTTCTCATTTTTACCAAAATGAAGAATCTTCTTCCATAGAGAAACTTTCAAGAAAACTTTCTCACTAACTTTATATTGTATATCCCTTATTTTGAGATCAACATAGGCCTTTTGTCGGTCGAAGGCAACTTTTAAATGGTCATAAATGACGGTGATCCGTTCTTCACTCTCCTGAAGTAAGTCAAGGCCCAACACATTGCCTTCACCAAGTTCAGACCAACATAACGGTGTTCTACATTTCCTGCCATACAATGCTTCATATTGTGCCATTTTGATAGATGATTGATGACTATTATTGTAAGCGAACTCGATAAGATGTAGGGACCTTTCCCAAGTTCTTTCAAAGTCAATGAAACATGCACGAATCATGTCTTCCAATATTTGAATTACCCTTTCTGATTGGCTAATAGACTGAAGGGGAAAAGATGTACTGAGATTAACTCGGGTACCCTTAGCTCATTGCTTTTCTTTCCAGAATGGTGAAGCAAAATAAGGATCTCGATCTGAAATAATTGACTTGGGTACTCCGTGAAGTCTAACCACTTCCTTGATGTACAAGTCAGCATACTTGGGAAGACCGTAGTCTATTTTAACATGCAAGAAAAGAGCTGGCCTGGTAAAACGGTCAATGATGACCCAAATAGCATCATGCTTAGCTGGAGTCAACGATAGTCCACTGACAAAATCCATGGTTATTATTTCCCACTTCCACTGGGGAAGTTCAATAGGTTGTAATAATCCAGTAGGGACACGGTGTTCGGCCTTGACTCGTTGACACGTAAGACACTTAGATACAAATTCTGTAATGGCTTTCTTCGTACCAGGTCACAGTATAATTCCCGAAGGTCCTTATACATTTTCACTGACCCCAAATGAACTAAAAAAAGGCTACAATGAACTTTCTTGAGAATAGTTTCACGGAGGGATTTGTCATTTGGTATACATATTCTGTCACGAAAACACAAGAGTCCCTCAGAGCTAACTTTAAAGTCAGAATCAGAATTACTCTAGAGTTTGGAAAGGATGGCTTGCAATTTAGGGTCTTGATATTGCAATGACTTGATTCTCAACACAATGGTAGACTGAACTTGAAGTTCAACCACTAAGGGTCGGTGTCTCTGTAACTTGAAATGAGCGTTGATAGCTCGAGGAGCTATAATACGATTACTGTACTGTGAGTTCAATGTAATAATTGATGTTCAAGGTTCAATATTCAACAACTTACTTACCAGGCAAAGGTTTGCGGGTGGGTGCATCAGTTGCAACATTAGCCTTGCCCGGGTGATAATCAATTACAAGGTCATAATCCTTGAGAAGTTCCATCCATCTCCTTTGATGAAGGTTAAGCTCCTTTTGTGTCAACATGTATTTGAGTCTCTTGTGGTTGGTGTAAAGATAACATTTTTCTCTATAGAGATAATGTCTCCAAATCTTTAAGGCAAAGACAACCACAGCCAATTCGAGATCATGGGTACGGTAGTTCATCTCATGTGGCTTAAGTTGTCTTGAAGAATATGCAACAACCTTGCCTTCTTTCATCAATACACACCCTAAACCCTAATGCGACAAATTACTATATACGATATAGTCTTTACCAGATTTAGGTTGGGTTAGCACCGGAGTGTGAGTCAATACTTACTTAAGCTGATCAAAACTGCGTTACTGCTTCTCTGTCCATTCAACGGGGACATTCTTTCGTAGGAGTTTGGTTAATGGTGCTGCTATTATAGAAAATCCTTTAACAAATCTTCGGTAATATCCAGCAAGATCAAGGAACCTACGAACTTCTCTAACATTCTTTGGTGGACTCTAATTAACTGTAGCTTGAATCTTTTTCGGGTCCACTTGAATACCCTCAGCAGAAACTACATGTCCTAGAAACAAAACTACGGTGAGCCTGAACTCACACTTACTAAACTTGGCATACATCTACTTTTCCTGAAGGGTTTGTAACACCACATGAAGGTAGTCTCGATTCTTAGATTAATTCTTGGAGTAAATTAATATGTCATATATGAACACCACTACAAACTTATCAAGATAGGGTTTAAAAACCCGATTTATAAGATCCATAAAAGCAGCCGGTGTATTAGTTAACCTAAATGGCATAACCAAAAATTCGTAGTGGTCGTACCTTGTACGGAAAACTATCTTGGGCACATCACATTCTTTAACTCTCATTTGATAGTACCCAGGCCTTAGGTCAATCTTAGAAAAGATGGTTGTATCCTTAAGTTGATCAAAAAAGTTATCGATTCTCGGGAAATGATATTTATTCTTGATGGTGAGCTTGTTTAACTGTCAGTAGTCAATGCAAAAAAGCATGGATTTGTCTTTCTTCTTGACAAAGAAGATCGGAGCTCCCCAGGGTGAGGAACTTGGTCGAATGAAACCTTTATTCAATAAGTCTTGAATTTTTACTTTAAGCTTAATGAGTTCAACGAGTGCCATTCGGTAAGGTACAATAGAAATTAGAGTGGTTCCAGGTTGCATTGCAATTCAAAGCTCAACTTCATAGGTGGGTGGTAAACCCAGAAGTTCATCGAAAAACACATTGAGGAATTCTTACGCAATATCTATATCTTGTAACTGAGGATCTTCTCTACTTGCAATGGCATATAACAACGACCTCTTGCCCCTAGAGTCCATAAGGGTCACGCTCTCCTTGCCAAGACCTTGAAGGTACAATTTTTTCTTCGAACAGTCCACCCAAGCTTGATGTTTTCCGAGCCAGTCAAGCCTTAATATAACGTCAAGCTCATGAATAGGGAAGGCCATGAGATTGACTAGAAAAGTTATCCCTTTTATCATGAGGGGACATTTTTTGCATACTAGTCCAATTACAACACTATCACCTAAAAGATTGGTTACGGTGATTTTAAAAGCTATAGGCTCGGATGTTAACCTAAACATTTTAATCAATACAATACTAATAAAGAATTAAGTGGATCTAGGATCAATCAATGCATAAATAGGGTGAGTATACAATTCAATAGTACCTACTATAATATCTGGATCTTCCTCATCCTCCCTACTCCTCACATGATAAACTTGAGTTGAAGCCTTGGATTCTTGTCAGCTTAGAGTTCTTGTAGAGCCACCAGGTCTCCCAAAAACTCATGCTACAACTTGTTTTAGTCCCTTACCCTTGAAGGACTGAGCAGGGGATGCTGGGTTTTTCGGTGCAATAGACTTGGATGTGTTCATCAGACAATCTTTGATGTAATGGCCTTGTTCACCACAGAAGAAACATGCTCTAGACCGTCTATGACATTGTCCCATAGGATGTCTTCTCTGACAGAAATTACAAATGGGGTATTGAGATTCTCGACCTAAACCTTCGGTACTCTCGATAGAGGTTGTTCTTGTAGCAAATTGGGACATGGCTTATGGCTTGGAAAAATTGCCTGATCGAGAAGGCTGCTGTTAGTATTATTGCTTAAACCACTGTTGCTTACCCATCTTATACAGTAAAGGTGGGCAAGAATCATCTCAAGGCCTCTTCTCAGATCGGGTTAACCTACTAAACCTCTACGATCTTTGAGCAACTTCTGTAGAGATAGCTCGATTCACGAGCTCTTAGAAATATATGATCCCTAATGCAGTGAACAAAGGTTGAAGTTCATCACTCAAACCTGCAACAAACATTTTGCACTTATTTTCTTCTTTCTGTATGTATTCAGCTCCATACTTGTAATACTTACAGAAGTCGTGGATATACTGTTCCACCAGTCTTCTGCCTTGCATAAGATGTAGAAAGATATCCCGCCTTTCATCCAGGTAATATTCACTGATATATTTCTTCCTGAACTCACGTAGAAAGAACTCCCAGGTTACAGCTTCCTCAAGAGTAGTAAGTATAGTGGTCTCCCACCAATGGAGAGCCTCGTCTGCCAACAAGGCTAGAGCGTACTCCAATTTATTTTCATTTGAACACTATAACTGCTTAGTCAATATTCTTATCGTGCTTTCCAACCAGTATTCTACCACCTCAGGGTCCTCACCAGCCTTGCTTGTAAAGGTAGTAACTCGATGTTGTGCCAACTTATCAATAGGGTCTCAACTTGTAGAAGTAGTAGCTATAGAAGATTGTGCAGACTATTCAGACTTAAGGGTAGCCATGAATTGTTTGAACATCTCAGTCATGTTCCTATAACATTCAAATTGAGTAGTCTGTAGTACTAGTTCAGGTTTCGATAGTTCTTGTTGAGGAACTTATGAATTTGGAGGGTCTTCCCCATTCTCTCCTCACCATGCGTCGAAGGGCCAGTAGTATGCTCATATTCTTCGTGAGCTTTTTAGAGGTAAACATTTTATACTATAAAAGAAAAAAGGATCGAATTAATTGCAAGTCGCAATATACACAACAATAAACTTCTATGTGGCATATTCAATGAAATAACAATAAAATAAACTTCAGTTTAGTCCTAGAATCGACTAAACTCTAGCTTTGATACCACAAATGTAACACCCTCTTCCCGGTATGGTAGGAATCTGGGTCAAAAAGCATTATCGGTGAACAATATAGTTATCAGATCGAGACTTACAATAATTCAAACCTTAAACGATGAACTGAAGATCTCAATGTGATACAATAATCAATAGTAATTAAAACAAAACATGTTTAATTATATTTAGGGATCATTTAGTGAGTTATGTGAATTTAGGGACTAAATTATAATTTTAGAAAATTACAGGGACTTGAGCATAATTAGGGTTACCAATGTGAAATTTAATGCATAAACAACTTGCGTATAAATTTTTAGTACAATCATAGCTCATTCGTACCCTCAATTATGCCTCATAAAAATTTAGTGATCATTTCATAAGATTTTAAAACCCTTTTGTCATCTTTTAACCAACTTACATGTCTCGGTACTGATACTCGAAAGAGGCTGTATCGGTATGCCTGTGTCATTGTCGTTAAATCAGTTATAGACAATAGGGGTCGTACCGGCATGAGTAGGTTCGTATCGGCACGCTATAACATAAGGATTTACCCGTACGCCTATAGGCGTACCAGTACGAGGTTGGCTACTCGAGAGAAGGGATTGGTACGCCCTTTACTTGTACTGACACTGATCTACAACAAAATTTCCATTGAAAAATTATCGTACTGATACACCTTAGGCCGTATCGGTACACTCGCCATGACCGTTGAAACAATTAAGTTTAGTAAGCTTGTATCGATACTGAGTATCTGTACGCATGGTCAATACCTAAATAGTAAACTTTAAGGTTCGATACAGTGTCGATACGGTGTTATAATATTTTTCCAGTGATTATGACCCGTACCGATACGCCTAGGTGCGTACCTATGCCCAGCTACGGAAGAAATTCTAGAGACTAAACTCCGTACCGATACACCTATAAGCGTATTGATACCCTAAAGTTAACCTGACCAAATATGCAAGGCCGTAATGATATGTCATCGCCCCTATCGGTACGACAAGGGTTGTAATGACATATTTTATTTGGTTTTTAATCAAATTAAGGGCCTTAACCTTGTCCAATTGTTACTAAATTTTACAAGCAAATATATAAACATCATACCTACCTACATGTCAAATTTCACACCATTTCGAATTTATTTACCTTGATTTCACTTATTAGGGCATTATGGGTCAAGTTTACCAATTTTATCAACTTTTAACATACCATATTCCATATTTTGACCATTTCAAAATAGTGAGCAAAATGTACACACAAAATGGGCTAAACTAACATGTCTAGACCCTATGCCACCATACTAGGAGTTCAAAGGTGTAACCCCCTTGACCTGGTCTAGACGTAAGATCAAACTGAACGAGCTACATTAGGGTTTACCGAGATAAACCCTGAAGATTCATAACTGGAACGGTCCATTTTTCTTTTTATCTTTTCTAAATGCATCTTTAGGTCCTAAAGTGATCATACATGCCGTGGTTGAAGATACAACTCAATCGGGCGTCAATTTGACATCCAATTGCTCGATTACACTTTAGAGGGACTAAAATATAATTTCCAAAATTCAAAAGGACTTTTACCAAATTAAGGTTATCAATCCTCATTTAGTCATATTTTATGCCTTCATGTTTAAAACCCAACTGAAATTAACGATTCAAGCTCAATTAATTGCACATTTATGAAACATAGACCAAAATATAAAAAATTCAAAACATCAGAAAGCATCTCAACAGTTTTAGCGATCAGCGTATCGGTACGGGTGTCCACCGTATCGAAATGATACTAAAAGAAAAAGGCGTACTGATACGGTCCTCAAGGTATCGGTACGGTTTGGTATATTTTGAAAACTCAGATTCCAGTAGCAATCGACCGTATCGACACCTTCACTATTACCCAACTATGTGTACCGATACGGTTACCAGGCGTATCGATACGCCTAGGCTATTTTGAGCACTTTGAGCCAGAGCAGATCCCTGTGTACCGATACTCATCTACAACAAAATTTCCATTGAAAAAATACCTTACCGATATACCTTAGGCCGTATTGGTACGCACGCCATGACCGTTAAAATAGTTAAATTTAGTAAGCTTGTATCGATATCGATACGCGTGGTCAATGCCTAAATAGTCAACTTTAAGGTTTGATACGGTGTCGATACGGTGTTACAATATTTTTCCAGTGATTATGACCCGTACCGATACGCCTATGTGCGTATCGATGCCCAGCTACGAAAGAACTTCCTGAGACTAAACTCTATACCGATACACCTATAAGCGTATAGATACCCTAACGTTAACCTGACCTAATATGCAAAGCCGTAATGATATGTCATCACCCGTATCGGTACGACAAGGCTTGTAATAACAGATTTTATCTGGTTTTTAATCAAATTAAGGGCCTTAACCTTGTCCAATTGTTACTAAATTTTACAAGCAAATATATAAACATCATACCTACTTACATGTCAAATTTCACAGCATTTCGAATCTATTTACCTTGATTTCACTTATTAGAGCATATGAGTCAAGTTTACCAATTTTACCAACTTTCAACATATCATATTCCATATTTTGACCATTTCAACATAGTGAGCAAAATTTACACACAAAATGGGTTGAACTAACATGTCTAGACCATATGCCAACATACCATATTCCTTGGATCGATAGGTGAATGTGGATATGAAAATTCCCCACCAACATCGCCAACAATAAATGGTCAATATCCTCCAACATCGCCAATAAGACTGAAACCAACACATCATGCCAACATCGCCAAATAGAGCCTTAGCTGAAGGACCATAGTCCACTCCGTACCAATGAGCTCATGAATTGTATGGCATGCCAATTGTATCCCATGTCCATTCGTATCCAAGGATTCAATACTCAGGCCAATAACAATAACAATAACAATATCAATGACAATGTCATCATTAATGGTTCAATGTTTCAATAACAATGTTCAATGATTAATACGGCCTTATTCAATGACTCAATGATATTAATGACAATAAGTTTACCAAAGCTTACCAATGGTATCTCCTACGAGGTTTCGAAGTAATCATACCTTGAGATTATTGATGGAAATGCAATATACAATGTTAATGAAATCGAAAATGGCTCTCAGCCAATCCCGAGACTTCGACTACACTCACCAATACTCCCAAAGCTTTTAGGTCTCTCGGATGACAATTCCTTTGTTCTTTGACTTTTTAAAACTTGAAGGGTTTGGTGATTCTTCACCTTGATTCTCTTGAGCTACAAAAGAAGTACAAATCACAAGAATTTCAATATCGATAATAGATTCATAGCAACTTATTAGCTATGAAAACAATAGAGATTGAGCCTTGATATCCTTAGGAAATTCTAGGGTTCCTAACTTTATGATCTTGGATTTAAACATGATTTAGCCATGGAATTAATGATCAATTTGAGAGCTTTAGCTTACCCGATTGCTAGCAATAGATTAAAGCTAAGAAACTTGAGAAATTCAAGCTTGAGGTATCCTCCAATGGAGGTGTGTGCTTGGCTAAATGAAGAAGATGATGATAGTTAAGATGCTTGTTTGAAAGATTGACTGGGTAAGTCTTTTCTTAACTCTTTTGCTATATATTTTTTTTTTTAATTACAAAGGTTTCCTCCATGTGAAGGAATTGGCTCAGCTTATCCCACATAGCATAATGACTAATAGGTTTAGGGACTAATTACGTGGTTAGTCCCTTATCTTTCCAAGATTTATACTTTTGTCTTAATATTTCAAATTTCCATAATTTGGTCACTAAACTAAGTTTGAAAGTCTACAATAAGGTCCTCAGTCAATAACAATACTTAATTGGGGTTCGATTATCCATAATTGACTACTAGGTCAATGGTGAATGCTATAGTTTGACTTCTTGATGTAAATTTTCCGGTTGCCAGAATTGGATTTCGACTAGGCCTAGTTTTGGGGTGTTACAAATTTAATGTCAAAATATTCGCTTTAGTTTACTTTATTTCTTTAGTTCTTTTATTTACACGTTACCTGAATCATTTATCATCATCTTTATTTTCCAATTCACAAGTATTAATCGTGGCAATTAATTTCTGGACAATCTCTGTGGAGATGATACTCAACTCACTACTTTATTACTTGATGACCGTTTATACTTGCACGTAAAAGATATATCCTTGGCATTATTTCCTGAATTGACAAGCTGAATACTTAAACTTTTGCCACACGTTATTTTGTCAATAAGTAGTATTCATTTGAGTAATTAAAGTGTACCTTTGAGAAAGTACATCAACTACTATGTTATCCTTACCTTTTTTGTACTTGATCACATAAGGAAAAGATACAATGAAATCAACCTAACATGCATGTCTTTTACTCAAATTACCTTGACCATTTATCCACTTCAAGGATTCGTGGTCGGTATGAATGAAAAACTCCTTGGGCAGTAGGTAGTGTTGCCAAACTTCAAGTGCACGGACTTAAGCGGGGTGCACCTTATCATAGGTGGAATAGTTAAGTTGTTCTCTTTTTAACTTCTCGCTAAAGTAAGCGATTGGCTGTTTTTCTTGTATAAGAACTGCACCTATGCCTATACCTGAGGAAATGCATTCTAACTCAAAAGTGTTAAAAAAATCAAGAATACAAAGAATCGAAGATGAACAAAGTTTACCTTTCAAGGTTTGGAAAGCCTCTTATTGCGCATTACCCCATGAAAAACCTACCATTTTCTTGATGATTTTGGTCAATGGTGGAGAAATCCTTGACAAAGCGACTGTAGAAGCTTGCTAAACCATGGAAGGACCTTACCTCGGTGATGAAAGTTGGCTTGGGTCATTCTTAAATTGCCTTGACCTTTTCATAATCGACATGGATACCCTGGGAACTTATTATAAAGCCTAAAAATTATAAGCTTGTTACTATAAAATACACACTTATCCATATTAGCCAATCGTTCTTTTCAGAGAACTGTAAAAACTGATCAAACCTGAAGAAGATGAGAATCGAAAGAGGGGAGTAGATAAGAATATCTTCAAAGTAAAAAACAACATACTTACCTATTAAGTCCCTCAAAACGTGGTTCATGAGTCGCATGAATGTGCTAGGCGTATTAGTCATGCCAAAAGGCATGATTGTCCACTCGTATAACCCGAATTTTGTCTTAAAAGTGACACACTAGGCAAATTTTCGTTAAGGTTAGAGACTGATAAATAATTTTTCCTAAATGGAACAAGGATGCAAGGTTGTTTGGAAAAAAGGCTTGTCTCACATCCTTTTCACTCAAATATATATTTTGAATCACACTTTTCTTCTCACAAATGGTTTCACTCACCAACCTTGGGCCTTTAATGATTTAGCTTTTGTTATTACTGGCTTCCTTTGTATTTACCTTTTTAACATCTTTTTTTTTCTTTTTTTGTTGTTTCCACCCTTCACAAAACTGTTTCATTTTCATTTGATCTTTGTACACATTTTTGGGGTCTAAAGGGGCTAAGTTAAACTTTTTGCCTTTGTATACAAGGGAATATTTGTTCAACTTACCACGGTGGGTTACGTCTCTATCATACTACCACGATCTTCCTAGCAACAAGTGAACGTCTTGCATAGGAATAACATCACACCAAACGTCATCATGATAATTGCCCATATTGAAAGTGATTAATGATCGTTTGAGTACCTTTAATTCTGATCCTTCATAAAGCCATTATAGATAGTATGGCTTGGGATAACGTTCACATGGTAGGTTGAGTGCATCTATTAGATAATTGCTCACAACAGTTTGCACAACTTTCGCTATCTATGATGATGGAGTACATCTTGCCATTGATTGAGCATCAATAGTGAAAGATGTTGGTTCTTTGTAACGCATCATTATCATCCATTTGAATGTTAAGGGCTTGTCAGATCACCAAACATCTAGGATCAAGATTTTCAATGTCATAATCAGTGAGATCAACATCTTTTTCAGACACATTCTTATTTTCCTTATCTGAATCGGATGGATAGGCACTATCATCTCGGATAAGGAAAATTCATTGATTTGGGAAATCACGTTGATAATGATCATGCTCTTTGCATTTGAAACATTCAACATCTCTAGTCCGGGCTTATTTTTGGAAGTATTAATCCATAAAAAGGATATTTGGCTGGTGGTTTGGTTCTGTCTCTCTCGGTTGATGTTGGTGCAGCCTCTTTTGGCTTAGATCTACTAGAGTCGAATAAAGGTTTAATAATATTTGACAAAGGTGAAGGTGAAGAGTTACCTTTATCATATGGATAATATGACATTTTTTCAAAAAAAAATATGCCCATTGTCGAAACTTCCACTTTTGTTGGTTTTCAATGGCAATGGCTCTTTGAAGTGCCTCCGAAAGGTCGACATATATTTGAAGTTAAAGCACATCAAGGATGTTGTCATGAAGTCCCTTAATAAACCTTGCCAAGGTGTCATCTTTTTCTTCTTGGATCTCAGCTCTTTGGCTCAAGGTTTCCATCTCTTTGTAGTATTCTTTGGCTGTTCTACTACCTTGTCTCAACCTTTGAAGCTTTTGTTTGAGCTCTCGTTGGTAGTATAGAGGAATGAAATGCCACCTTATGATGTATTTAAGCTCCTCCCACAAATATACTCTACCCTCCCTATTGGTGTTTCTAGTATTTGTACATTGAGTCCACCAAACTAAAGCATAGTCGAAAAACTCACATATTATCATCTGGACTAGTTCTTCATTGGGACATAGGTAGTAGGAGAAGACAAGGTCGACTTTGCTTCCCAATCACAATAACCGTCTGGGTCATACTTTCCATTGAATGAAGGAATGATGATCTTTGGTTTTGAAAAAAATCACGATCTTGGGCAGCTTATTTGGGCTCATCAAAGCTTGGATTACGCCTTGCTTGCATAGATTTCATAAGGTTGTTACCTCCCATGCTGTTTCGTTATTGTCTTGGTGGTTCCACACGTTCAACTACTTGGGTTAAATGGTGCTCTTAAAGTGGAACTTGTCTATCCTCTCTCATGGCTCGTACCTTTGCTTTGATTCGGGTGAGCCTTGCTAAGATCTCAGTGAGAGAAGTTGCTATTTGAGACATATCAGTGGTTTGAACTATCGTTTCTTATGCTTTTTCGGTGGCATTTTTCATTTTGAAAATCGCTCAAAAACAAAAGTTTTAAAAGGAAAAAAGACAATAAAACAAGAAATCTCACGAATCACTCCAAGAAAGAAATACTTAGCTAGGCAAGTAAGTTGCTATCGTACTCTTTAAAAGATTTCCTATCACAATTCAACAAGTTATATTGGAGTTTGAATCCTATTAGAAGAGTCCCAAGTAACTAGGAATCCAAATAAAGAAAGACTTCAATTGAGATATAGTTGCAAGGAGATAGGAGATATGAAACTTTTAATCCTACTAACACAAGAAAGAGAACATGTTAGATGATGTATACCCAAATCAAAAACAACTTGAAGAATGAAATCCAAGATGAATCCAAAAGAACAAGCACCAATGCAGACGTGGGAAGCAGCGATGGAGGATGATGTTTCTTGACGGCGGCTTGTGGTGGTTGGATGTAATAAGAGCAAATGGTGGAAAATGTATAGTTTCTATCTCTCTTTTCTCGTTGTCTTTTTTTAGATAAATAAACTAAATAAATATTAAAAGAATGAAAAAATAAGGTGTAACCCCCTCGACCCGGCCTAGACGCCCAATCGAACCAAGAAGGCTACATTAGGTTTACCGTAGCAAACCGAAGAGATATAACGAAACCCGGTCCATTTTTTTCTTTTATCTTATCTATATGCCAATTATTAACCTTACATGTTCATACAGACATCAGGTGCAACCCCCAACTCAATCGGGCATCAATTTGACATCCAATTGATCACACTAGCAATTTAGAGACCAAATTGCAAATACAAAAATTTCAGGATTAAAGCTCACTTTGAAGTTACCCACTTTTAATTAGTCTGGTTCCAAACTTTCATCTCAAATTTCAACTTAATCTGATCATTCTAACACATACAATTATATTGGCAAGATTCAGGGACTAAAATGCAAAGAAAGCAAAACTGCCCAGCTAAAATTAACAAAAATCGGCCTCGAGTACTGGCGTTACTGTACCGATACGCATGAAAACGCACTGTACCGATACACCACGACTTGTACCGATACGTGATAACAGACTTACCTAACTTTTCAATTTTCAAACATTCGTACCAGTACGCTTACATAGGTATCGATACACGAGTTTAGGTTGAAAAAGTGAAATTCCAGAGGCTAGAATGTGTACCGATACACTCTTACCCGTATCGGTACGGTAGGCTAAAATTGCCCAGGCGTACCGGTACACACATACGTGTACTGATCCCCCCAAGCCGAATGATGTCTAGACGTACCGATACGGTCCCCAGCGTATCGGTACGCCTGAACCTATAATGTCATATCTTACTATTTTTTCACCCCAAAAGCATTCCCAAACCATTCTTACATGCTTATAACACACACCAACATGCCAAGCATATTACAAGCATTCAAGCTTCACAGGATCAACATCGTAACATAGCATCATGAGTCAAAAGATGATATATAAGCATGTTCCCTATTATGCAACCAACGAACATATCAAAAGATAAAACAGCACCAAAACCAAACGTTTAAGGCCATTTACAACTTAAGAGCAACTAATGTAGCATGCTCAAATAAGGAGTTCCACAAAACATCTCCCAAAACACAACAAGTACCCTACTGCCCTTATTCATTATAGTCTAGTCTCCAACATACTTTGGAAACAAGTCTTGCCAAGATCCCGTTGCTTCTTGCTGCCTTCCTGGACTTTAATTCTCTGCATTGATGGATAAAGAGAGCGTAAGCACACAAGGCTTAGTGAGGAATGCTCAGAACCAAACACCATCAATGCATTTAAAACCATTTGCTTAACATTATCCTTTAAAACATCATGCCCTTTTTAAAACATGCACTTTACATCATTAAAACCAGCATATTAAACCATATGCTACATGTATCATTAATCAACAGCAAGTCACATTTCTAACCCTCTACTTAAGCCTTCCCATGCATTACTACCAAATGCAAAGCTCAAGGAGAAACATGTATAAATCATATTATACAACATAAAGCATTTCAATGATAAATTAACAATTATATTGGCTTACAAGTGATCATTAGACAAGTCCAGTAACAAAAGAGTTCATCGGATACACGGATTCAACAAGTGTTAACCCAACACTTCAAGCCATCTCAACCGGAATAGCGATACAATCACAATCACGGTACATTAACAACCGGGTACACTTTCAACCCACCGGGACACCAACCCTCAATCATCGGTTAGACATTTAATCCACTAACGAGAGTTTTTGGTGCCATATAACCCCTCAACCGTTAGGGTACTTGGATGGAGTATTCGGTATGCTGTATAAACCCCTCAACATCTAAGGCAATTTATTTACAGTGCACTCAATCCTATGGTCGGCCAACTATATCCGATAACAACCTTAAAACCGCATCACTTGCCAATATAATTAACCATTTAACATTTACCTCACTGTTTTAAACAATCATTAACCAAAACACTTTTCCAAAGCAATAACCATGCTTTAAACCACAAGTATAAACCATACTTACAAGGATCACTTACCATGTGCATCCTTCAGCAAAACATGCTTAAAAACAGTATATCGAAACTTTTAAAACATGCTTAAATAGTTGGTAACATGTAATCAAAACAAGTGCATAAAATCATTTCAACTTAGCACGACCGAGAGAGTAGTACCACTTTATACTTACTTTCGAGTCTAGGTAAGCATTTCAAGCTCTACCTTAACTCCCAAACTCCGTTCCAAAACAGCAAAACGCTTTAAACCATGTTTTCACTCATAGATACGCAAAACCTCGATTCGCCAACGCGAAATCAAGTATCTGAAGCCTCCAATGCCTCTCCAAACCCTTCCGGATCAACCTCCCCTATTTTTACCACCAAACAACAGAGGATTAATGCATTCTAAACACAACAACCACAGTCCTTCTCGAATTTCCACAAAACCTTCACAACAACCGAAAACATAACCAAAACACTTCGATTCACAACCCAACCAACACCTATCAATCCAATACCATTTTCATCATCAAAACACATCTAAAAATAGATCCAAAACAACATACCACCTCCAGCAACCTTACAACCACAAAAACACTACAAAACCTCAAAACTAACAACCTAAACAAATAGAAATTCTTAAGTTCCGGGATTCCATTGATAAAATCACTTATCAACATTATTAAACATCCAAAATATAAATCAAAGCATCCTTAATTACTGGAAATTAGATCCAATCCGTGAATTAACTCATTTTCCCCAAATAACTCAATTAAACATTAGGAAATCATCAAAATCAGATTAGAAACACAAAAACCAGGATCAAATGCTTGGGAATTTCAGTAAAGAACCATAAAATAGAGGAGATCTCGGAACTTACCCCTATTGTGAAGTTTCTCCAATAATTGATTTTTGAAAAGCTAAGAAAACACAAGATTATTGTAAGATTTTGGGTAAACAATCTTTATAAAACAATTTGAAACAATAAAATCAAGTTAGAAACCACCTCACCTCTGGAAATTTGATGAAAACCTGGGTGTTGGCTGAGGAGAGAATGGAGAGAAAAAAGTTGAGAGAAAATGACGTGATTTTTGCTTTGGAAAGTAATAACTGTCTTTTTAACAAATTTCTCTTTAATTAACAATTAAAACACATGTTAAAATAAGTCAAATTAAGGGAGAAATCATCAGAAACCAATTGGTAAAATAGCTCCTTAAATATTCTAAGTATTTGACCCTTTTCATTTTAATCACTAGGAAATCACAGTTTTCAAAACATTCATTTTGGTCACTAAGCAAAATGTCCTTCCAAAGCTCATTTTACAAAATCGATATCACCATTATTAAATACATAATTAATAATGATTTTAGAGCATTTTCCATAATTTTTCCAACACCAAAAATATACAATCCCAAAACTGACTTGTAGCGATGTCCCTCTCGCTAAAAAACGTGTTTTTTATTTTTTGAAATATTTTATTCCACGTGGGATTTTAGAAAACCCGTATTTGTTTTGAAAATGGAGTCGCCACCGACCATTCAAGGTGGACCGGACACCGTAGAAAACCAGAGATTTTGAAAACTTTGGGTTCGGGAGTCAGTTACGGATGAGGAAGGATTAGCACCCCCACACCGCCCAAAATTGGTACTTTAATAATTACCGCTTTATTAATATTAAATTTTCCGAATTAAAGTGACAATTAAATTAAAATCTGGTTATATGTGCGAGTAAATTTTAAAGTCCCCGTTATTCGAGAGTAAACGCCCAACCACTATCACTACGCTTGATACTGGCCCCGTTTACACTCGAATAAAAGGGCACCGCATTGACAAAATAAATGTTCGTTATGCAAACTTAAAAAACATGACAAATATAAATAAATACATTACGATACAAATATAAATAAATACTAACATAATAAAATACTAATATAACATAAATAAAATACTAATCTAAAACATACATACATAACTATTAATTTAACACATAAATAAAAACAAATCTAACATAAATAAAATACTAATCTAAAACATACATAGATATTAATCTAACTCATAAATAAAAATAAATCTAACATAAATAAAATAATAATCTAAAACATACATACATAAATATTAATCTAACTTATAAATAAAAACATATCTAACATAAATAAAACACTAATATAAAACATAAATTTAAAACATACTAATCTAAAACATACAAATTAAAAACACAATTTTAAATTAACTACTACTTCATTAAAATATAAAAATTACAACATAAATAAAAAGGAAAGAAAATATACCTAACTAGGAGTTCGAATGACGAACCCCGACTGGACCCCACCGAGATCTACCACGACCTCTCCAAAAATATTAACTAGATCGGACCTAAAATAGGACCCCGATCGAACCGACTAGGACCGAGGACACTGCCCCGATCCTGGGCTAGCCGGGAGCCTAAGCTCCCTTATTCGGCCAGCCCTTGCCAATTTCTCCATGTCTTGCTACCAAATTTTCCAATTGCCGCTGCCAATTGCAATTCAATTGCCTCCCTATTTATAGGGGTGAGGAGGGTGACGTGGAGCTTTGTGCTCCCCTCCCCTCCCCTCCCCCTTTATTATTATTATTATTATTATTTACTTTTTTTAGATTAATAATATTATTACAACAATACTAAAAATACTAAAACCCGAACAAAAATGAGTGATTACAGTTGCCCCTTTTTGCTTGTTCTTGTGAAACGAGAACAAAGCAAAGATCAAAATCACTCATTTTTGTCTTATCTGGCTGAACTTCTCTCCTTTTGACGCGTCTTCTTTCTTTGGTAGATCTTCATTCTCTTCAGCGCATGTCTTCTTTCTTGTTTTGGTTGATCCACCTTGTCACTCTCGGGAAGCAAAACCTTCAAAATGGGGGTTGTTTGTTGAGGAAGCCAAACCGAGTTCTACTTGCTACATTATTGGTAATAAGCTAATACCTAAAGAGAGTTCGACCCAGCTGCAACACCGACGAAGAGACAGGGTCTACAAAATTCGATCCAGCTGCAACACTGACGAGAAGGCAAGACCGATAGGTAAAAGTTCTGATGTCTGATCCAGCTACAACTCTGACGAAGAGGCAAGATCAGAAAACTAACAATTTTTCTCTTTTTTCTCTATTTTTCTTTTTTGTTTCCTTTTTCTCTGTTTTTTTCATATTTTTTCTTTTTTTTTCTCTTTTTCTCTTTTTTCTCTTTTTTTTTAAACTTGAAAGTTGGTGAATTTTGACCAAGCTACAACACCGACGAAGAGGCATGGTCTAAAGTTAGTAATGTTGATCCAGCTACAACACCGACGAAGAGGCAGGATCAAGAGTTAGTGAATTTGGTCTAGCTACAACACCGACGAAGAGGCAAGACCAGAAGTTAGTGAATTTGGTTCAGCTACAACACCGCCGAAGAGGCAGAACCGAAAGTTAGATTTGACCAAGCTACAACACCGACGAAGAGGCATGGTCTAAAAATTTGATCCAGCTACGACACCGACGAAGAGGTAGGATCGAATAGTTTTTTTTTTGTGATCAAGCTACGACTCTGACGAAGATGCATGATCAGAATTTGGTTGAAAGCTCATTTTTCATTTTTTTCATTTTCATTTTCTTTTTTTTTTTTTTTTTTTTTTTTTTTTTCTTTTTTTTTTTCTTTCTTTTTCTAATTTTTTTATTTGTTTTCTAGCTACAACATTTGAAAATCAGTAAAGTTGGATCTATCAACGGAGAAACAGAAATATTAACTGGAACCCTACTACACCATCAGCGGATAAGTAGGACAACAGCAACTGGGACCTAGCCACTCCATCAGTGGATGATTGGATCGGATAATGACGACCAATAATCGGCTACACCATCAGCGGAGAGCAGGATCAGAGGACGACGGGAGCTTGGACCCGGTCACTCCATCAGCGGAGGACTGGATTGGACAAATTACGACCTGGAACTGGCTACACCATCAGCGAAGAGCATGATCTGAGAGGATGACAGGAGCTTAGACCTAGCAACTCCATCAGCATAGGACTAGATTGGACAATGACGACCTAGAACCGACTACACCATCAGCGGAGAGCAGGATCAGAGGACGACGGGAGCTTGGACCCGGTCACTCCATTAGCGGATGACTAGATTGGACAATGACGACCTGGAACCGGCTACACCATCAGCGGAGAGCAGGATCAGAGGACGACGGGAGCTTGGACCCGGTCACTCCATCAGCGGAGGACTGGATTGGACAATTACGACCTGGAACCGGCTACACCATCAGTAGAGAGCAGGATCTGAGGGCCGGAGCTTGGACCTAGCAACTCCATCAGCGGAGAGCAAGATTTGATAATGCCGACCTAAAACCGGCTACACCATCAGCGGAGAGCAGGATCAGAGGACGATGATAGCTTGTACCTTGCCACTCCATCAGCGGAGGACTGGTTCAGGCAATGAAAGTTGATAAATTCATTTTGATTTTCACTTCGTTCATTTTTTGATTTTTTCGACTTTTGATTTTTTTTTTTTTGATTTTTTTCTAATTTTTTTCTAATTTTTTTGATTTTTTTCGACTTTTGATTTTTTTATTTTTTTTATCTTTCTTTTTTCAATTTTTTTTAATTCTCTCTTTTTTTTTGATAATTTTTCTTTTTTTCTTGAACTGTACAAGGAAGTAAAACTTGAGAACAAATTAGGCCTGGCTGCACCGTCAGCGGAGAAACAAGACTTGAATAGAAATTTGATCTGCTTGGGGAAAGGTTCGGATATGTTGCACCATCAACGGAGAAACGAGATCTCCAGGATGTCTATATTGTTGCACCATCAACGGTAAAGCAGAATCTGGAAATTGTTGGCCTATCAACAATGACGCAGGCAAGATCTGGAAAATGCTACTTCTGCTGCTCTACTGGCGGAGAGGTATGACCTAAAAATGAATAAAAAACATTAATCAGTAAATGTTCACAAAATTTTTCACTGTTACCTTTTATTGATGTTTCAACATCCTCTTTGTGTTTGGCCTCCTCTAAGACTAAGGTTGGCCGTCATGTTGTTGCCCCCACGGTTGAGGATGTTCGGTCTTTTTTTAAACCTGTTTGTAAGCAAAAATGCATACATGATTTTTATGCCTAAATGCATGTGTCTATCTTAAATGCATGGTGATTTTGGTGTATGCACTTAATCTAAATGTATGACGTATGCAAGATGAATGCAATCTAAATGCATGAATGTGATATAATTTTTTTGCCCTCAAAGGGATGCCCGACTCCTCACTGGTCCCGTCAGGATCTTGGTTTTTTGTATGTGACGGTGCCCCAACCTCAACTTGGGTTCGATCAGTCATTTGGGTGCATGCCCCAACATTTTATTCATCCCTATGCCATCGTCTGAAACTGTTCTTGAATTTGACACTTTGAGTGTGGATTCTGTTGCCCCCTAGGTTGGGTTTATAAATTGTGTTGGTTTATGGTAGCTTATTATTTTTTGATTGGGTGCAATTTTGCAGACTGTGGTCAAAGATGCAAGAGTTTGACTCGGCAATGAAGGCTGGACCTTGGCAAAGAATGCCCCCGGACTGGGACCTTGTTAGAGGCACACTATTTGTAAAAGATGTGGGGGTGCTTTTGGACATGCCCCAAGATCAAACTTTTGTAAGGTGCTAGATCGACCATCTTTGTTGTATTTAATGGGGCAACCCGAGGATTAGTTTTATTATTCTGAAAATGAATGCATGCAAAATGTGTCCTAAATTGATGCAATGCAAAATTAAGATTGTGATGATGTTGTGCAATGATGCAGGTGAACTCAGTGCGATGAGAATAAAACGAGTTAGTACCAAATAAAATGATTAAATAAAACAAATGATAAATATAACAAAAATAAAAACTGTACATAAACAAGAAACAAGGCACCAGAGCCTAAATAGGGTGACCACTAATCGGACAGAGTTTCATATGGCTCTAAAGGGTTGGCTCCTACGGCTCACTATATGCAGTTTTGGTGCTAAGAGGTACCCGAATTGTCCTCGCTGTCCTCTACTAAGAGTAGCAAGGCCCCCGGTCATCACCCATTATAGGCTCCTTTCAACCGAGTTCAATTCAGGGGGACCCATTCGCTTATGCCTGCACGAAGGAACGATATCCTTACGAAAGCATAAGGTACTCGAGCCCCGAAGGTACTTGCTAGGCCTACACGGGAGAACGATATCTCCACGAAAGCATTAGCATTTTCCCCCCACTTAAAAAACGGGTTTATATGTCATATTTTAAATGCGTTAAAATAAACGCGCAATTACAACCGAATATTAATTTAATAGTCACTTTAATCCGAAACTTCTAATATTATTAAAGTGGTAATTATTTGAAAAAGCTTGACTCTCTTTATTTTGTTAAAAACAAAAAATAGTCCCCAGCGGAGTCGCCATCTGTAGCGATGTTCCCCTCGCTAAAAAAGGGTGATTTTGGTTTTGTTTTGAAAATATTTTATTCCGCGTGGGATTTTAGAAAACCCGTATTTGTTTTGAAAATGGAGTCGCCACCGGCCACTCAAGGTGGACCGGACACCGTAGAAAACCAGAGATTTTGAAAACTTTGGGTTCGGGAGTCGGTTACGGATGGGGAAGGATTAGCACCCCCACACCGCTCAAAATTGGTACTTTAATAATTACCGCTTTATTAATATTAAATTTTCCGGATTAAAGTGACAATTAAATTAAAATCTGGTTATATGTGCGAGTAAATTTTAAAGTCCCCGTTATTCGAGAGTAAACGCCCAACCACTATCACTACGCTTGATACTGGCCCCGTTTACACTCGAATAAAAGGGCGCCGCATTGACAAAATACATGTTCGTTATGCAAACTTAAAAAACATGGCAAATATAAATAAATACATTGCGATAAAAATATAAATAAATACTAACATAATAAAATACTAATATAACATAAATAAAATACTAATCTAAAACATACATACATAACTATTAATTTAACACATAAATAAAAACAAATCTAACATAAATAAAATACTAATCTAAAACATACATAGATATTAATCTAACTCATAAATAAAAATAAATCTAACATAAATAAAATAATAATCTAAAACATACATACATAAATATTAATCTAACTTATAAATAAAAATATATCTAACATAAATAAAACACTAATATAAAACATAAATTTAAAACATACTAATCTAAAACATAGATAAACATACAAATTAAAAACACAATTTTAAATTAACTACTACTTCATTAAAATATAAAAATTACAACATAAATAAAAAGGAAAGAAAATATACCTAACTAGGAGTTCGAATGACGAACCCCGACTGGACCCCACCGAGATCTACCACGACCTCTCCAAAAATATTAACTAGATCGGACCTAAAATAAGACCCCGATCGAACCGACTAGGACCGAGGACACTGCCCCGATCCTGGGCTAGCCGGGAGCCTAAGCTCCCTTATTCGGCCAGCCCTTGCCGATTTCTCCATGGCTTGCTGCCAAATTTTCCAATTGCCGCTGCCAATTGCCATTCAATTCCCTCAATTGCCTCCCTATTTATAGGGGTGAGGAGGGTGACGTGGAGCTTTGTGCTCCACTCCCCTCCCCCCCCTTTATTATTTTATTATTATTATTATTATTATTTTTATTTTTAGATTAATAATATTATTACAACAATACTAAAAATACTAAAACCCAGACAAAAATGAGTGATTACACGACTCGAATCTCCATTCCGGTCCACCGGACCGTCTAATAAACCACCAAACCGCTAAGCCCTAAAACCGGGAATTACATAGGGTTTAGAAGAAGAAAGAACTCTAAAAATAAAAATAACCACTTATCTTGTGTATTGCGGCAACACTTCTTTAAATTATCAAAATGTCAAGAACGTTGTTTGAATCTCCAAGAACTGTCCTAAATTTGATAGCAAATGATGTAGTGATTGCATCGGATTAGATTTTCTTTTCCAAGCTATTGGAAACAAACCTATGGCTTTAGACTCAATCAAGAAGATGGCTTAGAATTGATGTTGGCGTTTCTTGAGAGTTGTTGGAATTGGTGTAAGAAGCAACCAAAAAACATTAGATTCAAAGATAATAACCATAAATAAGATGAAAGAGATCAATGAAGTTCAATGAAAAACAAAGAAGAACAAATCTGGAAAATTGAACGAAGAGTGGTGCAAGATGGATTCTGGTTTGGGCGTGATGTGGTGATGAAGTTGGGATGTCCTCGGCACCCTCCGAAGTGAAATTAATTAGGCAAGCTACCTCAAGCGACTCTAACTTATCCTCCTAAGCGTGATTACTTAGGCAAACGAGAGCGTGAAAATGATTCTCCTTCCTAGAACTTGAAGAACCATGTTGAAGAAATCTTGAAGGTACAAGTTATCAACACTTGCAAAGATGAACTAACCAAGTATTTCATATATGAAAGAAGAAATTGCATGAATACAAAGCATGGATGAACATCCTTTTATAGATGAAGGATGGCTTAGAAACAAAGCTCCATTAAAAATTTAATGTAACACCCCTAAAATTATTCTAGTATTTTTTGATTTTTGATGATCAAAATTTACTTTTCGGCATTTGAATTTAATTTTTAGACCCTTGAATTCGAGTTAGATTAAAATTGGAATCATGAAGTTTAAGTTTTGAATTTTTAAGGTTAAGGACTAAAATTTAATTATTGTATATTTAGTGACTAAAGTTCAATGTAGAAATTATGTTGCTTTAGTGGAAACAAAGTATTAAAGGAATTACTTGATGGCTAATTATCCCAAATAATAAGTGGAAAAGGTGGATAGTTCAAGGACTTAAACCATGATTTCATGACTTTATAAAATGGTGACTAAGCTATATACGTGGCAAACTTTTATAACATGGTTCAAAATTTGGATAACTGGAGGGTAATTATGTATATAACCTATATGCATTCTTTATTTCATTGTTTATAATATACATTAAGTATTATATTTATTTTGGTATTAAACTAAATTAAATTTGAAAGCTTAGTCACAAGTTAAAGGTGTGATGAGACCTAGCATTCCACTAGCACACAAAAAGGACCAAATGGCAGCTTCATTTTCAACATGGGTCTCCTCTTCCCCTTTGAATGGTGTTCTGAACCATTAAAAAAAGAGTAAGCTTGAGGGTAAACATCGAATGACAGGGGCTTCCACAACTCCAAGGGAAAAGTTCAACTTGGTTGGTTAAGCTTTTGGAGTGCTTGAATTTATTGATTAGTGCCACTCTGGAGGTGAGATGAACTTTTGGTTTAGATTGAAGCTCTTATTTGTGTTTAAAATGGTTGGTAATTAAATTTAGAACATTTGATAAATACCGTGTCCTGTTTAGAAAATGCCATGTATAATTTGAGGTACATAAAAATTAGAATGTTAGTGTAAGAATATGGTAGTTTGTTGCTAGAATTTTACTACTAAATTGCCATGTTTGTTAGGAATCTAGATACTCTTAATCGAGTTGAAGTAGCAACGACTAGCTGCCAAGAATTTGATAGTTCTTGTATATAATATGTGTTGTTTATATGGGTTAATTAATGTTGGAAATGCAGAACTCAGCAGCTAAAACTAGTATATTAGATTCTATTGTTCTAAAGGTGCACATGGAAAAGCCCTAAATTAAATTAATTAGGGTTACATGGTAATTAGAGATATATGGAAGTTGATTTCAATTGATGAATATAATTGTGATGGGTATATGTTTATTGCTAGATCAAATGGATCGGAGAAAATTCGAAATCAGAAATGTAATGCTAAGGAACTTGGAATTAATATTCGATCGTACAGTAATTTGGATTAGGTGAGAGTAGTTATATTTCGGGATGACAAGATGTCATCTTGGTATGTTCTTTGATTTTATTTGTCTATAATTTCTTTTATTTATGGTGACATAGTGCATAAGGCTCACTTAGAGCAATTTGTGGTGGCAACCTTTGGTAAGGTAAGCTTATTCTTTGGTTTTGTATTATGAGTGCATTGTAAAGTTGATACGATATGATGAATATGAAGAATAATGTTAAGATAAGCTTATTCTTTGGTTTTGTATCATGTGTGAATTGTTAAAGATATGATACTTTAGAGCTCTAAGCTCACTATGAATATTTGCTTTGATACTATAGAGTTTTTAGCTCACTATGAAACTATGATATGTTATTATGGATCTATATGCGCAGTTACGAATCAAAATATGAATTAAAGGATAACCTTGGACACAAGTTGACTTTGGTTACAATTGGCATGCCATAGAATTCATTGAGCTCATGTGTATGGTGGGTTATGACCCAATAGATTATGATCCTTATTGGCGACAGTAGGAGGGATGTTGTGTTTTGGTCATTGGCGACAGATGGAGGGTTGACCATTCTCTGTAAAGGATTACGATCCTATTCTCAATTTCTCAGATTTTTGGCGACAAATGGTTGGGAATTCGTGTACCCCTATGTGTAATTGTGATCCAAGGGAAAAAAAAGAATACTTATGATAATGAACATGAAGTTATGAGAATGACTTTGAATAAAAAAAATTATGGAATCCTTTGATTGGTTATGACATAAGTATGTATATAAATATGGTATGACTAGAAGATTATATTGTTTTCCTATAAATGCTTGGTTGCCACCATTTGATTGTAATTTTGTTTGAATGAACTAATTAAAGCATGACATATTATTATGTTTATCTACCTCACTAAGTCATATAGGCTTACTTTGTTTCTCTGTATATATTTCATGTATTAAATCTTTGTAAACGCTTGGAATCATATTTAGGGGTTGCAAGTCACTCTTAAGACATTGAGTAACTTCCTTTGATAACTCTAGATGGTGGCATATAAACTAATCATGCTTGATTACATTTTAGTGAATCTGCCTTTGACTTGACACTATGAATTAGTTAAAAAGGAATATAAAGAAATGTGGATATGGTAGTTTATACTTTATCCTTAAACACTTGCTTATAAGTTCATGGATATAAGTTTAATAATGATTTATAAAGAGAAAGTGGTCAAATATTCAATAAGTAATGTATTAGACATGTTCTTAACACAGTGCCATGGATATAAGTTTAATAATGATTTATAAAGACAAAGTGGTCCAATATTCAATACGTAATGTATTAGACATGTTCTTAACATAGTGTTGAGTATATACCATGTATGATTTGTTAGGTGTGAAATGATATAAGGTTTGTTAGGTGTGAAATGATATATGGTTTGGTATGCATGATATGATTTAAAGATTGGTTTGTATGGTATGTTAAGTCACAAGTTTGTATTAAGAAAGACATATAAAGAGTATTATTTGGCTCAATATGTGTAAATGAATTTATGAAATTCAAGTAAGGACTTGATAAACCATAATATGTTTACGTGGTATAAGTTATGCTTGGTAGGAATTAACAACTTGAACCTTGGTTTGTAGTACAAAAGTTAAAAAGTATGTATAATTGGTTCTAAGCTATGTGTCTTTGAATCATGAAGTAAGTTATAAGATATGAATAAAAGTGTATGTGTGATTCATGAAATTGTAGTCTATGCTATGTCTTGTATGAATGAGTTGTGAACTTATGTGATGATAAGTAAGTACTTATATGGTAAACTTGAACATGGTAAGGCTTGGCAATACTAAAGATGTTTGTAATTAAACATGGTGATATGCATAGGTGATCAATGATGTTATGTTGCACTTGTAAGCTTTGTAATAAGCTTAAGCATGTATGATTGCAAGTAATGAACTTTAGATAAGAATTTGGTTATGATAAGTCTTATTTTATGTTTTGGTAAATAGGATTTTAAGAACTTAAAATTTGTTAAATGTTCTTGTTCATGCTTAAGACTATGTATTGAAGTAACCTAATGATAAAAGTGACCATTAGGGGTTAGAAATGGCTTAAAATGTCATAATTTGGTGAAACAGGACAAAGGTTTCGAAACTATACTAAAAGGTATCGAAACCTTCATTCCAGAATGTTAACTTTATGAATCTATGACAAAGTTTCGAAACCTTGCCCATAAGTTTCGAAATCTTACCTAAAAGATTGAATTTTTACGTTTTGGGTCACTATTTCATAACTTGTTCAATCGAACTCCGATTCAGTTATCGTTTTTTAATTCAAGTTTTGGGATGAAATTTAGATTAATAATAAAATCTATTAATGAAATGATCATTCCTTTGGTCCTTGAAACTTTTAGAAATTTACAAATAGGTTCTTAAAGTTTTAAAAATTCATTGTTTAGTCCCTAAATGATAAAGATTAACCTATGTGTTGATAATTTTTATTCATGTGTAAGCCATAAAAGGACCCAAATCTATAATAATATGAGTTGTTAAAAGTTTTCAGTTAAGTCCCTAAATTTTAATAAATTCACACTTTAGTCCTTAAATTTTGAAAACTTTGCAATTTGGTCCATAGTGACTAAAATCAAAATTGCTTAGACGATGATCTCTGATGTTTAATGATTTGCTTTGATATTGTGTATGATTTGTAATAATTTGTTATGTTTTTGATTTTTTTTGAATTCTGGTGACAACTTCGACTCGATTTTCTTCCAAACCTGATAGGGGGTGTTACACTTAATTAAAAATAATAATTAAATTATGAAAAATTGGGAAAGTATATGGCATTGAAATCTCATTAACCCTTGATTTAAGGGGCTAGAGGCGCCTTGATTTAAGGAGGAAAAGAAACCTTCAATTCTGGTCCTTTGGATGTTCACATAGACAATGAAGATTGAAGGGAGTGATGTTGCAGCATGGGAGTGGCGGCAATGGCATGTATGCTGATGATATTAACTTAATCTAATTACCTAAATAAATCTGATTTTCTAAGTGGCCTTAATTAAAAGATTGACCTGAACTTTATAATGTAGTATTGGATCAAAATAATACAAATAATGGCCTATTAAGGAGGTTTGAATGCAATCTGGGCATGTGCTTCATTTGGGCCCTCAATTTGGGTTTGTGTAACCCATTTATCCTTGAAAGATAAAGAACAAAAGCTTCATCCATGAAATTCTCCGGTCTTCAAACTAGCTTGTAATCTTTTGCTCAAGAACCTTTGGACGACAACATCTAGCTTGTCTCAGAGTTGTTTGGACTTGGATCGAGTGATTGGGCCAAGTGGAAAGGTAAACCCATCTATTCCTTAAATGTGGCGTGTGGGACATGTATTATTGATGATGATGAAATGTGATATTAAGCAACTAAAATTAAACTAGAATTGAATGAAATTTAAATGAATTTGAATAACAAGAGAAGAAACCAAGTTTGATTGAGGGGCTGGGTTATTGAGTATTATGATGTTTTTGTTGACTGAATTATCGTGGCAATTAATCATATTTTTAATGTTCAACAGAGTTTTCTTCGATGCCTTCTAGTTATCCCTAACAGAAGAACTGATGAACAACAAGACTTGGTAATACATCCATGGGTTAACCTTTGGTGATCACATCGATTTGGTGAACTCCTTTTAGTCGTTGAAATTCTCTCCTTATCCCTAAGTCCAATTAGCTTCCACTAACACTCGTTGAATGGAAACTTGTATCCAATTTAGTTTCGTGAACCTAGCTCTCCCGAGCCTAAGTAAATAAATTCACATCAGGCATTTATCCTTAAACTACTTGAATTGCAATTAAAAATGATAAAATTGAATAAAAATCAAAATAGATTAAAAAACCAAAGATAATCATTCGTTCACAAGCATCAATAACCCAAGCCAATTTAATTAGTCCATGGCCGTGTTTAAAGAATTAACATAATATTAGACCCCAGATATTAAAATTAATTAAAGAGAAGAAAAGATAAAATGGAGTGATCGAATCAGATCTCCTCCTTGCATCGTGGGTGATCTCCTCTTGATTGATTTTCTCGTGTTGATCTTGTTCATGTTGATCTTGTTCTTGAATCTACGATCACTCTTTATAGGAGGGGGAAAACTCAATTTAAAATTTGGATTGTATGGTTTATCCCCTTATCCTTATCTAAAATAGCTTTTCAATTCAAATCAGAGTATAACCGAATCGGTTGGGATGAAGTTTGACTGGGTTGACTTTATCCCGACTTACCGTAGCAACTGGTTCGACAATTATCATGCACAAGTAAAATAAAAACAATAGCATTTTCTCACAAATATAGAGAAAATACAAAGCAAGGCCCAGCAAACGAAAAATTACAAAATTTTGCAAAAACATATAAATATGCAATTAAAATGAGCTTAAGTCTAAACAATAATCGAAATAAAGAGGTGCAAAATATACAACTTTTCATACTTATCACCTGTATATGTGTGTATATATATATATTAAATCTATGTGTCTGTGTGTGAAAATTTTGGTAAATTCATCTATTAATGATAAATTTAATCCAAAATTAGAATTTAATATATACCATATTACGAAAGGTGTCCCATGCTTTAACATTTCTGAATGACAACTAAGCAATGATAAATTAATATTTATGGAGGCCTTTTTATTAAATATTGTAAATTTATGTATACCTTTTACATATTAATAATTTATTGTATTTATATATTAATGTATATGAGTATTTGTGTCAGGCAAACCGTAAGTAAACGAACAATCCTAGCCGTGATTGTATCGTTCATGTTATAATTTAGCATCGTGCTTTAAATATTTTCTTTTGTTGTTTTATCTTAGTGTGTCAATTCATTTAATATTTATAATAATTTGTACACTAACTCAAATTGAATAAAAATGTTTCATGTAATTCATGTGACTCAGTTTATTAGATATTTTACTTATTTATTAGAATAATACATTTTAAAAAGAAAAATGTGACCTAACATTCATATTTGTGTTATTTTGTATTTTCATATTGCATTATGTTACTTTGTTTTATCTGAAAAGTATGCTTTTTTTTTTAGAAAAAATCATACAAAAACATCAACACGCGCCTCATTAAAAACCTCCCTAACCTAACATGGAGGAAAAGAGTACGACGTGACGGTGGATAACAAAATAAGACTCCTCCCATGATACAACAGACCCCAAGCAGCACACCTCTAGCGGCACAAGACACCGTCACCCTTCCCCCTTTCAGCACCCAACACAACTCAATAAACTACGCGACACCACGATGTCCGATCCACCCACCTTTCGCCAAAGCATCCGCTATACTATTGGCCTCGCGCAACACATGATTAAAACATACACATGGCAATTGCCGACATGCCTCGTCAATCAAACGGAACCAATTTCATAATTTTCATGGCCTCATGTCACAATGCAATACCCATGTCAACGCAACGCACGAATCATATTCAATGACAATGGAAGAAACTATCCCTAAATTCGACTCCACCAGCATACCCAAAGCCACCGCTATAGGACATACTTCCTCCATATTCGAATCCATCGCACCCAAAGGTCCTGAAAATAGAGCCAAAATTTGGTCAGCCCCATCCCTAAGTACTCCACCACAACCCGCCAACCCCGGCTTGCCACGCGCTGCACCATCCACATTAAATTTCACCGTACTGGCAATCGACGGTGTCCAAACCATTGTTGTCCGATGTATCTCTGTCACCTCGCGCGGAATGCACTCACGTGGGCAACGCCACCAATCCGCCTCTCCATCCAACTGACCCTCATGTGAAATTTTTATCCAATAAAATGATCGAAGTTTAATTAGGAACATGATCTCTCCCACCGTCAATCTTTTCTTATTAAACATCACTCCATTGCGCGCTAGCCACATAGACCATAGCACCGCTGCACACCCTTCAATCCACCATTTACGCATCAAACCCTTAAAACCCCCCTCATAGCATTGCCGAATAAATTCTTGTACCGTTTTTGGTCGCACCACCTCAATCCCCCACCATTGGAAAAACCAATCCCAAACACCCGCCATTATCAAACAAGAGAACAAAATGTGATTCAACTCATCTTCCCCCACTCCACACCACACACATGCAAACGACGTCTCAGGCAAAGGAACCCCTCGAGCACGTAATACACACAACGTTGGCAACATATTAAGAAGAATAAACCAAAGGAAGCATTGTACCTTAGGCGGCACGTCAATTTTCCAAACCATAAAAACTTCAAAGTCACTCTCGTCCACCCCAAAAGATGTCATTAAATGCATCAACTCCCTACACGAAAAAACTCCCCTTGTATCCGGACACCAAATCAACTTGTCCTCTGCCCCACAACCAACGTCCATCTCCTCAGAGTCGCCCGTAATTCTAGTAATTTAGCATGTTCAAAGCTGCGTAATTCTCGGCAAAAGAATGCATTCTAATCGACATGCTCAAAAACACCCCTTGCATAATCCACCAGTAAAGCCACTTTATCAATGGCCAATCGAAACATCCTCGAAAACACAACTTTTAACGGCACATCCAAACACCACACATTGTGCCAAAACAACACACGTGAACCACCCTCGACCCTCTATGCAAATCGACCCACATTCATAAACCGTGGCACGCGCTCATCCTCTTGCACCTCAACAATTTGTCTCCAAATAACCGACATGCGATGCTTATTAGCAAAATTAAATCGCCATTTAAGCACTTGTTCCCCATATTTTGCCACAAGGAGTTCGGTTCCGTTGTATAAAGCCAAGCCCATTTAGCCAATAATGTCATATTACGTAGGTGCAAATCTACGACGCCCAAACCTCCTAACCTTCGTGGCCGACACTCTATGCACTGTCATGTTTTAACTATTTTTCACGACCCATCTAATTTCATTATATGTTTTGCATTGTTTTATTTAGGCATAAAGCTAAAAAATGTCCCTAACGTTTAGTTGAATAGTCACTTTGGCCATGTTCAATTTTTGAAGCAATATTTTGGATTAAAAAAATGTCCCTCAATATTTTGTTTTGGATCAAAATAACTCATCTACAGATAAAAATTGCTAGTCAACTAACGATAAAATGGCTAGAAATAACGTGACAAACCTACATGACAATGTCCACTGACATAGCAATGTTATATAGACAACGGTGTTGACTTGAAAGAATGTCACATCTGTAAAAAATTAATTTTATACAATTATATAAAATATAAAATTATTTTTTTCTGCTGACAAGTCATTTCAAGTTTTTTACCGTTAGTTGACTAATAGTTTTATCCACAAAGGGGTTATTTTCAATCAAAATGAAACTTTGAAGATTAAATTACTTAAAAAAAAGAATATAAACTAAAATGACTATTGAATTAAACGTTTGAGGCTGTTTGACATTATAACTTTTATTTATTAACGTAATATATAAACTGTATGCATGTTTTAGTTATTAGAAGTATTAGTATATGTTACATCATTAACAAATGATAGCACATGTGCCAAACTTGACTAACCCCGCCACCATTACAGTGTCACTCTGTTTACAATTAATATAAACCGTTATAAACTAAGATATTGAATAGTACAAAGAAATGGGATACATGATAGCTGGCACCTAAATCAAGGGACAACAAACTTGCAGCATGCCAAGAACAAAGAAATCAGAAATCGTAAAGTGGGATAAATATTCTTAGGCGCATGAAGGGAGAGGAATAGTGGAATTGGAACAAGAGAGGGTGAAGTGGGACTTACCAATTCTAGGGATTTTTTGTTCCAACTTTATATTATACCTAAATGTTCGGAACTAAACGACCTTTGATTTTAATTGTGAGGTCAAAACACAAATGGAGTTGGACGAGGGGAAAGCTTCAATTGGAATCCCTAATCAGGTGGTTCGGTAACACCTGGGAGGTGATGGTAATAGTAAATTGAGTCGAAACGGTCAATTGGACATATGCATGTGTTTGATGGATAACCCGTGTGCAACCATATCACCTTAACTTTTGTCGTCTTTTGTTGTATGAAAACGATTCTAAAATATGTTGTTGTTTTATTAAAAAATATTTTTCACCAGAAATTTAAACAACAATCTGTAAATTGTAATAATGATCGATATAGATTGATATAAAGCCGCCCGAAAATTGCAATATTCGCAATTATTATGTTCACAATAATATTTATTATTAAAAAATTTACGACCGTGAATATTCTAGTAATCGTAATAACATTCGTTATCAGAGATAGAGCCAGAATTAAATATCGGGAAGGGTTAAATTATTGAGCTTAAAAATATAAGGGTATATTAAGTATTTAAATTCAAAATTGAGTAGTAATGTCTAATTTATCTAATATTTAAATTCATAGGGATCTAAATTGTTATTGGACCAAAAAATTAAAGAGGCCAAATAAAAAATAATTAAAAATATTTAAATTTTTTAATGTCTGATATAAATTTCTAAAAAAATCAAGAGGACTAGATTAAAATTTCAGAAAAAATAAAAACGCTTATTATAAATTTTATTATAAAACTTTTAAATCGTTGGGAGCCGAGACTTGTTTGAGTCCTCATTATACTCGTCTCTGTGTGTGTTATGTCTGCGACCGAATGCGGTCATAATCACAAATTAAATTCATGCTTCTCACCATTGAGACCGTCAAGCCGACACTCTAGTTGTCGGACAGGCGAATTGTATTCGTAAGTCTCTTCTATTCTCTTATTTTTTTCCGACCCTTTTTAAATATCTCCTCTGATTAATATGCTTTCTTTGGTGAGTTGGCCTTGGTTCGCAGAGTCGAACACTGTGAATAGGAAACTCGAGGTCGACGATGGAAGGTTATCGCTGCAGTTGGTGGTTTCGGTGACACCACTATCGGTTTGGGACTGAAAACAGTAGCCCGAGAGTTGTACTGACCTAGTTGTGTGAGTTACCCCGATTCGATTTTGGACTAGGCTGCTGGGTGTGATTGACTCTTGGGTCAATGTACGGAAGAGTAGGATTAGGCGTACTGCTTCAAATTTCCTTTTCTATGACAGTGGGTTAGGCCTTGTCTTTTGGTCAATAATATGAGATGAATAATGATGATATGATATGTTTACCGATAAGATGATATTTATTGATTAATAAACAATCATATTTTGGTTAATTTAATTTTGGAAAGATTTAACTATAAAATAAATATTTAAATTACATTTTTTTATTTGTTTTAGGTGTATGAAGATTTTTTTGATTAAAGTATGTACTTAAAGTTTACTCCTTTATCATCCTTAGATAATAACTGTTATTTTTTTTAAATAAAATTATAGTCACTTAAAACAAAAAAAATCATAGTTTGGACACTTACTTCTAAAAAAATTAAGCACATAAAACAAAAAAATGAGCACTTCTTTTTTTTTAATGGTCGTCACCTCAAAATGATCACAGGGTAAATTTTAAGAACCTATTTTGACCAAAAAATTAGAATTAAAAAAAAAGAGACGTAATTTGGGCACTTATTGTATAATTAAACCTTCATGAAATGGAAAACATATTTTAGCATATTTATATTTCATTTCCTCGTTATTTACATTATTTTATGTTAGAGAATGTGAACTTTTAAACTTAATAGAATTATATGAAAAATTAAAATTTTAACGGTTGTGTAACCCACTTGACCTGACCTAGACGCTAGACCGAACCGAGCGAGCTACATTGGGGTTGCCGAAACAAACACGAGAAATTTACTTGAGAAATCGGTCCATTTTTTTCATTTTATCTTTTCTAAATGCTTTATTTAGTCCTAGGGTGATCATGCTGGCAACGGTGAAGATTACAACTCAATCAGGCATCGAATTGACATTCAGTAGTACGAAATAGCATTTCAGGGACCAAAATGTATTATAAATAATTTTAAGGACTTCTTTGAAAATAAAGTTACCAATCCTTAATTAGTCATATATAATGCATAGAGGTTAAATTCCAACTTAAAATAATCATCCAAACTCATTTAATCGCATGATTAAGCAATAGAGACTAAACTACAAAGAATCAAACTTCAGAAAGCATTTTAACAGAATTAACTAACAGTGTATCGGTACATTGACACCCCGTATCGATACGGGTATATTTTTCAAATGCGTACCGATACGGTTCTCAAGCGTACCCGTACGGGTACTCAATATTCGAAATAAGGAATTCTAGTAACCAAAATGCGTACCGGTACGGTTGCCCATGTACTGAAACCAAGACAAAATTTTAGCTATGCATACCGATACGGCTACCAAGTGTATTGATATGCCTAGGCATTTTTGGCCAAATTAAACCGACACAGGTCCATGCGTACCAATCCCTGAAGACCCGTACCGGTACAAATAGACCTATAATGACCTCTTGGTCGAACATATAACACTTTGGCTCAATCTAACATACTCCAATCAACACCTAATCATTACATAACATCCCAAACAATATTTCCACAAACATATGGGCATGGTAAATGATCATACACATCATTGCATAATCAAACAAAGGTCCTATAAGCATGATCTCTACCCAAGCATGCAAATTGTATCCCAACCCCTCAAAACCAAATAATAAGCATCATACAAGTTCAAAACACCCAACATAACTTGTACTAACAGGGAGTATCCAAAATACACCTCCCAATTACAACTTGATCACATTGCCCCTTATTACTACTAAGTATTTGTAAAACCATACTTGAAAATACTTCAAGCCTTGGATCTCCTCTTGCTCATTTGCTGTCTAAAAAGCCTATTTCTCTGCATTGATGAGAAAGAAGAGCGTAAGCTATATGCTTAGTGAGGGAATCTCAAAAAACTCATCAATGCATTTAAAACCATTTAATTTCAAATCAAGTTTATATTGCCCTTACCAAAATCATCTTATACTTCTATAATCTTTCCAAACATGCACATTTAAATCATTTGCAACACATGTATCATTGATTTCTATCTCATACCTCAATTTAAGCTTCATATGCCAAAATCTCTAAATAGCAAGCTTAAAGAGCATCTCATGTATAAATCACATTATATAAAACATAACCCATTTGTAATATCCCAAATTTTTGTCTAGTGACCAAAATGTAATTTTTGAAAGTTTAGGGGTTAAAGTATAAACTTTGGAAAAGTTTAGGGACCAAAGTGTAATTTTCAAAAGTTATGTAATCTAACCCCGTAAATGAATAGTTCACCCCCAAGAGTGACATCTCCATGTTACCCAAATTTTTCGTACGGAGTTTATATTAATGTCTATAAAGCGATAAAGTTTAGAAATTTGGAAATCGTATTTTGGATCGAATAAAAATTGTTAAGCGTGCTCACTCCAAAGTAGCACAAGGATGGGAGACCTACTGGGAAGGTTCCATGTTAGTGTTTTTGATTGATAAAAAGGATTTAGCATGAGTCAACAATATTCGTAATAGATTATTGTTATAAGATTTTCAAGTAGGGATTGTACCTGATAAACTTCTCGGTAATTATCGGTACATCGGATCGAGTTGAAATTTTAAAGACAGTTCCAAAGGTTATGGAAAATTCATAAATATTATTTTATAAATATTTTATTATTTTTGGTTGGATTCTAACTAGATTTAGTTAGATTCTAATGGAGTGACTATAAAGCAATAAAGCTCAAAAAAAGAAAATTTGGAAATCGTATTGAGTGAAATTTGAATATTTGGATCGAATAAATGCCATAAATAAAAATCTAAGATATTTTGTAATGAGGCCGGTTGGAATAGAACCAATTTGGTTCAAATTTAATGGAGTGTCAATTTTTAAGACTTATTGTAAATAAAGTCTAGTTGGAGGGCAAATTGGTCCTTTGACATGAATGGCATTTTTGAAATATTTTGAAACTTTGAGGGCAATTTTGAAAGGCCAAAATACACATGGATGAGATCTTGGCCATTGATTTTGATGAGATTAAATCTCAACCATTGGATTAAAAGGGCATTTTATTAATTTCACTATTTAAATGAATTTAAAATTCATTTATATTTACAAGTGGCATAATTGTAGAGATTGAAAGTTAAAGAACCAAAAGATGAAGACTACTTTTCACCTTCTTCATTTCGAAAATAAAAGGGGAAAGGGGAGAAAATTTCCAAGTTCGATTCAAGCCTCGAAACTCGATTTTTAGGTAATATTTTCAACTGCAAAGTTGTTCTACTCTTCAAGTTCTATCTTTTGGTGTAAATAATTCATGGAAAACATGCTTGATTGATGCGAATTTTGTATGAGAAGAAATTAGGGTTTATGGAAAAAGTTTGGGGCTTTTGGAATTTTATGATTTCATGATGAAATTCAAGTTGAAATCAAGCTAGTATAATGTTAAAATCATGTTATTGAGTTGAGATTTAAACCCTACATATTTTATTTTGTATGAAGATGATTAGGGTTTATGGATTCAAGCTTGATTTAGGGTTTGTGATGTTGGATAAATGATCTAGTAAGCTTGAATTGTTATTTGGAAGCAAAACCCTAAATTAAAGGTATAGGGACCATTTTGGCAATTCTGAAAGTTAAAGGACAAATCTGAATTTTTATGATTTTGAAGTGTATTTATGTTATTATTGAAGTTGGAGATGTGAAATTGAAGTTAGAATGTTAAACCGATGTTGAATCGAATTAGTGACCATTTTGACAAATTGTCAAAGTTAAGTGACCAATTCGGAAATGAGGTTTTAGAGAAGGATTAAATCTGAATTTTAGTTGAAATAATAGAATCCAAGTAGTAATGTTGATTTGAGGACTAATTTGCAAAGTTAAGAAGCTTGAATCCTTATCTTTGCATTTTTAGTGACTATTTCGGAAAAAATGAAAAATTAGAGGGAATTATTTTTGAATAATTATTTGATGAAGAAAGTGATATATTAGTGGTTTGAATCAAGTAAGGGGGAACAAATTAACAAATAGCAAAGTAAGGAGAAATTAAAATAAAGTTTGAAGTTATTTATGGAAATTGGGTAGGAAAACCGGATTTGGCAGTAAGTTTGAAAATTCACCATAAATTCCACAAAAATGGTTAGATGGTGAATTTTATATCAATGTAAGGATTTATTTGTCTAGTTTAGTTTAAAACAAACGGTGATTGATTTTGATTCATATATCAAAAGATATGAATTTTTAAGTGACGAAAGGTTAGAAAACAGAATAGCAGTCTGTTCCGAAATTCAATATTGGAATTCAACTTTGAAAATTTGCCATAAATCGTAAAAATTGAATCTGGGTTATTAGCTTATATGGTTGAAAAGCTTATCGAATCTAGTTTCGTTTCCAACAAACGGAAACTGATTTTGAGTTTCTAGTTAAAAGATATTAATTTTTAATCGAATAAAGGTCAAAAACAATTACAGAACAGTTTCTGTTAGGACAACACTGTAAACGAGAGTTTGATGAATTTTCATAATTTTTGTAGATTTTATTAAATTATGTGGCTTATACCGTTAGAACCGTTATCGAATCTAGTTTCTACGGTATAGAGGAGATTAAGATTCAGTATCTATTTTGCCCTGTAGAAGTAAATCTTTGATGGTAGTGTAAGTTGACAGAAAATGAAAATTGAGACAATTTGTGTCTAATGTTGGTTAGCAAGCTTGGAGGAATTATTTGAAGATCAAAATGGTCATTAATGACCAAAAATGAGTTTTTGAACAGTATAAGGAAGGAAGGAAATTCATGTAAATTTTTTATGTTGAATGAGTAAATAGCTTAATTGAAATATTGTTAGAAGTGAATCTAACAAATGTTTATTTATATTCATGTGATAAATGAAGTTGGATCCGAATCAAAAGAAGGTTCGAGGTACTATAAAGGAAAGAATCAATAGAGCTTAGTGAGGCATATTAATAAATGGCCAAGGTGAGTGCATTTCTATATGTTTGCATTATGTTGAAATTGGCATTACATTTCTCTATAATACGTGATACGATACATTGCTCGACATGGCAAGATTGATGGAATACCAGGTACGAATGATTGTTTGCATAAATGATGATGCATTATGCATACATGAAATATGGATAATGACAAGATTAAAATGAAACAAGTTAAAATGATACAAGATACACCCTGGGGATCCAAGCATATAGTGCAAAATGCACTAACAAGGTGTTTTAATATAAGGAGCAAAAAGAGTCCTTATATGAGGAGCAAAGAGCGTCCTTTTGAGTATGTACTCTACAAGGCACTACGGTGCAGATAGTCTACGGGGTTTCCATGGGCCTCTAGCCAGACACGATGATAATATAACAAGATGATTACATGAAAGAACATGATACATGATAGAAATGTTACATGATACATGATACAAATGTTACATGATATATGATATCGATGTTACATGTTACTTGCTACATATGTTATATGATACATGATACAAATGTTACATGAATACATGATACATGAAAAAGAAGTTACATGTCAGATGACCAAGAAGGACATGACATACATGATAGAATACATTTTATGCAAATGATGGCATAATGAAAACATGACCATGATAGAATACATGTTATGCAAATGATGGCATAAAGGAAGCATGATCATGATAGAGTACATAATATGTAAATGATTACATGATGAAAGCATGTCCATGATAGAGGATATATTATGCAATAATAACATGATTTATATGATAGTTATGATACATGACATATATACATTGTGATATACTTGCCATGTTATAGAAAAAATGCACTTTTATATATGACACACCGTATTACATTATTTCATGTTTTTAAAATAAATAAGTTTAACTGTCTCACTAAGTTCGTACTTAGCGTGTGTTTTATTTCACATGTAGGTTCTTCAGATCAGAATTAGCAAGGAGGAGCCACTCATTTGGAAGTCAAGTTATTGGTAAGTGAAAGTAAGTACATCTTTAAAATAGTCAGGAACTAGTGAGCATGTAATTATATTTTCAAGAAAACTGTTTTGCAAGCTTTAAAGTATATATATTTTCGAAGTATGATAGTACAAGGATACATGGAGTATGAAAATGAACTAATGTTACCAATAAGGTAAAAGTATAATGGTTTAACCAGAATTTAAATCTTATCGCTCAGAATTTTTATAATCAAGAAAGGGTCTAGGCAACAAGCGATGTTTTCACCCTGAACAATATTTTCTTTTAAATAACTAAATTTTATGTTTTATAAACCAATTCAGGGTTAAAACTAGCTACAATTGTTTGGAATTGTTTTCAGTTGAAATTTATAGAAAATACTTTTTACCGAAGAGTAAAAAAACCCAATATATGTTTTTAGTAACATCTGTAATGTATATTCGTATTACGGATATACGTTATGGGTGTTACACCATTTCTCATGATACATTATCTCATATATTGGCATTCAAGTGACTCAAAACCAAGTTTCATTCCATTTTATAAAAACACATCGGATACACGGATTTCCCAAGTGGTTCCTTCGACCACTTCACATACATCTTCGAACCAGAACAGCCCTCAACGGTTATAACGTATAAATCCACTAGCGGGAGAAAATGGCACAATTAACCCCTCGACCGCTACGGTTCTCATGGTGGAGAAATGACTGTAACGCCATGAATTTGGGCCTAGATGTTAGATGGATCGAATAGACGGTTCGGGAGAACCGGATTAGGCAATTCGGGGTAGTCTCGGGAATTAAATCCTAATAAATTGTTTTTGGCTAAAATAAAATATAGAAAATACTAGAAAATACTTAATTAATATTTTAAGTATTTTGGTAAATTTAATTTGAAGGAATTAAATCTGATTTTGGGACATTTTAGTCTGGTGACTAAAATGTAAAGTTTTCGAAACTATTTTTGGTGACTAAATCGTAAAAGGGTCAAAACTTAGAATCTTTAAGGAGCTAATTAACCAAACTTTTCCATCACATTTTCTCTTAATTTAGGATATTTGTAAAGGGTTTTAAATGGTTTTAATAATTAAATAAAATAGAATTAATAAAAGAATTTTTAATTACACAACTCATTTTTCACGTAACTAATTTTGCTCTCAACTTTTCTCTCAACTTTCTCTACAGCCAAACTATTATTTTACTTCTAAAATTTCCAGGAATCAATATCTTTTGGTTTCCTTTTGATTTCCTACTTGATTTCTTTGATTACAACAAAATCTACTTGGATTTCAACCAATCTTTGCCAATTAAGAGAGAAATCAGCAATTAGAGGTGATTTTTGATTCTCTCCTCTAATTAAAGGTTCTTAATTGAAATTCCCAAGTTCTTGATCCTTTACAACTGATTTTTGTTATGAAGTTACGATTAAAAAATGAATATGGTGATTAAATTGAGTTTTGATGTGAAAATTTGGTAAACACTGATTTGGATCTGTTTTGTATTGAATCTAATTGATTTAGATCTCTTATAAGATGTGATTTAATGTTACAAGAAGTGATTAATTAAAGAAATCCTAAAACTATGTGAATTGCTAATTTTCTAGGTTGTATATAGTTGGATTTTGAAGTGATCTTGGTGTTGTAAGGTTGTTGAAGGTATAAAGATGCTATAAGGATGTTATGTGATGTTGTTAAGATGTTAAAATTAATAGGTTTTGGCTGGGCTTTGTCTAGATGAAGTTTGATGATGATTTCGGTTGTTTTAGAGAGATGTTTGATGGTTTTTAGTAAGGCGAAGTTGTGTTTGTTGGTTGCCGAAATTAGAGATGCATGGAAGTGAATTAATCCTCTATTTTTGATTGGGTAAAGCATGGGAGTTCAATCCTATAGCTTTTGGAGAGGTTGCGAAAGCTTCGAAAGCGCGACAAAAGAGTTTTGGGTTGTTGATCAGTGGAAATGCATTTTAATGCTTTTAAAAGGTTTGAAGATGGTTTTTAGGAGTTTAGAATAAGTTTGAAACACTTATCTAAGCTCAGAAGTAAGTATTGGTTGAGCTATCTCTTGTTTTCGATTTTGCAAAATAAAATGCCATGCACATGTTTATAGATTTGATTACTTACTGTTATATGCATGTTTTAGAAATGAAAGATGTTGCAAATGACTATACGTGATGATATTTGAGCATAGCAAATGATTTATGAAAGTATTTTGATAATGCTAGAATGCATGGTTTAATGTATTGGAAAATGGTTTGAATTGATGCATACGTAAAACAGTAAGTTAATAAGGTTATTATTGAGTATATTGGCAAGTGGCTGAGATAAATTGTTATAGGATATAGTTGGCTAGCCATAGGGTTTAAAGTGCACAATAATAAGTCACCTCATGTGTGTCTAGGGGTCAAGAGTGTGCCATGCTCCACCATGAGAACTGCAGCGGTCGGGGGGTCAAGAATGTGCCAATTCTCCAGCTGATGGATTTATACATTATAACCATTGAGGGTTGCTCCGGTTCGAGGACGTATGTGAAGTGGTCGAAGAAACCACTTGGGAAATCCGTATATCTAATGTGGTTTTCATAAAATAGAATGAAACTTGTTTTGAGTCACTTGAATGCCAATATATGAGATAATGTATCATGAGAAGTGGGTTGTGCTTTGTATAAAGTGGTTTATACGTGATATGCCCTTTAAGCTTGCTATTTAGAGATTTTGGCATATGAAGCTTAAATTGAGGTTAATGATAGAAATCCATGATACATTTGTTGCAAATGATTTAAGTGTGCATATTTGAAGAGATTATAGAAGCATGAGATGATTTTGGCATGAGACTTATACATTTGATTTGAATTAAAATGGTTTTAATGCATTGATAAGTGTTTTTGAGATCCCCTCACTAAGCTTATAGCTTACGCTCTCTTTTCTCATCAATGCAGAGAAATAGACTCTTTCGGACAACAAGTATGCAAGAGGAGATCCAAGGGTTGAGACATTTTCAAAGTATGGTTTTATAAATACTAAGTAGTAATAAGAGGCAATGTGACCTGTAATTGGGAGGTTTATTTCGGGTACTCCCTGTTCGTACAAGTTATGTTTGATGTGTTGGACTTGTATGATGCTTAATGTTTGGTTTTGAGGGGTTGGGAAACAAATTTGCATGCTTGGGTAGAGATCATGCCTTTAGGGATTTGATATGATTTTGGTATGTTGTGTATGATCTGTTTTCATGCTCTTATGTTTGAGGAAATGATGTTTAGGATGTAATATGATGTTTAGACGTTGAATGGAGCATGCTAGATTGAGTCAAAGTGTCATATATTCGACTAAGAGGTCATTACAGCTCTGTCCGTACCGGTACGAGTCCTCAGGGATCGATACACAGGGACCTTTTTGGCTGAATCTGGGCAAAAAAGCCTTGGCATATCGATACGCCTAGGGACCATATCGGTATGCGGTGTTGGAATTTGGCTTGGTGTCAGTACACGGGTAACCGTACCAGTACGCCTTTTACCTACTGGAATCCCAATTTTTAAATATAGCATACCCGTACCGATACGGTTGAGGACCATATCGGTATGCCTTTGTATTTTGCACCCGTTGCAATACGAGAAGTGCCTGTACCGGTACGCCAACCGTTATTTCTGTTGGGATACTTTCTGAAGTTTGTATTCTTTGTAATTTAGTCCCTATTTCTTGTTCATGCAATTAAATGAGTTTGAATGAATATTTTAAGTTGAAATTTAACCTGACCGTATGAAATATGACTAATTAAATATTGGTAACTTTAATTTCAAGGAAGTCCCCGTAATTATCTAAATTATGTTTCAATACCTGTAACGCTAATTCGTACAATTAAATGTTAATTCGACGCCCGATTGGGTTGTAATTTTCACCATAACCAGCACGAACACCTTAGGACTTAAATATGAATATAGATAAGATAAAACAAAAAAAATGGACCGCTTTCTAAGTTCATCTTCTAGTTTGTCTCGACAAACCCTAATGTAGCTTGCTCTGTTCGGTCTTGCGACTAGACCGGGTCAAAGGGGTTACAACGGCACAATTAACCCCTCGACACACATGAGGCGACTTATTATAGTGCACTTTAAACCCTATGGCTAGCCAATCCAATAATATTTAATCTTATCCACTTGCCAATATATTTAATAAAACCATATTACCTCAATGTTTTACATATGCATCAAATCAAATCAATTTCCAATGCATTAAGCCATGTATTCTAGTATTCTCAAAATATTTTCATAAACCATATCTCATTCTCAATAATCATCATATATGGTCATTTGCAGCATCTTTTATTTCTAAAACATGCATATAACAGTAGGTAATCAAATTCATAAACATGTGCATGAGATTGTATTTTGCAAAATCGAAAATGAGAGAGAGATCAACCAATACTTACTTTCGAGCTTAGATAAATGTTTCAAACTTATTCTAAACTCCCAACAATCATCTTCAAACCTTTTAAAAGCAGTAAAACGCATTTCCACTCACCGACACCCAAACGTTCCACTTGTCGATGCACATTCAAGCTTCCAGAGCTTTCGAAACCTCTCCAAATGATGTAGAATCCAACTCTCTACTTTACACAATCAAAAAAAGAGGATTAATGCACTTCCATGCATCTCTAATTCCCAGCAACCAACAAACACAACTTCGCCTCACTTAAACCATTAAACGCTTCTCTAAAACAACTGAAAACATCACCAAACTTCATCTAAACAAACGCCAGCCAAAACCTATTGATTTTAACATCTTAAAAACATCAATTAACATCCTAAAACATCTTTATAATGTCCTTATACCTCCAACGACTCTACAACACCAAGATCACCTTAAAATCTAACTATTTACAACCTAGAAAATTAACAATTCACATAGTTTCGGGATTTCTTTTATTAATCTCATCTTTTAACATTAAAACACATATCTCAAGTGTTATAAAACAATTAGGATCAAGGCAAAATAGACCCATAACAATATTCTTCCAATTCCTCATCAAAACTCAATTTACACCATAAAATCTTGATTAAATCATAAACACATAACAAAAATCAGTTGTAAAAGATCAAGAACTTGAGAATTTCATTAAAGAATCTTTAATTAGAGGAGAGAAATGAAAATCACCTTTAATTGCTGATTTCTCCCTTAATTGGCAGAGATTGGGTGAAAACTTCAACAATCCAAGTAGATTTTGTTGTAGAAATCAAAAATCTAGGAAATCAAAACAATTCCAAGTAGATTTTGTTGTAGCAAAAAATCAAAGAATTGTATAATTAAAATCCTTTTTATTATTTCTAATATTAAAAATTTTCTTTTAAAGTAAAAGAGAAAATTGATTCCTTGGAAATTTTGGAAAGAAATTGATAGTCTGGCTATTGAGAAAGTTAATCGAGACAAAGCTAACCAGGCTCAAATTTTTTTTCCGCTTAAGAAACTCGAAATTTAAGAGCATCCAAAAAATAAATAAACAAATCATGAAGGAAGCATCGTGACAAGGTAACCATTTTTTTACCAAAAAATAAATAAACAAATTTCAATAAATGTTTCCAAACATTACATAGATTTTACAAAAGCAAACAAGTGAAGTCTTACATTAAAGACCAAGAGGGATCATACCTTTTTATGATTAATTTGAAACAAGCATATACATGAATTACTACACAAAGCATATATATATATGGATACCCATCATAGCATAACATGATCAAGTGTTACTTGTCTCATGAATTATCAAGTTGATTTATAATTCTGGTATTAGACAAGAATTTGCCATTTTAGGATAAGGCATTTGGACAAAGCATTTACAAATATATATGCACATTGGTATTCAAATAAAGCTTATTCATATCATGTATGAGTACTCGATCAAGCATATCTATTCACTTAATTAGTTACTCAAAATCATTAGAAATATATTACTTACTATGCTAAACTTACAATAATATCTTATTTAGGTTTATAAACTTTCTTGGTTTCTCCTTATCATAGATTTTCAACACCTAAAATATTTTACACATAAGTCATCTAACTTGACATATCATAATATGTGTTCCTTACCAAACAAGTATCAATTTAACATAGAATCATATGAATTACTTGACAAACAAGGTATTCAAACTAATCAAACCAATCATGTATATTCAAACCATCATATATACTAAGGTATTTCAATGCATATATATTTTTCCAAAACAAGTTCATTTGATACATTTTACATACCATGATAAATACTTTCAAGGAAATATATATATATATATATAAGAATTCTATCAAGCATTTGATCAATCCCAAAATTAAACAAGCCTTTAAGCCCATACATAAGTTTCATACAAACCATCTAGTTATCACATTCATATATTTTAGTCTCATTCGAACCAATTAGTAAGTTCATACACACTTCTATGATATTTACACATTGAGTAAACAAAGTAGTCAACCAAAATAATTATTTAAAACATTGTCAAGAAATAGATAAGCCTTTTACAAATTTTGCAATGTCTAATGCCATGTTACATCAATATTATTGATATGCTTTTATACATCACTATGCCACCATCTAAGGAGTTCAGCTAAGGAAATCTACATCTACTTGGAACTTAAAGCAGTGACATGCAAACTTTCAATACGATCAATCCAATGAGAAATCATATAACCCGCATATGCATGGAAATGAATGCATTAGGCTGGTATAGCCTAAGTGAGGTAGTGATCCATAATAATCAATGATATTAATATATAAGGGAAAGGTAATGAATTTCCAAGTTTTTTTAGTGGCTATGAAATACTCAATCTTCAGCTTTAATAAAATTTGGCTTATCTTTTGAGGCTCATCAGGGTTTGTAGTCTTCCCAATCTTATTCAAAAATTCTTCAAATCTTTAACTAAATTCTTTTGAATTCTCTTATCAAACTTATTACAGTTCAAAACTTACAAGACTAGAGTCCTATCGATGCTTATCAAAGTTCTTATCAAGCTTTCAGAGATCATAACGGAAATTATATGAGTTCATATCATTGCTTATCAAGGTTTCCATTTGAAATATAGTAATTGAGTTTATATCTTTTAGGACATTTGCCTTGGATCACATTTGGACATGGGAAGCATTGGTCCATATTTGACCATATTGGTTCGAATTACACATAGCTCAAAGGACATATCAATGGCTAGTGTCAAAGCATAACAAGCCTAACTTCTCATCTATCCAACCAACTATCGCCAATCTCCGTACCTCTCCCCGTTACCTGCTACTGTCGCCAATATATCACATATATAGGGTCGTCACCCTTGAGCTATAGCTCATGGACCGTAGTCCCAAATTATATTTTTGCACCATGTCAAGGTGTCCAAGGGCTTCCATTGTTTAGGAAACTTAAACTTTATACTTGAAGTTAGGAGAGGTATCTTATGACACAAGTAATCTTAATTATTTCTTTTCTTCATATCTTATAATCATAGGATGAGCTTTTAGTTTCTTGGAGGTTAAGAATTTATAAACTTGTATTATCGAAAATGATTTCCTTATTAAAGTCTTATGTCATTATAGTTCAGAAGTTAGCTTCAAGCTTTATAACGATGTAAACATAATCTTTTATTACAAAACACAACATTACAAAGCACATGATGCATAAGTAATGTAACATAACCAAAAGACTTGACCAAGATGTCATACTATGAGTACATTCTCACATTGGACTCTATGTGAGCCATATGCACATGCTTATGAGTTAATTAACACACATCATAGAATTGAAGATTGGGATGACACCGTGTCATCCGAGACAAACAACTACACTCACCTGATATCCCGAAGTTACGGGATACCTGAATCCACAATTATAACTTTTTTCCCAAAACACCTTCTTCTCTAGCTTTCCTTAATTGAATGTTCAATTCCAAGATTGTACTTCGATGAATTTCTTGTTCTCAATTAATCTCACATAAGAGTAAAAGAAAAACAAGACATTAAAATATATTCATGCTATCAAGACTGCATAAGCATTATTACACCTATTGTATTTTTTTCAAGACAGTAACATGCCTAATTCACAACACAACCATCACAACATTTATATCAAACAAAAACAGCCCCCATATCATACATGTATTGACATATACAATCACAAAATAGTTCGCTAATAAATATTTGTGCAAAACATTCCTTATTTCATTCATGAAGCAATTCTCCAGTTTTTAAACTATTCCAAACAGTCCACATATCTTTTTATACGTTCAAAACAGTCCCCAAAACACTTAGATATGCAGTTATAAACTCAATATAGTCCAACATACTTTCCATGTACTCAAAATAGTCCAACATAATTTCAATGTATTCAAAACAGTCCAACTTTATATGTATAAGCATTTATGAAATCAAGCATTTTAACATGGTTCTAATGCATACAAATCTGCCCAGATTTTTCATGTACAAACATATATACAATCAAGCAATTTAACATGGTTCTTATGCATACAAATCTACCCAGATTTTTCATGTACAAACATATATACATTCAAGCAATTTAACATGGTTCTTATGCATACAAATCTGATCAGATTTTTCATGTACAAACATATATACAATCAAGGAATTTAACATGGTTCATATGCATACAAATCTACCCAGATTTTTCATGTACAAACATATATACAATCAAGCAATTTAACATGGTTCTTATGCATACAAATCTGCCCAAATTTTTCATGTACAAACATATATACAATCAAGCAATCTAACATGGTTCTTATGCATACAAATCTGCCCAGATTTTTCATGTACAAACATACATACAATCAAGCAATCTAACATGGTTCTTAAGCATACAAATCTGCCCAGATTTTCCATGTACAAACATACATACAACCAAGCAATCTAATAAGGTTCTTATGCATACAAATCTGCCCAGATTTTTCATGTACAGACATATATACAATCAAGCAATTTAACATGGTTCTTATGCATACAAATCTACCCAGATTTTTCATGTACACACATATATACAATCAAGCAAGTTAACATGGTTCTTATGCATACAATTCTGCCCAGATTTTTCATGTACAAACATATATACAATCAAGCAATTTAACATGGTTCTTATGCATACAAATCTGCCCAGATTTTTCATGCACAATCATATACACAATCAAGCAAATTAACATGGTTCTTAATTATAAGAATGGAAGACGATTTCCTTACCCTCTCTATTAACTATTCAAATAATGGCTTAATTTGACCAAGATGAAGCTTTGCAAACAATGAATCATTGCCATCTTTTCACTCTCTCACAACTATGGCATTCGGTTATGCTTATGGGAGGAAGAAGGATATACAATTTTGATGTCTCTTCCTTCTCTCCTAGTGCCAGTTCTACCTTAGTCCCCTCACACAAATGTCAACTTTTCAAGACAAGTGTCTTAGTCCTTCTATTGATATTAACATTACATGCAAAATCTAAGGTTTACATTATTTACTATTGAGTTCTTATTATATGGCTCTTAGCTTGCTAAGATTCTCAATTTAGTCCTAGATTCATAATTTGATTAATCTAAGAGACAATTTCAACTAATTCTAGTCACATACGAATCATGCTTTAAAATTTTTAAGTCATAATATATAAAATTAAATTTACACTTTAATTTAACTTGGGATTCCTTATAGCCACCAAATAAAGTTATGCAAATTTACTATATCTCAAAGGACCATTCCAAATACAAAATTTATTGAATCAGTTCAAATTACAACTTAGTTATAAAAGATCGAAACCACAAAATTATATCAAATTAAATAAAACGTAATCTTTAGCAAAATTCCAAAAGTTATTATAAAATCTGAAAGAAATTCATATAATGCATGTCGAAACAATAAGTCTCAAAATAATAATAATGTCCCAAGTCCCAAATACAAAATCATTTGAAATAATAATAATGTATAAAATTTAATGTCTGAATAACCATACTGTATAATAAGATAAAGTCTGATGATATGAAAATCCTCCAAGTACCGTACGCCTAAGATTGAGTATCTGAAAGAAGAACTAGGGGGAGTAAGCTATGAAGCTCAGTGTGTCTCTAAAGAACAGATAAAAACACATAACATAAATCCGAACAACAAGCATAGTTTAACAGTTATCTCAATATACATATGCATTTAAAAAGAGACATAAAATGTAATGTCATGCACCCATCTCCATACACCATCCGAAGAGTAAGGTTCCCAAGAACCACTCTAACTATATTGTCACCATATGAAGTGGATACTCGACCCAAGGGTGGAGCCATTGATCCAAAGCGGAATTCAGCCCGAAGGGTGAACCTACTGAACTTCCCCGTACAATTTCCCAACCCAAATGATGTGACATTTTCCGATTATTATATTTCAAGTCTGAAAGTATATCTGATATGTTACTCAAATTGTGTGCAACATAAGTTTGATATTTTATTCAGTCTGATTCAGATATATGGTGCATGACAAGTCATCATTCAATTTATTACATAATTTAAATTATTCAAACAATTCCATCAATCACATATACACATATGCACACATAACACTGAGCACAGAAATAATGTAGCACAAAAAGAGACACACCTTAGGCAGCTAATAACTCAACGTCGAGAGTGACGTCTCCCACACTCAGCTCTAGTATTAGGTTGGAAAGAGTCAACACCTACGAGGTCAACAAACACAATTATTTACTACTACTATGCCACACTAACATAACCACTAAACAAAACCATACTCACGTGCAGAACTCGCAGGCTGTGCAGGAGGAGGAGGAAGATGAGGAAGGTTCTTAGGCTCCAAATCAACGTCACCTGAACACAACAACATTCGAATCAGATTCTGATATTCATAATTCTCAAAATACTAAATACAATTAATTGTAAATTGATAAATGATCTTTCGGGTTTGAATCTAGGAAAACGGACAGCAGATTTGGAATCAGAATGTCGAAAAACGTAAAGTTGAGTTTGGCCAAAAAAATCAACGCTGGCATCATCAAAAAAGTCAACGCTGATGTCAGCTCGGGTCAACAATTTGGGTCAATGATCAACGGGTCGGTCAACGATCAATGGGTCGGGTCAGATCACAAGTCAACAGTCGGTTCGTCGGTCCACTACTTCGATCTAGGTCTGACCCGGTTTGGGGTCTTTGCTTGGTCTGGTTCCTTCCCAAAGAGCTGGCTCATTTCGAGCTCTCTCCCTCTTCTGGACCCTCCACACCAGCTTGGCTTAAACCTAAAAACACACCCAAGGTACATGGGTATTGAGATCCTTACATGGAAGAACTGGATGGCCCAATACCCCTTTCACACATGCGCATAGCAACGAGGTTTAGGGATCCCAAACCCCTTTGACGATCTGATCACCAGTGATGCATTCTAGTGACCACAATAGTCTTTTATTCTGACCACACAACACATCAAAATAATAAAACAACAACCAATCACGGATGCTTGCCCAACGCGAATGCAAAACGAAATGACGGCGACGAACGAGAGAGAGCCAAACGGCCAACTCTGATTTTTGAGCAGGGATGGTTAACGAAGGTGAATGACTGAACAAATTTTAAAGGCGAGGGAATGAATGTGATAAAGGTGATGGTCGTGCAAGCCACACACAATGGTTAGAGCCGGTCGGAGCTTCACCGGACAACAATGGAAGAGGGTCTAGAGTTTTCAAAGAATTTTCAAGGGAGGTATGCAGCTAGGGTTTCAAATGGTAGCTGAGGGGATTTTTGGGTGTTATAATAGGGCATAAATACCCTAGGGAAAAGGAAAAATTAAAACCAAAGGCCCCCAACTTTGCCTGCGTTATACAGTGACCACATAATTTTTGGATTACTTTAATTAGGTCACCAAGATAGCCAAAATTCAATTAATTTCCCAATTTTCAATTAGGGTTATGAATTAGGGATTTTTCACTAATTAGGGTTTTTAATTTGGGGAAAAATTGGGGCGTTACAACTCTCTACTCCTTAAAAGAAATTTCGGCCTCAAAATTTACCAGATCAAAAAGATGTGGATACTGAGCTTTAATAACAGCCTTGGGCTCCCATGTAGCCTCATCATGACCACGATTGCGCCACAAGACCTTGACCATCTTAATGGTCTTCCTCTGAAGAACTTTCTTATCCTGAGTAAGAATATCATATGGCTCCTTCTCAAAACTCAAGTCGGGATGAACCTCAATCTCCTTAATAAGAATAATGTGAGACGGATCAGTATGGTAGCGTCTCAATACAGAGACATGGAAGACATCATGAATACGATTAAGCTCTGGTGGTAACTCAAGCTGATAGGCAACTGGTCCAACTCGACGGATGATACGGTAAGGGCCAATGAAACGGGGACTCAACTTGCCTTTCCTACCGAAATGAAGTACCTTATTCCACAGAGATACTTTCAAGAAAACCTCATATCCCATATCAAACTCAAGATCCCAACGTCTTAAATCGACATAAGATTTCTTTCTGTCAAACGCAGCTTTAAGCCGATCCTGAATCAATCTAACAGTCTACCGAGCCTCATGTACGATATTCGGTTCTAACAATCTGTGCTCTTTAAGCTCGGTCTAACCAATAGGTGTACGACACTTATGCCCATACAGAGCCTCATACGGTGCCATCTTGATACTAGCCTAGTAGCTATTATTGTAGGCGAACTCCGCAAGCGGTAAGAAATCCTCCCAACTGCCTCTATAATCCATAACACAACCCCTTAACATATCCTCAAAGATCTGAATTACCCGCTCAGACTGGCCATCAGTCTGAAGATGTTAAGAAGTACTAAAACTCAACTGAGTACCCAACGTAGTGTAAAGAGACCTTTAAAACTTCGTTGTAAACCTTAGGTCCCGATCAGAAATGATAGACAAAGGCACCCGTGAAGTCTAACAATCTCCGAGATGTAAAGCTTGGCCAACTTACTCAAAGAATAATTAACCCAAACAGGAATGAAGTGTGCCGACTTAGTTAACCGATCCATGATAACCTAAATTGAGTATTTCTTTGAGGGAATCAAAGGAATACCACTGACAAAATCTATCGTCACATGCTCTTATTTCCACTGAGGAATCTCAATATGTTGAAGTAACCCAAACGGACACTGATGCTCTGCTTTTACCTTATGACAAGTCAAACACTTCGACACAAACCCAAGAACATCTCTTTCCAAGCCCTTCCACCAGTATCGCTCTCGAAGATTCTTATACATCTTATCCCCGGATACATAGAGTAAAAACTGTCGAGGGCTTCACGAAGGATAACCTACTTCAAGCCAAAATTCCTCGAAATACAATATCAGCCCTGGAAACACAGTACACCATCTTGATCAATAGAGAAATCCTGAGATGTTCCTTCTTCAAACTCTCTTATACGGTGTATCAAGAATGGATCAGTCGGCTGCTCAGCTCGAATATCAGAAATCAAACTAGGAATAACACAAATTCCTGCCAAAAGACTACCATTCTCATACAAACTCATCCGAGCAAACAAGGCTCTCAAATCTGAAAAAGCATTACGGCTCAAGGCGTCGGCAACAACATTGGCCTTGCCTAGATGATACTCAATCGCCCAGTCATAGTCTTTAAGAATCTCTATCCAATGGCACTATCTTAGGTTCAACTCTTTCTGAGTGAGAAGATATTTCAGACTCTTATGGTCTGTGAAGATATAATACTTCTCCCCATAGAGATAGTGTCTCCAGATTTTGAGAGCAAAGATCACAGTAGCAAGCTCTAGGTCGTGGGTAGGATAGTTGCACTCATGCGGTTTCAACTGTCTGGAAGCAAAAGCTACCATCTTACCATCCTGCATCAGGACACACCCCAATCTGGTGTGAGAAGCATCACTATATATGGTGTAAGCCTTCTCAGGCTCAGGCTGAATTAGGACAGGTGCTTCAGTCAACATAATCTTAAGCTTCTCAAAACTAGTCTGCTGAGCCTCAGACCAGACAAAAGGAATATTATTCCTTAGAAGTTTAGTCAACGGAGCTGCGATGATCGAGAAACCCTCAATGAACCTCTGATAATAGCCGGCTAAACCCAAGAAACTTTGGATCTCAAGAATATTCCTGGGTTGCTTTCAACTTATGATAGCCTCGATCTTCTTCAGATCAACCCGAATACCCTCATTAGAAACGATATGCCCTAAAAACATCACCTCTGATAGCCAGAATTCACACTTATTGAATTTTGCATAAAGCTATTTCTCTCACAGAGTTTGTAAAACAATCTGGAGATATCCCTCATGTTCAACTTTAGATTTAGAATAAACCTGGATATCGTCTATAAAGACTACGACAAACTGATCAAGATAGGCTTGAAACACTCTATTCATCATATCCATGAAGGCGGTAGGAGCGTTAGTCAACCTAAAGGGCATCACAAGGAACTCGTAATGACCATAATGTGTCTAGAAAGCTATTTTGAATACGTCAGAATCCTTAACCTTAAGTTGGTAATAACCAGATCTCAGGTCTATCTTAAAGAACATTGTAGCTCCCCAAAATTGATCGAAGAGATCATCAATACGAGGAAGAGGATACTTGTTCAGCTTCCGACGATCGATACACAATCGAAGTGTCCCATATTTCTTCTTGACAAATAACATATGAGCTCCTCAAGGAGAAACACTGGGTCAGATAAATCCCCTGTCTAGCAGTTCTTACAACTGAACTTTCAATTTTTTAAGCTCTTTCAGTGCCATCCGGTAAAATTCCATAGACACAGGAGCTGTGCCCAGATAAACTTCAATACCTAACTCAATCTCATCATGCTTTGGCAGAACACTAGGCAATTCTTCCGAAAATACATCGAGAAAGTCTCTCACAACTCGAATCTTATCCATCCAGAGTCGTACTATCTCAGATCAAGAATGTAAGCAAGGTAGGCAATGGACCCCTTCTTGATCATCTTCTCAGCTTTGAGAGCCGATATTATGTTAGATAGAAAACCTTGACATTCTCTAAAAAGAACTACCTCCCGGTCATCAGAAGTTTTTAGAGTTGGTTTTTTCCTCTCACAATCCAGATTGACTAAGTGAGCAGACAACCAGTCCATGCCGAGAATTAGATCGAACTCCCCAAAAGGTAACTCCATCAGATTAGCTGAAAGATTTCCCTTTGAATATCAAGAGGACAATTTTTATACACCCTAGAAACCGCAACAGGATTACCTACCAGACTATGCACGGTAACCGCATAAACAACATCCTCGGTAGGAATTTCAAGACACCCAAATACAAAACTCGCAACATACGAATTAGTAGAACTATTATCAAGCAATGCAAAATACGAGATATCGTGAATAGAAAAAGTACCCACAATAACATCTGGCTCATCTCGATCTTCATGTCTCCTATTAGCATAAACCAACCCTGGCTGTCTCGCCCCTGAACCAGCTGATCCTCTACTTTGAGCAGGCCTACCCTTACCAGCAGTACCCAAAATAGCAGATCTACCATGACCTCTCCCTCTACTAGGAGTCTAAACAGATGCTTGAGAGTGACTCGGAACATAGACCGATGAAGGTGACACCGAAAAATCTCTAAAAAGATGCTTAAAAGAACAACATCGAAAATAAGCCCCAGATTGCCTCCTACACTCGTCTGGATGCCATTTCTTGCAAAAAGAACACTGCGGCACCCCACGAGAATTAGACAAACCTCTAACACTGGCGGTCAGAATAATAGATGTCACTGGTCTAGCTCTGGAGTAACTCTGATGGTCGTACTCATCTCTAGTCCTCTTCCTAGATTGATTCCCCTGACTGTGCTGAACTGGTGCGGTTGACTGTCTCCTAGTCTAATCATTACCCTAAGACTCTTGTTGTTTCGTCATTAATTCTATTCGCTCCGCAGTTCTGGCCCGTTTAGTGATCTTTTTATACTCCGTATCCTAATGCAAAGCAGCCCCAGTCTTGATAGAGAAACGCAGCCCTCTCAAAAACCAATCACATTTTTCTTTTTCCGTAGAAACCAACCCCGGGACATACTGGAGAAGTCTCAAAAACTCTATCTCATAGTCATTAACGCTCATATCCCTCTGCTCCAGATTCATAATGTCGTCACGGCACTTTGCTAGATACTCAGACCCAACATACCGGTCTTAAAATGACTGTTTGAAGAACCCTCATAAAATATTACTGGCTGACACAACTTTTTCCTCTGCCTCCCACCAGTCCTGGGCCTCACCCTACAGCAGTGATACATCAGCTCTCAATTTTCGGTCAGCATTAGGTGGCTAGAATCACAGTAAAAATTTCTAACATAGATCTCCCCATGAGGTGACAAAACCAGGTGGCAAGGAACTAAGTCGCGTTTTTGCTCTACCTCTTAGGGAGAATGTGAATAATTTTAGTTTCATTGTATCCTCTGACACTTCAGGCTACTGAAATAGCTGGCAAACTTCTATGAATTGCTTCAAGTGTTGCCTTGAGTCTTCAGTAAGTGCTCCATCAAATTGTCCTACATTCAAAATCATTTGTATCATTACCGGTTTAAGTTCAAAGTTTGGTGTATTTACCTCTAGACCAATCTGTCCTAGCATCAAATTGTCTATGTTCGGTGCCGAGTGTTCTCGGATAGGTCTCTCCTCCTCCACATTAACGGTTGAGGAACCAGGTGCAGCCTGTAACGCCCAGGTTTTGGGTCTAGATGTTTTGGGTTCATTTTAAGGGTTCGGTAGATTGATATTAGGGATTTGAATCAGTTTCGGGATTAAATCAAATTAAATATTTTTGAAGGTGATAAAAATATAGAAAATGTTCTAAAATCGTTATTTAATATATTAATGATTGTGGTGAAATCAATTTTGTAAAATGAGGTTTGGAAATCAGACATTTTGGGCTAGTGACCAAAATGTAAACTTTTAAAACTATTTTTAGTGACTGTTTTATAAAGAGTCAAAACTTTGAATTTTTAAGGAGCTAATTTCCCAAAAGTTTAATCTCAGACTTTATCCCTTAATTGGCTATTTTTAAAAGTGTTTTGGAAAATATAAATAGGTTGGGGAGAATTAATTTGATAATTAAATCTTTAAAAAAAATCGCGTAACTAACTTTTTCTCAAAATCTCTCCAGCCAAACACCACTCTCTTCTTCTAAATCTTAAGTGAAATCATGTTTTCTTTAATCCTTTGATTGCAAATGATTTCTTGTTGATTGTTTATCAAAACCTTATTGTTTTAACTTTGTTTTCCCATGTAAATCATCCCAAGTTATTGATTCTTTACAATTGTTTTCTAATGTGTTTTGATAGTTTAATTAAGGAAAATTGGTTTAATTGTGTTGTGATTGAGGAAATTGATATATTTTCAAATTGGATCTGTTTTGCTGGGTTCTTGATCAGATTAGATCATGATTTTAGTGTTTAATAATGTTGAAGGCTTGGTTTTATCAATATAATCCCGAAACTAGTTGAATCCCTAATGTTAAGGGTTATTAGTTAAGGGTTTTTGTGATGTTAGTGGAGTTTAATAATTGCTGGAAGTAAAAGGATGTTGAATAAGGGTTTCTATATGTTAATTGATGAGGTTTGATGTTTTGAATCGTTGTTTTGTGGCTGGGTTAAGATTGGAGGGTGTTTGAGGTTGATTTTGATAAGTTTCGGATGGTTTTTGAGTGGGCAACTTGTGAGTTGCGGGTAATTGCTTTGAGGTAGTGGTTTGGATCCATTTTGATGCATGTTTCCTCTGGTTTTGTGTGGTCAAAATAGGGGATAATCAAGGTTAAGTAGCTTGACGTGGATCGTTGCTTCCAGGAGCTCGATTTGCGTTGGTGAGCAAGGCGAGGTGTAATCAGTGAGTGGAAACGGTTTTAAGTCTTTCAAAGGTTTGAAAGTGTTTTTGGGAGCTTAGGATAAGCTTGAAACACTTACCTAATCTCGGAAGTAAGTCCCTATTTTGCTCTTTAATATCGGTTTGGATATGAGCATGGTTGATTTTATGTTTTGGTAATAAACATGGTTTGAATTACTTACTATAAATGCATGGTTTTGAATACATATGCAATGGTTTTAAAGTATATGATATGCTAATGAGCATTGGTTTTCATTCCGGTTGGGAATGTGGTATTGCTTGGCAATGTGGTGATTTTGTATAATGTATTGTAAAATACTGAGTAAATGGTTTTGGAAATGATATATTGGCTATGTGACAAGGTGAAAAACAATCGGATATATTTGCCATGCCATAGGATGAAGTGCACTATAATATATAACAAAAATCGATCGTGGCCATGGGTCCTTGAGGTATTGCGGTTTAACTAAGCCACTCGGACTATTGAGACATCTCTTGGGGTATGCGGTTTAACTAGGCAACCCAAGATGATGGTGATCTTGCGGTTTAACTAGGCAAGGTTGGTAAAGCTCACGGTTTAACTAGGCGAGGCTGTCAAATCTTGCGGTTTAACTAGGCAAGGTTTGGGATATCATGCAGTTTAAGTAGGCATGGTATGAGAGATACGTGTATTCGATATGTAAGGTTAATAGTTGGTTAACCAATGATTAGCGGTTGGCTAATCGAGAATAGAGGTTGACTATTCGGGGTCACTGTAATACCCCAAAATTTACTAAGTTGATTAAGGGTCATTTAGTACTAAGATAATAGCTTAAAAGCTAACTTAGTGACTAAAATGAAAAAAATGCAAAAGTTGGGATTTCTTTAATTATGGGTTTTGGAAAGGAAATTTCTAAGGTTTAAAGGTCTCATGTGATAGATAGTGAATTGAATAAGGTATTCTTAAAGTTTGATTGAATTCCAAGGAAAATTGGAATGGGAATTGAAGTTTAAAAGGTAGTGACCAAAATGTAAATTTTGAAAATTTTATGCCTAAAGTATAAACTTTGGAAAAGTTTGGGGAATAAAGTTGTAATTTCCAAAAAAATAAGGGTTTTTATTTCTTAAATAAACAGATCACCTAAGAGTGTGAATCGAATGTGGAATTACTGGTTCGATCAAATACTTCGATTATTGGGAAAAGCCCAATTAAAGTTTAAGTGGAATTCGGATACCCGGACCGAACTGGAAAATTTTGAAATTTTTCCATATTATAGAGAAAGGTTATAAAAGTCATTTTCCAAGTGTTGGAAATATTTTTAGCTCGATTCAAGATGAATCCTACAGTTTATTTCTGAGTAAATGATTATTTATCGATATATTGGATCGAATGGAAATTTTGGAGACTGGTCCAAAAGCTATGGAAAAGTCATAAAATGATATTTTAAGAATATTTTATTATAGTTGGTTGGATTCCAACTAGATTTAGTTGAATTTTTACAAGAATGGCAAACTAGTAAATAAAAACTAGTTGGAGGGCAAATTGGTCATTTGGCCCTAATAGCAATTTTGAAAGATTTAAAAAGTTATAAGGGAACTTTTGGAAAGAGAAAATGGAAGATTATATCTTGGCCCTTGATTGATGATAAAATCAATCTCAAAAAGGGCAAATTTGTAATTTCACTATTAAATGAATTTAGCATTCATTTAATAGATATATGTGTAAAATAATGGTGAAAAGATGAAGATTTTGTTCATCTTTTCCAGCCAAAAACGTGAGGGCTAGGAAAATAAAGAGAAATTTTTTTCCAAACTCGATTCAAGCCCCGAAACTCAGTTTTTAGTTTGATCCGAATCAAAAGAGGGTTCGTGGTATTATGAAGGAAATGATCGAGTAGAGCTTAGTGAGGCAAGCTAATAAATGGCTCAGGTGAGTGCAATTGCATACATGTCATACTACATTGATATTTTATACATGATTGGGATGGCTTGCGATGAGCCTACCCTAATTTTTATTGTTATAATATTTATGTCATTGAGCATATGATTGACATATACGAATATGTCAAGAAGTGGAATATAAAATGCATTGATCATATGATTATTTATATTGGTAAGTTGAAATGTTGATATATATATTGATATATGTTGCCATTGATGAAATAAGTTGCTTACCATCTACAGAAGTATATAAGGAAATAATGAAATTGATTTATTGCCCAAGATTTACTATAGAGAGTTACAGTATGGTGACATGCCATTAGAGGTCTAGCAGTCAAGGACTGCGTGTAGCTACACACCGATCTTTGAATCTATATGTTTACCGACACTTTATGTGTCTATATGTTTTCGGCACTTTACGTGTCTACAAGTTATTGTCACTTCGGTGACTAGTACTCAAGGAGTACCGACCTTGCATACTTAAGTTTCTCTTTATACATAAAATTATATTGTAGGGTGTTACAGTATAGTGGCATTCCATTAGAGGTCTAGCAGTCAAGGACTGCGTGTAGCTACACATCGATCTTCGGATCTATATGTTACCGACACTTATGTGTCTATATGTTACCGACACTTTATGTGTCTATATGTTTATCGTCACTTTGGTAACTAGTACTCTGAGAGTAATGATCTCGTGTACTTAAGTTTCTCTCTATTTAAAATTCTTGGGCTAAATGAGTAAAATGAATCAAAGGAACAAGATGATAAGCTTGAAAGCTTACAGATGAAAATGGCAACGGTATCGGTAAAATCTAATGTTATCACTTTGATATATGATGTTACATATGAAATTATTTATGTTTATACACATAAAAAATGGTAAGGTGATTATATGCATTATTAATCATTTAAATTGATATTTATGTCAATATTGCACTCTATTAAGAATTATTGCCTCACTAAGTTTCATACTTAGCGTGTGATTGTTTCACACGTAGGTTAAGTTGGACCAGTTGAAGAGGAGTCGAGCTTGCTGATCAAGCTTCAATCTGCACAACATCAGTAAGATAATCTAGCTTTTATAATTTCTAGTGGGCATGTAATTATTTATCTGCTGGTAGTATATGATGCATTAAATTAGATTAAACGATAGATAATTGATCAGTTCTAAAGATGAATCATATATGGATAAGGCAAGATAAGGTATTAGTAATATGAAAGCATAAACTAAAGTAGAAAGGAAGCTTACTTTGTTTTATGAATAATCGATAAGCTTAAAAAGGTAGTAAAACATGTTTAATCAGTTTAAATTTTATTTATCGGTAATCGCATAAAGATTTTAAAATCAAGAAAGGGCCTAGGCAGTGAACCTATTCTTCATCCCGAATTGCATTATTGTTTTAATAACTGACTAATATGTTTTACAAACTAATTCAAGGTCGAAATTAGCCAACTGCACATAAGTTATGATTTCAAGAAAATTGAAAAAAGAGTTAAATTAATAAAGACAAGATTTATATGTATAAAAAAATTATTATAAGTCAGGCTTTCTTTAAACGACTCTATAACATCTTTAATGTATATTCGGTCTACGGGTATACGTTAAGGGTGTTACATTTAATGGTATCAGAGCAAAGATTTAGCCGGTTCTGGATGCTAAACCTAGTTTGCATATGAATTTGTCAGTAAATACATGCCCCTAGAATATCATATTACTGATGTGCTTATTGTATGACTTGATGTTGCTCCTTATTAGTATAAGATGGAATGAGATTAGAATAAGGAAAGTAAAACGATAATAGATTTCTTCAGTTAATGAATCTTATAGGTCAAGAAAGGACCCATAGCAGATACGATACAGTGAAATAAGCATGGAAGTTAACTCCTGTTTAGGACAATCTATTTGCATAATAAAATGATAATACATAAGTATAAGATATTTGGATATGAAAAGGAGTTAGCAGAAATGTTGGTATATGAAATTAAAGAATTAAGAATAAAAATCTCATTGGTTGATGCTTTGAAGAGTAATCACAAGGTCGAAGAAGCCACTTGGGAGGCTGAGAAGAAAATAAGGAAGTAATATCCGTAAGAGTTTGGAACAAGTACGCATTGAAAATTCGAGGACCAATTTTCTTAAGGGGGAGATAATTGTAATACCCCAAAATTTACTAAGTTGATTAAAGGTCATTTAGTACTAAGATAATAGCTTAAAAAGCTAACTTAGTGACTAAAATGACAAAAATGCGAAAGTTGGGATTTCTTTAATTATGGGTTTTGGAAAGGAAATTTCTAAGGTTTAAAGGTCTCATGTGATAGATAGTGAATTGAATAAGGTATTCTTAAAGTTTTGTTGAATTCCAAGGAAAATTGGAATGGGAATTGAAGTTTAAAAAGGTTGTGACCTAAATGTAAATTTTGAAAATTTTATGCCTAAAGTATAAACTTTGGATAAGTTTGGGGGCTAAAGTTGTAATTTCCCAAAAAAATAAGGGTTTTTATTTCATAAATAAACATATCGCCTAAGGGTGTGAATCGAATGCAGAATTACTAGTTCGATCAGATACTTCGATTATTGGGAAAATTGCAGTTAAAGTTTAAGTGGAATTCGGATACCCAGACCGAACTGGAAAATTTTGAAATTTTTCCATATGATAGAGAAAGGTTATAAAAGTCATTTCCAAGTGTTGGAAATATTTTTAGTTTGATTCAAGATGAATCCTACAGTTTATTTCTGAGTAAATGATTATTTATTGGTATATTGGATCGAATGAAAATTTTGGAGATTGATCCAAAAGCTATGGAAAAGTCATAAAGTGATATTTTAAGAATATTTTATTATAGTTGGTTGGATTCCAACTAGATTTACTTGAATTTTTACAAGAATGGCAAACTAGTTGGAGGGCAAATTGATCATTTGACCCTAATGGCATTTTTGAAATATTTAAAAAGTTATAAGGGCAAATTTGGAAAGAGAAAATGGAAGATTAAATCTTGGCCCTTGATTGATGATAAAATCAATCTCAACAATTGGATAAAATGGCAAAATTGTAATTTCACTATTAAATGAATTTAATATTCATTTAATAGATATATGTGTAAAATAATGGTGAAAAGATGAAGATTTTGTTCATCTTTTCTAGCCAAAAACGTGAGGGCTAGGGAAAGAAAGAGAAAATTTTTTCCAAGCTCGATTCAAGCCTCGAAACTCGGTTTTTAGCTTGATCCAAATTAAAAGAGGGTTTGTGGTATTATGAAGGAAAAGATCGAGTATAGCTTAGTGAGGCAAGCTAATAAATGGCTCAGGTGAGTGCAATTGCATACATGTCATACTATATTGATATTTTATACATGATTGGGATGACTTGTGAAGAGCCTACCCTAATTTTTATTGTTATAATATTTATGTCATTAAGCATATGATTGACATATATGAATATGTCAAGAAGTGGAATATAAAATGCATTGATCACATGATTATTTATATTGGTAAGTTGAAATGTTGATATATATATTGATATATGTTTCCATTGATGAAATAAGTTGTTTACCATCTACAGAAGGATATAAGGAAAGATAATGAAATTGATTTATTGCCCAAGATTTACTATAGAGAGTTACAGTATGGTGGCATGCCATTAGAGGTCTAGCAGTCAAGGACTGTGTGTAGCTACACACCGATCTTCAGATCTATATGTTTACCGGCACTTTATGTGTCTATCTGTTTTCGGCACTTTACATGTCTACAAGTTATTGTCACTTCGGTGACTAGTACTTAAGGAGTACCGACCTTGCATACTTAAGTTTCTCTCTATACATAAAATTATATTATAGACAGTTACAGTATAGTGGAATTCCATTAGAGGTCTAGCAGGCAAGGACTGCGTGTAGCTACACACCGATCTTCGGATCTATATGTTACCGACACTTATGTGTCTATATGTTTATCGTCACTTCGGTGACTAGTACTCTAGGAGTACCGATCTCGTGTACTTGAGTTTCTCTCTATTTAAAATTCTTGGGCTAAATGAGTAAAATGAATCAAAGGAACAAGATGATAAGCTTGAAAGCTTATAGATGAAAATGGCAACGGTATCGGTAAGATCTAATGTTATCACTTTGATACATGCTGTTACATATGAAATTATTTATGTTTATACACATAAAAAATGGTAAGGTGATTATATGCATTATTAATCATTTAAATTGATATTTATGTCAGTATTGCACTCTATTAAGAATTATTGCCTCACTAAGTTTCATACTTAGCGTGTTATTGTTTCACACGTAGGTTAAGTTGGAGCACTTGAAGAGGAGTCGAGCTTGCTATCAAGCTTCAATCTGCACAACATCAGTAAGATAATCTAGCTTATGATAATTTCTAGTGGGCATGTAATTATTTATCTGTTGGTAGTATATGATGCATTAAATTAGATTAAACGATAGATAATTGATCAGTTCTAAAGATGAATCATATATGGATAAGGCAAGATAAGATATTAGTAATATGAAAGCATAAACTAAAGTAGAAAGGAAGCTTACTTTGTTAATATGAATAATCGATAAGCTTAAAAAGGTAGTAAAATGTGTTTAATCAGTTTAAATTTTATGTATCGGTAATCGCATAAAAAATTTAAAATCAAGAAATGGCATAGGCAGTGAACCTATTCTTCACCCCGGATTGCATTATCGTTTTAATAACCGACTAATATGTTTTACAAACTAATTCAGGGTCAAAATTAGCCAACTACACATAAGTTATGATTTCAAGAAAATCGAGAAAATAGTTAAATTAATAAAGACGAGATTTATATGTATAAAAAAATTATTATAAGTCAAGATTTCTTTAAACGACTCTGTAACATCTTTATTGTATATTCGGTCTACGGGTATATGTTAAGGGTGTTACAGTCACTATAACTGCCAATATATGAAAGTTCATGTGTTGAACCTATTTTATAATGCTTTGGGATTTAAGCATGAGATGATTTAATGCTTTGGGATTTAAGCATGAGATGATTTAAATCTTTGGGCTTTAAGCATGTGATTTGTAAATGTTTTTGCATAAGGTTGATATCCATGTTTGATTGGTAATTAATGAAAATGCTTTGGTTGTAAGCATGGTGTGAAAACAATTGTTTAGTTTTTCAAAGGATTTTAAATGCATCATTGTTTTATGGGCATCCTCACTAAGCATGCGTGCTTACGCTCTCTGCAACCCCCTTGACCTGGCCTAGATGCCCGACCAAACCAAGAGAACTACATTAGGTTTGAAGCAAACCGAATAAAGATTCTAAAAACCGTTTCATTTTTTATATATATATTATCTTGTCTAGATGCACCATATTAATCCTAAGTGTACATACTCACAGCGTGTAAATTTCCAAATCAAACGGATCAAAGATAGGCCTTCAACTGCACCGCGTACGATTTAGGGACCAAATTGCAAAACCTTTAAACTATGAGGTCAAAGATGAAATCAAGATTACCAAACCTTAATTAATCAGGTTACAAGTTATCATGTCAAATTTCAATCCAAACCGGTTACCCAAACTCATTTAATTGATAACACAAGTTTTAGGGACTAAAATGAAAGAAATCAGAACTGCTATTCTATGACATTAACAGAATTAACTGTCCCCGTATCGATACGATTATGCCCGTATCGATACGGTATAGCAGCCTCGTTTTGGTATGCCATGTACCGTACCGGTACGCTACTTCGAATGCCAAAAATCCCATTTAATTGTGGAGTACAGTACCGATACGGACAACTAGCGTTTTGATACACGAGATTGTTCCAAAAAGTAAGATTCTAGTGGCAATAAACTATATCGAAACACCTGCACCCGTAAATGAAACACCCTACCCAAATTGCCTAGCCGTACCGATACGGTGCCCCACGTATCGGTACGCCTAGGGTCGTAATGTCATTTTTAGCTGGTTTTTCACTCAAATCTAGATACATTTGGGTCCTAACAACTTGCATACATGCATACAAACATTCATAATTGTATAAAATCACATTCAAACCAAGGTTAAACATCCAAATCAAACTCAAGCTTTCAAAGACCCACTCTAGAGGCATGCTTCCTAACCCACTTTACCAAACATGCCAAAATGCAAATTTAAGCTATTCACAGCATAAGCAATATGTCAACACAACCAGCACATCATAATAAACTTGCTCAAACCATCACAACATGGCAATCAACAAGGAAGCTCTAGATGCATACCTAAGCATCCAATCATTCACAACTATAAGCAAGGGTTAACATCAAACTTAGCAACATCAAACCATCCTCAAAATCCAGCAAAGAAACCTACTTAAAGGCCATAGGAAAACAGAATTCTAACTCCCAAAACCCATGGCGAACACATTGTATTATTAACTGAATTGTAAACTGAGTTCATACTCCAACTTCTAAATGACCTTCGATCACTTAGCCTTACCTCTTGCTGCCCCCAAACCTTAATGTTCTGCATCATTAGGAAAAAGAGAGCGTAAGCACACTTGCTTAGTGAGGACGCTCATAAAACAATGATGCATTAAAACCATTTGAAAACCATATACTTGTTTTCCAAAAACATGCTTACAACCAAAGCATTTTCTATGATTCCAACCGAATCAATGCATAACGGCCTCTATGCAACATCATATACATTTTCCATGCCAAAATCCCAAGGTGTTATATCATAAATCATGCTTAAATCCTAAAGCATTAAATATAGGTTCAAAACATGAACTATCACATATATTGGCCTTTATAGTGACCCGGATAGACTACTTCTATCCTATACATATCGGATACACGAATCTCTTATACCATGCCTAGTTAAACCGCATGATATCCAAACCTTGCCTGGTTAAACAGCAAGATTTGACACCCTTGCCTAGTTAAACCGCGAGATTCCATCTTTGCCTAGTTAGACCGCTAGTGTACTGACCTTGCCTAGTTAATCTGCAAGATCACCATCAATTTGGGTTGCCAAGTTAAACCGCATACCTCAAATGAGGTCCCCAATAGTCTGAGTGGCCTTGTTAAACTGCCATACCTCAAGGACCCACGGCCACGATCGATTTTGTTCATATTTTATAGTGCACTTTTAATCCTATGGCATGCCAACTATATCTGATTGTTTTCTCACCTTGTCACATAGCCAATATATCATTTGCAAAACCATTTACTTACTGTTTTACAATGCATTATACAAAACACCACATATGCAAATCTCATTGCCAATTCAATAACACCATTCCCAACCGGAATGAAAACCAATTCTCAATAGCATTTAATATACTTTCAAACCCCTGCATATGTAGTCAAAATCATGCATTTTCAGTAAGTAAATCATACCATGTTTATCACCGAAATTTGAAAACAACATGCTCATATCCAAGCCGATATTCAAGAGCAAAATAAGGGAAACTTACTTCCGAGCTTAGGTAAGTGTCTCACGCTTATCCTAAACTCCCGAAAACCTTAACAAACCATTGTAAAGCATTTAAAACCAGTTTCCACTCACCGCTACGCCTCGCCTTCCTTGCCAATGCGAAACAAGCTTCCGGTAAGCAACAAAACAATGTCAAGCTTCGTCGCCTTGATTATCCCCTGTTTTAAACACATAAAACCAGAGGATAAATGCATCATTATTCATTCAAAACACTACCTCAAAGAAACCCCCCCGCAACTCTCAGGTTGCCCACTTAGAAACCATCCGAAACATACCGAAATCATCATCAAATGTTTCTGAAACTTAACCCAGCCATAAAACAACGATTCCAACCAACAAACAACATCAATTAACATCCAAAAACCTTTTCCCAACATACTTTTACTTCCAGCAAAGATTAAACTCGATTATCAACACAAAAACTCAAATCTAACAACCTAACCAATTAGAGATCCAAGAGTTTCGGGATTCTATTGATAAAAACAACTTATCAATATCGTAATACATCCAAAATATAGTAATACATCCAAAATATGCATTAAATCAATCTTAAAAACTAGAAATCAGATCCACTTTGAATATTACCTTGTTTCATCAAATTTTACCCAATTAACTCTATTAAACATTGATAAATCATTAAAATCAGCTTACAATTCATAAATCATGGATTAAATACATGGGAATTTCAGTAAAGAACCATACAATAGAGGAGATCACAGACCTTACCCCTATTGTGAGATTACTCACTCAATTGGTTTGATAAAAGCTAAGAAAACACAAGATTTAAATGAGATTTTGTAAAAACAATGTTAATTAATCAACTAAAAATCATAAATACAAGTTAAAAAGACTTCTTACCTCTGGATTTTGATGAAAACTTGAGCGTTTGGCTGGGGAGAGAATGAAGATAAAAGTTACGTGAATTTTCTTTAAAAAGCTTAACTAACTTTTTAACTAAAATCCTTTTTAATTAACTTTAAAGAACATGTTAAAATATCTTTAATTAAGGGAGAAATCATCAAAAAAACTTGGTAAAATAGCCCCTTAAAGATTCTAAGAATTTGACCCTTTTCATTTTAGTCACCTCTAAAAGCAGTTTTCAAAAATTGCATTTTGGTCTCCAGCCAAAATGTCTGATTTTTAAATCTTATTTTCCAAAATTGATTTCACCATTATCCTTAATATAATTAATAATGATTTTAGAATATTTTTCCACAATTTAACCACCTTCAAAATTATTTAAAGCAGTTTAATCCCAAAACTGGCCCGAAACTCTAATACCGGTCCACCGGAACTTCGAACCAACCTTTAAAATATCTAAGCCCAAAACCGGGGTGTTACACTCTCTTTTTCCTAATGATGCAGAGCATTGAAGTTTGGGGCATCAAAGGCAAAGTTTAAAGTGATCCAAGAACAAAGACTACTTTTGAGTATGAACTCGGTTTAAGTTTTCGGTTAATAAGGTAATGTGTTCGCCATGGTTTTTGGGATTTGTGATTCCATTTTCCCCTGGTTTTTGAGCATGTTTAATGCTATGTATTGGAGTTGGATTGGTGTTGATAAGTATGTTGTTAATCCTTGCTTAGGGTTGATGCTAGGTGGTTGCTTAGGTATGTATCTAGATAGCCTTGGTTGAATGTCATGTCTTGATGATTTTAACATGTTGATCTTGATGTTATAGATATGTGTCGAAGTGGCATATGCTAGTAAATATTCAATTGAGAGTTTTGGTATGTTTGGTAAAGTGGTCTAGGGAGCATGCCTATAGGTTGGCCTTTTGGAAGCATATGATTTGTTGTGGTTGCTAAATCTTAGTGCACGTATTGAAATATAAATAGACGATTGGTTGCACGCATGAATATGAGTTGTTAGGATCTAAATGCATCTAGATTCGATTGAAAAATTAGCTAAAAATGTCATTTCGGCTCCAAGCATATCAGAACGCGTCCCCTTATACCGGTACGGCTAGGCCATTTCAAGCTTAGTGTTTTGAGATGAGGGGTAGTGTTTCGATATAGGTGAGCCTTTTTAGGCATAGTGTTTTGATACGCGGGGAGGTGTTTTGATACGGGTAAGAGCAAATTGGCTTAGCGTTTCGATATGCGGTGCCGTATCGGTACGGTTTTGAGCTACTGGAATCTGAGTATTGAAAATTGGCCAAGGCGTACTGAAACACCTATATGCGTACCGATACGGGCTGCAGTTAAATCATTTATTGAGATGCTTGATAGTTTCTGATTCTTTCATTTTGGTCCCTGATTATTGTGAATGCAATTGCTTGAGTTTGGATGGTCGGATTGATTCGAGAATTGACATGCAAGCATGTAAATTGACTAATTGAGGATTGGTAACCCTAATTTCAGTAATGGTCCATTAATTTACCAGTTTTACGTTTTAGTCGTTAAAATGTATCGCATGCAATTGGTTGCCTTTCCGTGATCCGTTTCCTTTGTAAATTCATTCGCTGCAAACATGATAACTTAGGATTAATAATACACATCTAGACAAGATAAAAGAAAAAAATGGATCATATTTCATAATCTTTCTCCGGTTTTCTTCGACAAACCTAATGTAGCTCACTTGGTTCAGTCGGGTGCCTAGGCCGGGTTGAGGGGCTTACATTTGGTGGTATCAGAGCTAGGTTACAAAAGGTTGGGATGTTACTGTTTGATTGATTGCTATTATTTGATATGCACGGTGATTATGTATATGTACGATGATTGTTTTATATCATTTTGGGTATGAATTAGGAACACATTGCATAATATCGAGGTTTTAAAGTGTTTTATAATGTTGTCTTGGATCCATTGCCTAATGCTAGCCCGACTTTAATGTGTTTTGATGCTTTTGTTAGCATGGCTCGACGTGAGACTCATTCGATGGTTGCTAATGTCGGACCTAGGCAAAGTAATTTTGAGGAAGAGAACCCTCGTAATGTTTTACCTCATTCTCCTCCTCTGTTGGTTCCTCCTCTTGGCACTGGGGTAGGTGGAGTACCTCAGGCTCCGCAAGGGCCATTTTTTGGGGATTTGACTCCGTTATTCCAAGTGATGATGGGAGCTTTTAAGGCAGCAATGGCTAGAGTGCAAGTGCAAGCACCGACACCTGCTATGGTGGTTAATCAAGGTTTACCTTTAGACTGTTTTCATAGTTTGGGAGGCGAGGATGTAACCCCCTAGACCCGGCCTAGTCGCAAGACCTAACCGAGCAAGCTATATTAGGTTTATCGAAGTAAATTGGGAAGATTAAACCTAAAACACATCCATTTTTTTTATTTTATCTTGTCTAGATGCATTAATGCTTTTCTACATGATCATATTGTTCACAGGTGAGCACTCATCTCAATCGGGCATCGTAACTCATCTTTTCGATACGGCAAGACCCGTACCGGTACGCCACTTCGAGTATAAAATACGTTTTAAAATCATTTCACACCGTACCGATACAGTCTCTTGGTGTTTCAGTACGCGGCCTCTTATTCAAAAGTAAAATTCTAGTAACCAATTGGCGTAACAAAAATGCCCCTACCTGTACCGAAACACCCCGGCCTTATTTTCCTAGCCGTACCGATACGGTCCCCCGTGTATCGGTACGCCTAGGCCTATAATGTCAAAATTAGCTGGTTTTACACACAATTTTAGATGCAATTGACCCCTAGCAACTTGCATACATGCTAATCAATACTCGAATATACATAAACTACCATTTATATCAAGATTAGGCATCCAAAACAACCTCACTCTTCCAAAGGACCACTCCAGAGGCATGCTTCCTAGACCACTTTGCCAAACATACCAAAATGCACATTTAAACCATTCTCAGCATAAGCAACATGTCAACACACTCAACATCAAACTAAACAACATATAATCATCACAAAAAACCATAATAGAATCATTCTAAAGAACCATAATGCAACAGATTTACAACTCCCAAAAACCATGCCGAACACATTACCTTATTAACCGGAAACATAATCTGAGTTCTTACTCAAAAGTAGTTTATCTCTTGGATCCTTGCAAACCTTGCCTTTGCTGCCCCAAACTTTAATGTTCTACATCATTAGGGAAAAGAGAGCGTAAGCACACATGCTTAGTGAGGATGCTCATACAACAATGATGCATTAAAAACTATTTAAAAACCACATGCTTGCTTTTCCCAAAACATGCTTACAACCAAAGCATTTTTCCATGATTCCAACCAAATCAAAACATAACAAACTTTATATAACATCATATACAATCCATGCTTAAATCTCAAAGCATTACAAACAAGGTTCAACACATGAAATTTCTCATATATTGGCATTTATAGTGACCCGAATAGACTACCTCTATCCTATACACATATCAGAAACACGGATCTTTCATACCATGCCTAGCTAAACCGCATGATATCTCAAACCTTTCCTTGTTAAACAGCAAGATTTGACACCCTCGCCGAGTTAAACTGCGAGGTTACACCCCTGCCTAGTTAAACTGCAAGATCACCATCAATTTGGGTTGCCTAGTTAAACCGCATACCCCAAATGAGGTCCCAATAGTCCGAGTGTCCTTGTTACACCGCCATTCCTCAAGAACCAATGGCCACGATCACTTTTGTTCATATTTTATAGTGCACTTTTAATCCTATGGCATGCCAACTATATCCAATTGTTTTCTCACCTTGTCACATAGCCAATATATCATTTACAAACCATTTACAACCAATTACTCACTTTTTATAGGGAATTAACAAAACATCACATATGCAAATCTCATTGCCAATGCAATAACACCATTCCCAACCGGAATGAAAACCAATGCTCAATAACATTTAATATACTTTCAAGATCTTGCATATGTACTCAAAATAATGCATTACCAGGAAGTAAACCACACCATGTTTATCACCACAACATGCTCATATCTAAGCCGATATTCAAGAGAAAAATAAGGGAAACTTACTTCCGAGCTTAGGTAAGCGTATCACGCTTACCCTAAACTCCCAACAACCTTTACAAACCTTTGTAAAGCATTTAAAACCAGTTTCCACTCACCGATATGCCTCGCCTTCCTTGCCAACGCGAAACAAGCTCCCGGCAAGTAACAAAACAACGTAAAGCTTCGTCGCCTTGATTATCCCCTATTTTAAACATATTAAACCAGAGGATAAATGCATTAAAATGCATTCAAACCATTGCCTAACAGCAATCTCCTGCAACTCCCAAGATGCCCACTCGAAAACCATCTAAAACATACCAAAATCATTATCAAACATTTTCAAAACTTAACCCAGACATAAAACAACAATTCAACCCATCAACAAACATCTAATAACATCCAAAAACCCTTTCCTAACATCGTTTTACCTCCAGCAAATATTAAACTCGATTATCTCCACAATAACTCAAAACTAGCAACCTAAATAATTAGAGATTCAAGAGTTCCGGGATTCTATTGATAAAAACAACGTATCAACATCAAAACACATCCAAAACATATATTAAATCAATCTCAAATACTGGAAATCAGATCCACTTCAGGAATTACCATGTTTCATTAATATTTCCAAAATAACTCAATTAAACATTGACAAAACATTAAAATCACATTACAACTTATAAATCAAGGATCAAATACTTGGGAATATCAATAAAGAACCATTTAATAGAGGAGATCACGGACCTTACCCCTGTTATGTGATTTCTCCCTCAATTGACTTGTTTAAAGCTAAGAAAACATGAAATTTCAATGAGATTTTGCAAAACAAAGTTAAAAAATCAAGTTAAAATCAATAATCTGAGTGAAAAGAATCCCTCACCTCTGGATTTTGATGAAATTCTGAGTGTTTGGAAGAAAAGAAGTTGAGAGAAAAGGTTTAGGAAAAAGTTACGTTAATTTCTTTTAAAAGTTAATAACTAACTTTAGATATTTAATCCTTATTAAAACCGTTTTAAAACACGTTTAAAATGATTAAATTGAAGGGAGAAACCACCAGCAAACACTTGGTAGATTAGCTCCGTAAGGATTCTAAGGATTTGACCATTTTGATTTTAGTCACTTTAAAACATTTTTCAAAAATCGCATTTTGGTCACTAACCCAAAATGTCACATTTCCAAATCCCCTTTTCTAAAATTGATTCTGCTAAAAATCAATATATATTAAAAGATGGTTTTTAACTATTTTTCCATATTTTTATCATACTGAAAAAATATAAAGTCCTGAATTCGACTCGAATCTTTGACCTGGTCCACCGGACCGTCAATAACCCTCAAATCCGCTAGGCCCAAAACTGGGGTGTTACAATTATCCCCCACTTAAGAACTTTTGTCCCCGAAATTACCTGAAGGAAACAGATGCGGAAATTGCTCCTTCATATTCGTCTTGCTTTCCCAAGTAGCTTCCTCAACACCTCGGTGTCGCTACAAGACCTTCACGAGCTCTATTGTCTTACCACGTAGGACTTTCTTGCTGGTGTCGAGGATCTCTAAGGGTTCCTCATCAAAGGATAGATCTGGCCTCAACTCCATATCCTCCACCGACATAACATGCGATGAATTTGAACGATATCTCCTCAGCATCGAAACATGGAACACATTATGAATTTTCTCCAACCCGGGAGGCAATCTCAACCGGTATGCCACAGGACCCACACGCTCAATAACCTCGTATGGTCCAATAAACCTCGGACTAAGCTTACCCTTACGTCCGAATCTCATCACTTTTTTACATGATGACACTTTCAAGAATACGCGATCGCCGACCGCATATTCAACCTCCTTACGCTTCAAATTCGTGTAAGTTTTTTGTCGTTCCGCTGCCGCTTTCTACCGGTCGCATACAAGCTTAACCTTCTCATATGTGTCTTTCAACACATTCGGTAGAGTAACATGCTTTTCCCCTACCTCAGCCCAACATATACGACACCTCCAGTCATATAACGCCTCATAAGGTGCCATCTATATACTCGCCTAATAACTGTTGTTGTAAGCAAACTCAACTAAAGGCAAATGCTTCTCCTAGGTTCCTTGGAACTCTATAATACAACATCTCAGCATATCTTCCAAAACCTAGATAACCCGCTCAGACTGCCCATCTGACTGAGGATGATATGCAGTGCTAAAACTCAACCTCAAACCTAAGGCCTGGTGCAAACTCCTCCAAAACCTTCCCGTAAACCTTGGATCCCTATCCGAAACGATGGATTTAGGTACACCATGCAAGCGCACAATCTACGCTATATACAAATCTGCCAACTTGTCTAAGGTGTATGTGTTATGCATTGGCAGGAAATGTGCACACTTTGTGAACCGGCCAACAATCACCCAAACGAAATCCTTCTTAGCTGGTGTCAAAGGCAACCCTGTTACAAAATCCATGGTGATTCTCTCCCATTTCCACTCCAAAATTTTCAGCGATTGCAACAACTCGGATGGAAATTAATGTTCAGCCTTGACCCGCTGACATACCATGCACTTGGAAACAAACTCAGCTACATCCTTTTTTAACCCAACCCAGTAGTATGACTTCTTCAAATCACGATACATCTTAACACTACCAGGATGCATAGCAAAAGGGCTAGAGTGTGCCTCTATCAAGATAGTGTGCCTCAACTCCGGATCATCCGACACCACTATTCGACCCTTGAAACACAAAACTCCATCATCATCAAAATGAAATTTCGTCAGATTACCATCCGCTATGTCCTTAACATGCTCAGCCAATGAATCATCGTACGATTGCCTAGCTTTAATCAACTGTGATAACTTAGGCTTAACTTGCAATTCAGCCAGCAAACTGCCCTCCCGTGTCACACTTAACCTTGCAAACATAGCTGGAAGCTCAATCGCAACCTTACGACTTAGTGCATCCACCACTACATTGGCTTTACCAGGATGATACTCAATTGTCAATTCGTAATCCTTAAGCAACTCCAACCATCTACGTTGCCTAAGATTCAAATCTTTTTAGGACATCAAATACTTCAAGCTCTTGTGATCCGTAAAGATCATACACTTCTCACTATAAAGGTAATGTCGCCAAATTTTCAAAGCAAATACCACAGCCGCAAGCTCCAAATCATGACTTGGATAATTGCACTCATGAACTTTCAACTACCTCGATGCAAAGGCCACAACCTTCCCATCCTGCATCAGCACACAACCTAAGACAACATACGACGCATCACTATAAACCCAAACTCTTTCCTAGATTCAGGATGAATCAACACAGGAGCATGCGTCAGAACTTTCATCAGCTTCTCAAAACTGTGCTGCTGCTTCTCCTTTCACACATAAGGAACATTCTTCTGTAACAACTTAGCCAACGATGTTGCAATACTCGAGAACCCCTCAACGAAATAGCGATAATAACCAGCCAACCTAAGAAAACTATGCACCTTCGATACAGACTTAGGTGGCTTCCAATTGAGAATAGCCTCAATCTTCTATGGATCAATGCGAATGCCCTTTGCAGAAACCACATGACCAAGAAATGTCACTTCCTTAAGCCAAAACTCGCACTTGCTCAACTTAGCGTATAACTGATTATCCTTCAACACTTGCAACACTATCCGCAAATGCCGAACATGCTCTTCCTCGGTACGGGAGTACACGAGAATATCATCTATGAACACCACCACGAACTGATCAAGATACTCATGGAACACTATATTCATCATGTCCATAAATGTAGTCGGGGCGTTTGTCAAACCAAAGGCATGACCAGAAACTCATAATGCCCATACCTCGTACGGAACGTGGTTTATGCACATCCACATCCTTAACCTTCAACTAGTAATACCTCGATCTTAAATCTGTCTTAGAAAACACCGCTGCTCCACGAAAATGATCAAACAAGTTATCAATCTGCGGTAACGGGTACCTTTTCTTTACCGTCAACTTGTTCAACTGACGATAATCAATGCACATATGTATTGTACCATCCTTTTTTTCACAAAGAGAACAGGAGCACCCCAAGGGGAAACACTTGGTCAAATGAACCCATGGTCCAACAACTCCTGAAACTGTGACTTCAACTCCTTCAATTCTTTCGGTTCCATCCTATAAGGAGCAATGGACACCGGTGTTGTACCCTCATGTGTCTTAATAAGAAACTCTACCTCTCTATCCAGAGTTAAATCCGGTAACTCCTTAGGAAAAACCTTAGAAAAGTCGCAAACGGTCCAAATATCCTGCACTCGAATACCCTTGGCTTCCAGATTCATAACAATAGCCAAATAAGCTTGACATCTATCAAACATCATCTTCTCCGCTCTAACAGCCGAAACCACATTGGAAAAGAACTTAACATTCTCTCCAACCACCATAACTTCATAGTCATCGGCCAACCTCAAGAAAATCTTCTTGGATTCACAATCCACAAATGCTCTGTGCTCACTCAACCAATCCATACCCAAAATGATATCAAAACCAAGGAATAAAAATTCCATCAGGTCTGCGGTAAACTCATGACCTTGCACCACCAAAGGACAACGCCGATACAACCTTCTTGTTGTAACTATCTCGCCAAAGGAACTTGTGACTAACATGCCAACATCTAAGATCTCAACAGGAATATTCAGCAAAGATGCATGTTCACTCAAGATATAAGAATGCGTAGACCCTGAATCAATCAAAGATAACAATGAAAATGATTGCAAAGTAAAAGTACTTGCGATAACATCCGTGTTATTACGACCCTCACGATGAGCAAAGACCCAAGCCGGTCCACCACCTTCAGGTCTCACCACTGCAGCATGAGCCATACCCCTCTGACCATCCTCGCGCCTCTGAAAATTACCCCTGCCACGGCCTCGGCCCCTAGCAGGTGCAGCAACCTGTGCTGGTACATCTCTCGCAGCCCGAGTACAATCACGCTTCAAGTGATCAGATGAACAACAAATCCAACAAGCTTTAGCATTACCCCAACACATACCTGTGTGGCGCCTACTACATTGCTCACACTCCGGTGTAATACGAGCTCCCTAAGCACCCTGGCCAACTCCACCACAACGCCTGTGATATGGCTTATGTTTCTTGTCCCTAAAATTCCTATTCTGCCTCCCAGAATCGCTAGAGTCCGCCACTCTTTTACCCAAGTTCACACTCGCAGCTTAAACTGGTGCACCCAATGACTGCTCGATATCCCTAGCTCGATTGACTAACACATTGAAATTCGTGTAATCTTCAGCCAAGAGATACGTCTTGATGTCCTTAACAAGACCATAATGGAACCTATCACATCTCTGTTGGTCATCTGAAACCAACTCCAAAGCATACTAACTTAGCCTGACAAACTTTACCTTGTATTTAGAAACATATATGCCTCCCTGAGATAGCGACATAAACTTGCGCTTCTTCATATCCAAATATTGGGTACCAAGATACTTCCTCTTGAAAGCTCTCCGAAAGAACTCTCAGTAACATCCACCTCAAGAACTCCAGCAATTGTGGTCACCCACCAATGATATGCATCCCCCTGAGCAGAGATACAGTGCAACCCAACTTGCGCTCCTCATTACATCCCATCTGATTCATGATACAAACCGTCAGCCAACCTTCAGTTGCCTCAGGGCTCAAACCTTGAAACTCCTCACCTCCCAAACTCCTCAAACATTCCAAGGGTAAACCTTGATTTGCCACCACAGCAGGTGCCGGTGCTTGTGCCTGCACTCCAGCCATCGCTGCTTGAAAAGCTCCCGTTATTGTCTGAACTAACGGAGTCAAATCACCATACACGGGCACTTGGTGAACTTGGGGTGCTTCACCTGCCCTAACGTCAATTGGAGGAACCACTAAAGGATGAGGAGGTAAAATATGAGGGAGATTATCTTCTGTCTCATTATTTTGCCCAACCCGGCAGTATTAGCCATTGATCGTGTCTCACGTCGAGCCATGCTAACAAAAGCATCAAAACACATTAGAGTTAGGCTAGCATCAGGCAAAAGATCCAAGTTGACTTTAAAACGCATTTAAAATCCTCGGTAATAGGTAATGTGTTCCCAAAACGTACCCCAACAGAACATTAAACAATCACCGAACATATACACAATCACCGTGTAGTTTAAACAACATCTTAACTTTTCGCAAACATGGCTCTGATACCAACAAATGTAATCCTCTCGACCCGGCCTAGTCGCAAGACCAAACCGAGCAAGCTATATTATGTTTACCGAAGTAAACCGGGAAGATTAAACCTAAAACACATCCATTTTTTTCTTTTATCTTGTCTAGATGCATTAATGCTTTCCTACATGATCATATTGTTCACAAGTGAGCACTCATACCAATCAGGCATCGTAACGATATCCAATTGACCCCATAATTAAAGGACTTTTCTAATTTTTAAGTTACCAACCTTTAATTAAATTCATTTCAAGCTTATATGTCAAAAATCAGTTTCAAACGATCATACATGCTCAAATAATTGGCAAAACAAGATTCAGGGACTAAAACAAAAGAAACCAGAGCTGCATTTCCAAGACATTAACAGAAATAATGATATCCTTATCGATACGCTGAGTCCCATATCGATAAGGTTGTGAACTCATCGTTTCGATATGGCAAGACCCGTACTGGTACGCCACTTCGAGTATAAAATACATTTTAAAATCAATTCACACCGTATCGATACGGTCCCTTGGAGTTTCGGTACACGACCTCTTCTTCAAAAGTAAAATTCTAGTAACCAATTGGCATATCGAAATGCCCATACATGTACCGAAACACCCCGGCCTTATTTGCCTAGCCGTACCGATATTCTCCCCCGCGTATCGGTATGCCTGGGCTTGTAATGTCAAAATTAGCTGGTTTTATACACAATTTTAGATGCAATTGACCCCTAGCAACTTGCATACATGCTGATCAACACTTTAATATACATAAACTACCATTTATATCAAGATTAGGCAACCAAAACAACCTCATACTTCCAAAGGACCCCTCTAGAGGCATGCTTCCTATACCACTTTGCCAAACATACCAAAATGCATATTTAAACCATTCTCAGCATAAGCAACATGCCAACACACTCAACATAGCATATTAAACCTGGTCAAACCAGCACAACATAGCAATCCACAAGAAAACTCTAGATGCATACCTAATCAACCATTCAACCTCAACTATAGGCAAGTAATAACATCAAGCTAATCAACATATAACCATCATAAAAAACCAGCATAGAATCATTCTAAAGAACCACAATGCAACAGATTTACAACTCCCAAAAACCATGGCGAGCACATTTCCTTATTAACCGGAAACATAAACCGAGTCCATACTCAAAAGTAGTTTATCTCTTGGATCCTTGCAAACCTTGCCTTTGCTGCCCTAAACTTTAATGCTCTGCATCATTAGGAAAAAGAGAGCGTAAGAACAAATGCTTAGTGATGATGCTCATAAAACAATGATGCATTAAAAACCATTTAAAAACCACATGCTTGCTTTTCCCAAAACATGCTTACAACCAAAGCATTTTCCCATGATTCCAACCGAATCAAAATATAACAACCTTTATATAACACCATATACAATCCATGCTTAAATCCCAAAGCATTTTATACAAACCATGCTTAAATCCCAAAGCATTAAAAACAAGGTTTAACACATGAGTTTTCTCATATATTTTCATTTATAGTGACCCGGATAGACTACCTCTATCATATACACATATCGGATACACAGATCTCTCATACCATGCCTAGCTAAACCGCATGATATCCCAAACCTTGCCTTGTTAAACCGCAAGATTTGACACCCTCGCCTAGTTAAACCGCGAGATTACACCCTTGCCTAGTTAAACCGCAAGATTTCACCTTTGCCTAGTTAAACCGCAAGATCACCATCAATTTAGGTTGCCTAGTTAAACTGCATGACCCAAATGAGGTCCCAACAGTCCGAGTGGCCTTGTTACACTGCCATTCCTAAAGGACCCATGGCCACAATCGATTTTGTTCATATTTTATAATGCACATTTAATCCTATGGCATGCCAAATATATCTAATTGTTCTCACCTTGTCACATAGCAAATATATCATTTACAAACTATTTACAATCATTTACTCACTGTTTACAATGCATTAAAAAACATCACATATGCAAATCTCATTGCCAATGCAATAACACCATTCCCAACCGAAATGAAAACCAATGCTCAATAGCATTTAATATACTTTAAAACCCATGAATATGTACTCAAAATCATGCATTACCAGTAAGTAAACCACACCATGTTTATAACCAAAACATGCAAACAACATGCTTATATCTAAGCCGATATTCAAGAGCAAAATAAGGGAAACTTACTTCCAAGCTTAGGTAAGTGTATCACGCTTACCCTAAACTCCCAAAAACCTTTACAAACCTTTGTAAAGTATTTAAAACCAGTTTCCACTCACCGATACGCCTCGCCTTCCTTGCCAACGCGAAACAAGCTCCCGGCAAGCAACAAAACAACGTCAAGCTTCATCGTCTTGATTATCCCATGTTTTAAACACATAAAACCAGAGGATAAATGTATTAAAATGCATTCAAACCATTTCCTAATAGCAGTCTCTCGCAACTCCCAAGTTGCCTACTCGAAAACCATCTGAAACATACCGAAATCATCATCAAACGTTTCTGAAACTTAACCCAGGCATAAAACAACAATTCAACCCATCAACCAACATCTAATAACATCCAAAAACCCTTTCCTAACATCCTTTTACTTCCAGCAAAGATTAAACTTGATTATCTCCATAATAACTCAAAACTAGCAACCTAAATAATTAGAGATTCAAGAGTTTCAGGATTCTATTGATAAAAACAACTTATCAACATCAAAACACATCCAAAACATATATTAAATCAATCTCAAATATTGGAAATCAGATCTACTTTGGGAATTACCATGTTTCATCAATATTTCCAAAATAACTCAATTAAACATTGACAAAACATTAAAATCACATTACAACTTATAAATCAAGGATCAAATACTTGGGAATATCAATAAAGAACCATTTAATAGAGGAGATCATGGAACTTACCCCTGTTATGTGATTTCTCCCTCAATTGGCTTGTTTAAAGCGAAGAAAACATGAAATTTCAATGAGATTTTGCAAAACAATGTTAAAGAATCAAGTTAAAATCAATAATCCGGGTGAAAAGAATCCCTCACCTCTGGATTTTGATGAAATTATAAGTGTTTGGAAGAAAATAAGTTGAGAGAAAATGTTTAGGAAAAGTTATATGAATTTCTTTTAAAAGCTAATAACTAACTTTAGATATTTAATCTTTATTAACACCCTTTTAAAACATGTTTAAAATTATTAAATTGAAGGGAGAATCCACCAGCAAACACTTGGTAGATTAGCTCCTTAAGGATTCTAAGGATTTGACCCTTTTGATTTTAGTCACTTTAAAATAGTTTTCAAAAATCGCATTTTAGTCACTAACCCAAAATGTCATATTTCCAAATCCCCTTTTCTAAAATTGATTCCAGCAAAAATCAATATATATTAAAATATGATTTTTAACTATTTTTCCATATTTTTATCTTACCAAAAAATATACAGTCCTGAATCTGACTCGAATCTCTAACCCGGTCTATCGGACCATCTAATAACCCTCAAATCTACTAGGCCCAAAACTGGGGTGTTACAGAGGAATTCAGGGGTTTGAGTCCTAAAGTAGCCGAGGGATGGCTAGAAAAGACAATTCGTATCTTGTTTCAGATGGGTTACAACGATGAGCGCGAGTTAGGTTGTATTGTGTCCTTGTTGCAAGGTGATGCTTATCACTGGTGGGTGACCGCGATTGCAGGTGTACCTAAGGGAGATGTGACTTGGGAGTTCTTTATGAGAGCTTCCAAGAGGAAGTATCTTGATCCTCAGTATCTGGATGCGAGGAAGCGCAAGTTTATGTCGTTATCGCAGGGTAGCATGTCAATGGCTGAGCATGAGGTAAAGTTAGTTCACATGAGAGTCCTTTCCCGAGGATCTAGCATGGCTAGCGGTAGTTGGGTTTTAGATCGTTGGCCGATATGGCTATTTGTAGAAACGTCGAATGTGTTAGTGACATTCGAGATGATGACGTGTTGGGTATTCTCTAAATACCTGGTTTTGGGTAGTGGCCAGAGTGGTGGTGTTCTCGTGTACTGTGGTACGGAGAAAGAGTTTTGATCAATAGTTGAGGGTTGCTAGAGTGATGTCGACGTGATAGAGGGAATTTTCGTACCGAGAGTATTATAAGTAAGTGTGGATGTTGAACATGCACAGTGGAAAAACACTTATATGTATATATTTAAATATGTCAGTACATACATACATCTTTGAGCATGACATTAGAGGTTTTGCATCCATGTGCATAGACATCTAGGATGACATATAAGGAATCATGCATACATATTTCCACACTTACGAATAATTTCTCAGAGGCCAACAAAGTGTTGGTAATTAGTTCTTTTGGTGAGATGGTTACGGTTAAGAAGTTGTTAGAAGATGTTCTTTGGTAGTGCAAGGTCAATAGTTTGCCGCAGATTTGATGGAGTTGTTGTTCTATGGTTTTGACGGTGTTTTGGGTATGGATTGGTTGAGTGAGCACAAGGAGGTTGTGGATTGTAAATCCAAAAGGATTTTTTTAGGTTAGCCAATGATTATGAAGTTGTGGTGGTTGGCGAGAATGTGAAATTCTTGTCCAATGTTGTTTCATCTACTCAAGAAAAAAAAATTATGCAAGGAGGTTGTCAAGCTTATTTGGCTATCGTGATAAATCTAAAAGTTAAGTGTGTTCGGGTGCAGGACATTCGAACTATTTGTGATTTTCCAGAGGTGGTTCTTGAAGAGTTACCAAGATTACCGACAGGTAGAGAGATGGCGTTTGGTATTGAGACATACTCAGGTATGACTCCTATGTCCATTGCTTCTTATCGGGTGGCACCGAATGAATTGAAAGAGTTGAAGACCCAGCTTCAGGAGTTGTTGGATCGTGGATTCATTCGACCGAGTGTTTCATCTTGGGGTACTTTAGGTTTTTTTGTGAAAAAGAAGTATGGTATGATGCGTATGTGCATTGATTACTGGTAGTTGAATAAGTTAACGGTGAATAATAAGTATCCTTTATCGAGGATTGGTGAATTGTTTGATCAGTTTTGCGGGGCAGCGGTGTTTTTGAAGATTGATTTAAGATCATGGTATTATCAGTTGAAGGTTAAAGATGTGGATGTGCATAAGATTGCCTTTCTTACATGGTACGGGCATTATGAGTTCTTGCTGATACCGTTTGGTTTGAAGAATACCCCAGTTGCGTTCATGGATATGATGAATAGGGTGTTTTATGAGTATCTTGATCAGTTCTTGGTGGTGTTCATAGATGATATTCTTGTGTCCTCTCGTACCGAGGAAGAGCATGATCAACATTTGTGGAGCCTTGAAGGATAATCAGTTGTATGCCAAACTGAGTAAGTGTGAGTTTTGGCTAAAAGAGGTGACGTTCCTTGGTCATGTAGTTTTCGCGGAAGGTATTCGTGTTGATCCACAGAAAATTGAGGTTGTTCTCAATTGGAAGCAACCTAAGTTTGTATCAGAGGTTCGTAGTTTCTTTAGGTTGGCTGGTTATTATCGTCGTTTTGTATATGGTTTTTCTAGTATTGCGGCACCGTTGATGAAGTTGTTGCAAAAGAATGTTCTTTATGTGTGGACGGAGAAGCAACAATATAGTTTTGAGAAGTTGAAGAAAGTCTTGACACATGCTCCCGTGTTGATCCAACCTGAGTCAGGGAAGGAGTTTGTGGTTTATAGTGATGCGTGTTAAGTTGGCTTGGGTTGTGTGCTGATGTAAGATGGTAAGGTTGTGGCCTATGCATCAAGGCGGCTGAAAGTTCATGAGCGCAACTACCCAACTCATGTTTTGGAATTTGTGAATGTGTTGGTTGCCTTGAAGATTTGGAGACATTATCTTTATGAGGAGAAATATGTTGTTTTTACGGATCACAAGAGTTTGAAATATTTGATGTCTCAAAAGGATTTGAATCTTAGGCAACGTAGATGGTTGGAGTTGCTTAAGGATTATGACTTGACAATCGAGTATCATCCTGGAAAGGCTAATTTGGTTGCGGATGCATTAAGTCACAAGGTTGCGGTTTAGCTTAAGGCTATGTTTGTGAGGTTAAGTGTGACACGAGAAGATGGGTTGTTGGCTGAGTTGCAAGTTAAGCCTACGTTGTCACAAGTGATTAAAGCTAAGCAACCGTATGATGATTCTTTGGTTCCTCATATTAAGGATATATCAGATGGTAATCTGATGGTTTTTTATTTTATAATGATGGAGTTTTGTGTTTCAAGGGTCGAATAGTGGTGCCGGATAATTTGGAGTTGAGGCACACTATTTTGACAGAGGCACATTATGGTCATTTTTCTATGCATCCCGGTAGTACCAAAATGTATCGTGGGTTAAAAGAGGTGTACTATTGGGTTGGTTTGAAGAATGATGTGTCTAAATTTGTTTCTAAGTGCATGGTGTGTCAACGGGTTAAAGCTGAACATCAGTTTTCGTCCGGGTTGTTGCAACCATTGAGAATTCCGAAATAGAAATAGAAGAGAATCACTATAGATTTTGTGTCAGGTTTACCGTTGACATCGGCTAAAAGGATTCTATTTGGGTAATTGTTGATCGGTTTACAAAGTGTGAACATTTTCTGCCAGTGCATACGACGTATACTTGGACAAGTTAGCGAACTTATATATCGCTGAAATTGTGTGTTTGCGCAGGGTACCTAAGTCCATTATTTCGGATAGAGATCTGAGGTTTACAGCGAGGATTTGGGAATGTTTTCATCAGCCTTTGGGTACAAGGTTAAGTTTCAGCACCGCATATCATCCTTAGTCGGATGGTCAATCTGAGCGTGTTATCCAGGATATGTTGAGGTGTTACATCATTGAGTTCCAAGGAACCTGGGAGACACATTTACCTTTTGTTGAGTTTGCGTATAACAATAGTTATCAGGCGAGTATACAGATGGTACCATATGAGGCTTTATATGGCCGGAGGTGTCGTACGCCTTTATGTTGGGCTGAGGTTGGGGAAAAGCATGTTTCCTTACCGGATGTTTTGAAAGACACGGATGAGAAGGTAAAGCTGGTATGTGATAGCTTGGAAGCGGCTGTGGATCGGTAGAAATCTTAAGCGTAGAGAGATTGAATATACGATGGGTGATCATGTGTTCTTGAAAGTGTCACTGTGGAAAAATGTGATGCAATTTGAACGTAAGGGTAAGCTTAGTCCAGGGTTTATTGGACCATATGAGGATGTGGAGCGTGTTGGTCCTGTGGCTTATCGGTTGAGGTTGCCTCCCGAGCTAGAGAAAATACATGATGTGTTTCATGTATCTATGTTGCTGAGGTATCAGTCGGATCCCTCGCATGTTATGCCGGTGGAGCATATTGAGTTGAGGCCGAATTTATCTTATGATGAGGAGCTAGTGGAAATCCTTGATTCCACCGGCAAATTTCTTCGTGGCAAGACGATTGAGCTTGTTAAGGTTTTGTGGCGACACTGTGGTGTCGAGGAAGATGCTTGGGAAAGCAATTTCTGTATTTGTTTCCTCCAGAAAAATTTTGAGGATGAAATTTCTTAAGTGGGGGAGAGTTGTAAAGCGCTGGTTTTGGGTCTAGATGTTTTGGGGTTCGTTTTAAGGGTCTGGTGGATCGGTATTAGGGATTCAAGTTGATTTCAGGATTAAATCGGATTAAATATTTTTGAAGGTGATAAAATATAGAAAAATGTTCTAAAATCATTATTTAATATATTAGTGATTATGGTGAAATCAATTTTGTAAAATGAGGTTTGGAAATCGGACATTTTAGACTAGTGACCAAAATGTAAACTTTGAAAACTATTTTTAGTGACTGTTTTGTAAAGAGTCAAAACTTTGAATCTTTAAGGAGCTAATTGCCCAATAGTCTAATCTCAAACTTTATCCCTTAATTGGCTATTTTTAAAAGTGTTTTGGAAAATATAAATAGGTTGGGGAGAATTAATTTGATAATTAAATCTTTAAAAACAAAAGTCACGAAACTAACTTTTTCTCAAAATCTCTCCAGCCAAACACCACTCTCTTCTTCTAGATCTTAAGGTGAAATCATTTTTCTTTAATCCTTTGATTGCAAATGATTTATTGTTGATTGTTTATCAAAACCTTATTGTTTTAACTTTGTTTTCTCATGTAAATCATCCAATTAAGGGAGAAAGCATCCATTAGAGTTAATGTTCGTTCTTCTCCTATAATGAAAGGTTCTTTATTGAAATTCTCAAGTTATTGATTCTTTACAATTGTTTTCTAATGTGTTTTGATAGTTTAATTAAGGAATTGGTTTAATTGTGTTGTGATTGAGGAAATTGATATATTTTCGAATTGGATTTGTTTTGCTGGGTTCTTGATCAGATTATATCATGATTTTAGTGTTTAATAATGTTGAAGGCTTGGTTTTATCAATATAATCCCGAAACTAGTTGAATCCCTAATGTTAAGGGTTGTTAGTTAAGGGTTTTTGTGATGTTAGTGGAGTTTAATCATTGCTGGAAGTAAAAATATGTTGAAGAAGGGTTTTTAGATGTTAATTGTTGAGGTTTGATGTTTTGAATCATTTTTTTGTGGCTGGGTTAAGATTGGAGGGTTTTTGAGGTTGATTTCGATAAGTTTCAGATGGTTTTTGAGTGGGCAACTTGTGAGTTGCGGGTAATTGCTTTGAGGTAGTGGTTTGGATGCATTTTGGTGCATGTTTTCTCTGGTTTTGTATGGTCAAAACAGGGGAAAATCAAGGTGAAGTAGCTTGAGGTGGATTGTTGATTGCCGGGAGCTTGATTTGCGTTGGTGAGCAAGACGAGGTGTAATCGGTGAGCGGAAACGGTTTTAAAAGTATTTCAAAGATTTGAAAGTGTTTTTGGGAGCTTAGGATAAGCTTGAAACACTTACCTAAGCTCAGAAGTAAGTTTCCCTCTTTTGCTCTTTAATATCGGTTTGGATATGAGCATGGTTGATTTCATGTTGTGGTATTAAACATGGTTTGAATTACTTACTGTAAATGCATGGTTTTGAATACATATGCAATGGTTTTAAAGTATATGAAATGCTAGTGAGCATTGGTTTTCATTCCTGTTGGGAATGTGGTATTGCTTAGCAATGTGGTTTGCATATGTTATGATTTTTTATAATGCATTATAAAACAATGAGTAAATGGTTTTGGAAATGATATATTGGCTATGTGACAAGGTGAAAAACAATAAGATATAGTTGGCATACCATAGGATGAAGTGCACTATAATATATAACAAAAATCGATCGTGGCTATGGGTCCTTGAGGTATGGCGGTTTAACTAAGCCACTCAGACTATTGGGATATCTCTTGGGGTATGCAGTTTAACTAGGTAGCCCAAGATGATGGTGATCTTGCGGTTTAACTAGGCAAGGTCAGTAAAGCTTACGGTTTAACTAGGCGAGGCTGTCAAATCTTACGGTTTAACTAGGCAAGGTTTGGGATATCATGTGGTTTAACTAGGCATGGTATGAGAGATTCGTGTATCCGATATGTAAGGTTTACGGTTGGTTAACCAATGCTTAGCGGTTGGCTAATCGAAGATAGTGGTCGACTATTCGAGTCACTATAATTACCAATATATGAAAGTTCATGTGTTTAACCTATTTTATAATGCTTTGGGATTTAAGCATGAGATGATTTAATGCTTTGGGCTTTAAGCATGTGATTTGCAAATGTTTTTGCATAAGGTTGATATGCATGTTTTGATTGGTAATCAATGAAAATGCATTGGTTGTAAGCATGGTGTGGAAACAAGTGTTTAGTTTTCAAAGGATTTTAAATGCATCATTGTTTTATGAGCATCTTCACTAAGCATGTGTGCTTACGCTCTCTTTTTCCTAATGATTCAAAGCATTGAAGTTTGGGGCAGCAAAGGCAAGGTTTAAAGTGATCCAAGAACAAAGACTACGTTTGAGTATGAACTCGGTTTAAGTTTCTGGTTAATAAGGCAATGTGTTCGCCATGGTTTTTGGGATTTGTGATTCTGTTTTCCCCTAGTTTTTGAGCATGTTTAATGCTATGTTTTGGAGTTGGATTGATGTTGATAAGTATGTTGTTAATCCTTGCTTATGGTTGATGCTAGGTGGTTGCTTAGGTATGCATCTAGATAGCCTTGGTTGAGAATGCAATGTCTTGATGATTCTAACATGTTGATCTTGATGTTATAGATATGTGTGGAAGTGGCATATGCTTGTAAATATTCAATTAAGAGTTTTGGTATGTTTGGTAAAGTGGTCTAGGGAGCATGCCTATAGGTTGATCTTTTGGAAGCATATGATTTGTTGTGGTTGCTAAATCTTAGTGCAAGTATTGAAATATAAATAGACGATCGGTTATACGCATGACTATGAGTTGTTAGGATCTAAATGCATCTAGATTCGATTGAAAAATCAACTAAAAATGTCATTTTGGGTCCAGGCGTATTGGAATGCGTCCCCTCGTACCGGTATAGCTAGGCCATTTTAGGCTTAGCGTTTTGATACGGGGGTAGTGTTTCGATACGGGTGAGCCTTTTTAGGCATAGTGTTTCGATACGCGGGGAGCTGTTTCGATACTAGTAAGAGCAAATTGGCTTAGCGTTTTGATACGCAGCGTTGTATTAGTACGGTTTTGAGCTACTAGAATCTGAGTTTTGAAAATTGGCCAAGGCGTACCAAAACACCTGTATGCATACTGATACGGGCTGCAGTTAAATCAGTTATTGAGATGCTTGATAGTTTCTGATTCTTTTGTTTTGGTCCCTGATTGTTGTGAATGCAAATGCTTGAGTTTGGATGGTCGGATTGATTCGAGAATTGACATGCAAGCATATAAATTGACTAATTGAGGATTGGTAACCTAATTTTAGTAATGATCCATTAATTTACCAGTTTTACGTTTCCTTAAAATGTATTGTATGCAATTGGTTGCCTTTCCGTGGTCTGTTTCCTTTGTAAATTCATCCACTGCAAGCATGATCACTTAGGATTACTAGTACGCATCTAGACAAGATAAAAGGAAAAAAATTGATCAGAATTTGTAATCTTCTCTTATTTGCTTTGACAAACCTAATGTAGCTCACTCGATTCAGTCGGGCGCCTAGGCCGGGTTGAGGGGGTTACACGGCCAGTATCCAGTTGTGGTTGGTGGATTTCCCTGATTGTTTAGGTTACCATTAGCTCCTCCATTGCCTCGATGTTCCATCTCTATAGCCTTTCTTTTTAACCTCCGTAGGGTTCTTTCAATTTCTAAGTCGTACGGCCAATCTTCCACTACAGGGTGGTTTCTGGTCATACACTAGTTAAACTAAGTAAATAAAATAATACAAGAAACGAAACAAGTAAAAATCAAAACAATAAATTCCGTCACAATCCTCGGCAATGGCGCCAAAAACTTGTTGACTTTTGCTATCACTTGTCAAACAATTGAATATTTAGTGTAAAAGTGCAAGAAAGCAATGCCAAAGTGAGTCTTATACGTGCAAGTATACACGGACAGCAAGTAATACAGCAGTAAGCTGAGCATCGAATCCACAGGGATTGACCAAAAACTTATTTTCTTAATGTTTACTTGTTTGCAAGAAAAATGAAAGTGTTGGAATGAATTGGGTTTTTGATCGAAAGATAGCAAAAACAAAGTTGTGAAAAGCGAAACAGTCTGGCAACGAAAGTGTTTAATTGAATGATGAGCGTTAGCAAGGGATGCTTGGATTTCATGCTACTTATGCCAGCCTTTAATAATGTATTGCCTTATTGTCTATAGTGAAGCTTTTCATTAATTAACTCGATTAAGTGCCAACCTTTACTCCTAAGGGGTAGACTCACTTCCAAAGTAAGTTCATCTACTTGAACATCTTCTGTCGAAGCTTCTCGCCTTAGTATCTGGCAATTGATCGTTGCTCCTTAAGTCTGTTAAGATATTAAGGTGTAATAAACACGCTATGCCAACTGTGGTATGGAAAAGGATTTGAGAAAATTATGTACTAGCAGATAGAAAATAATGCAAAGGCATTGTAAATTATTAAAAACAAACATAAATTTAACGTTCATCGCAAACATCCCCCAACCAACTGTAAAAGCTTAGTTCATGGTAGGGGGTCCATCCATAAAATATGATCGTATCTTAAAATCACCATTCAAATAAAATTAAAACTAAGAGAATGGGCAAGAAGAAGATCCATCGATGCAGCCCTTTGATTGCTCTAGAGCTCTTGGTCTTAGTTGGTCGGACCACGTCACCTCTCAGTTCACCACGGTGCAGCCTCTCTTCTGATTCGATCCCCCAAGTGGTGGCTTGAGCTTCTTTAAATAGGCTTGCGTGGAAACCCTAGGATAAGCTTCTTGATTTTGAAATTTGAACGCGCGAAGGGATAAGATGTGGTATCATCTTATCCTGATTTGAATCCTAGGGCTAATGTGTACAAGGTCCAACAGCTACTTTGACTGATCAACGGGCATCAATCATTTGCTAGCCGAGTTTTGGCATTGCCTGGTCCATCCATGCCAACTGCTACTCGAAAATTCTCTTGCTTCCTTTCCTGCATTCTTTGCCAATGTCTCTCTGCTATGCCTGTCTACCTGTGTCCTATATCGAAACCAGCAAAACAACCATTCATCTTGGCAACAAAATAACTCCCAAATCCTTATGCAAATGCATGAACTTTTACAACTAAATGCAAACATATCTACTTAAAGACAAGCAAAAGCATTTTGAAATAAGTGCAAAAATCAGTACTTTTGAGGAGTTAACAACAACCCCAGATTATGTTCTATGTCCTTAGCCCGGAAAACCAGGACATCAAACTTTGTATAATCGGTAGCCAACATATAAGTCTTCACCTCCTTAACCAACCCGTACCGAAAATGATCGCATCGCTGCCACTCATTAAAAACCAGCTCAGGAGCATACTAGCTCAACCGAATAAATTGGATCTCATACTCAGACACATACATGCTTCCCTGCTCCAATGCCATGAACTCTCGCTTCTTCTCATCCTGAAAACGGGAATCCAAATACTTCTTCCAAAAAGCAGCACAGAAGAACTCCCACGTCACATCAGCATATGTCATACCTGCAATAACAGTTGTCCACCAACTATAAGCATCTCCCTGAAGCAACGACACTATGCAACCCAACTTGTAGATATCCGTACACTCCATCTGACCAAGATCCTCTCTTTGCTGGCAAACCACTCCTCTACTACTGTTGCGACTAAATGTTTTTTTTAAAAAGAGGTTAAAATAATAAATGTTAAAAAATCAAATGGTTGTATCCCGCTTTATTGAAAAATTAGTTTTGGGGAATTTTCTTTGAAAAATCGTGTTTTGAAAATAAATGGGGAATAAATAAATAGGGGTGTTAGAAGAAATAAATAGGGAGTCACCACCGATCATTTTAAAAGGGGTAGACCAGACACCATAAAAACAAAACCAGATATTCAAAAACTTGGGTCCGGGAGTCGGTTACGGATGGGGAACGATTAGCACCCCCACGCCGCCCAAAAATTGGTACCAAAAAATATAATTACCGCTTTAGTATTATTGAATTTTATGAATTAACGTGACATTTAAATTAAGATTTATTTATACGTGCGAGTAAATTTTAAGGGCTCCGATGTTTGAGGAATAAACGAAAACTACCACCTACTTCTTAGACTAGTAGCCAAGTTTATCCTCGAAAAAGAGAGCACCGCATTGAACAGTTTATATACCCATATGCAACTTAATTAAAACATGATAATACGAATAAATACAAGTAAAAATAAAAGCAAAAGATTAATAAATGCACATCAATAACATAAATATAAACATATATACATATATCAAAAGAAAATCATATAATAAGGCATAATATTATATATTATAATATATGTATATAAAACATCATATACCTTCATGTAAAAAATTAAAAATTTAAAAGGAATACTATAATGTATAATATTATTTATTAGAGTGTATTAAACATGAAAATATAATATTACGCTTTAAATATACACTATATACATACGATTAAAAAAACTATGTAATAATAAATATATATAGCGTAGATACTTAAAAACATGTCATTAAAACCAAATATTATATAATATATATACATATAAATAAATATAGTATATATTAATATTCATCACGTATAATACATATAAATAACATTACAAGATATAATATATTATATTACATATATAATACATATCATAACATAAAAATAAATATATTACATATGACATAAAATGTGACATAAAACATAAATGTAGCATAGGTATATATAATACACAAAATATATATTATGATACATATATATATTTATAATATAATATATAATATATACTAATATACATATAATATATATAAGAGCAAGGGATCAAATTTAAATAAAATAAAACTATTAGGTACATAAATTAAAACGAATAGTAAACATAAGGTCTGCAAAACAAATAACCCAAAAGAAATGAGGGACAAAATGGGTAATTTCACCACTGGTCTCAAGACCGAAATAAAACAAAAACAAAGCTTAAGGACTAAAACAAAAAAAAACAGTGTTGATTTGAAAAGGGTGACTAAAGTGAAAAAAAAAGGATAGCGAAGCAAACAATTTTGTGATGGAGGGATTTAAATGAGGTAATTAAACCATTTGTCTTAAACGGGATACTATAAAAGACATTTGTTTTTTAAAAAAATCATTTGAAACCTAAAAAAATAAAAAATAAAAAACTTAACTTTTCTCTGAAATGGGATGAACACCTCCGCTGTGTTTATCACAACCACCGCACGCTGCCGCCAAAACCCAAGTTTCGGCCGAGCCCCATCGTGCACCGCTCTATACCAGTGCTGGGATCTGAAAAACCCAGATTTTTTTAAAAACAAAACCCCAAATCTAAAAATATTTTTTAAATCGAAACCGAAAAAAAACAAGACAAACCAATGCATGTTCATCGGCGCACCTCCCTCGGCTGATAAAGATAAAGGCGGCCCGAGACCAAGATGGGTAAACCCTAACCCCTTTTTTATTTTTTTGTTATTTTTTATCTGCTGATTCGAACTAAAAATAAAGGGAAGAAAAAAAATTTACCTCTAAAAGTGAGATTTTTTTATTATTGATTGCTAGTTGATAACTTTTACAATGATTTTGGCTCAGATATATATTCGATTTACGATACATGCAAAGAAAAAAATAAAATCTAATCTAATATATTGTTTGATGTGATATTGGATCTGGAAATCTCCCTTTTATATGTCGTTGTCAGTTTCTTTGCAAGGGGTGGTTGAGGAGAGGACTGACGACAACGTGATCGCAGGCGTGATGTCTGGATACACGGCCACATGGACGAGGAGATGAATGGCCGGTTGGGCGTGTGGAAGTATGGCGGAACTGAATAGGTGCGGTGGTGGAGGGCACGCACGCGTGAAGGCAGTTGAAGGGTTTCTCGGTTTAATTTAGACCGTTTGATCAGATCTAATCCAACGGCCAAATTTGAGGCGGCGGTTGCAATGAAAAAAAAGGTTAGATATTAGGTTATCAGATAGGATATTGGATATTTTTATTTAATTGGATTGACTTCTAATTATAATGGGCTGCTAATTTTTAATATCTGTTTTTTAATATTTAATAATAATATTAATAATAATAATAATATTAATAATAATAATAATAAATCAAAAATAAAATAAATAATAATAATAAACTAATAATAATATTCGAATATAATAACTCAGTCAAAATTAGTGATTACAGCTGCCCCTCTTTGCTTATTCTTGTAACACAAGAATAGAGCAAAGACAAAAAGCACTAATTTTGTCCCACTTCCCTGTTTCGATCCTGAATCACCACGCACTAAAGGTCCTACTGGTGGATCGAAAATCTTAGAGTTATGCGTTGGAAGTATTGCTAATTGCCCGAATCACCACGCACTGAGGGTCTTATTGATGTCTAGACGGTATTAATTTCCTCAAATCACCAAGCACTAGAGGTCTTACTGATGGTCTAAAGGTCATAATACCATGCACTGAAGGTCTTACTGGTTGCTCGAATCATCCTGCACTAGAGGTCTTACAAATGCTTGAACGGTACTAAAGCCATGCACTGAAGGTCTTACTGGTTGCCCTAATCACCCTGCACTGGATGTCTTACAAATGCTCGAACTGTATTAAAGCCGTGCACTGAAGGTCTTACTTGTTGCCCAAATCACTACGCACTGAGGGTCTTATTGATGCCCGGACGATATTAAAGGTTATGCACTGAAGGTTCTAGTAATAATCTTGAAGTAATTCATTGAAATCTCTAATGATTTCTGTCAACATAGATAAAACAAATTAATGATATGAGTTAGCATGCCCCTAACTTAAGGATGTTTAATTAATCATGATGCATGAATGATGAAAATTGATGACCACTTGGGATGAGCTCATCTTCGAGAAAACTCAAGGTTTCTTGTTTTAAAGCTCTTCCTGCAGCTAATATAACCCATCTTAAAGTTGGATTCAAATCTTCATAATCTTTGCATCCTCTTTTTCTCCAAAGTTTTTTCAGGTTCCCACTTCGGATTGCTCTTATATCTTGCTCAACTTAATGTCTATGAGTTTTGGTTCTGAAATGTCTTTGCCACTAAATGGATTGGCCATTTTCTTGCCCCAACAAAATTTGCCCCAAAATTTTGTTGTTTACACTTGTTCTCTTTAAACTAATTTTCAGCTTGCTCAATAGTCAAAATTTTTAGACTTTGTACCTTTTTCGGTCCATACTGACTTGGACTCTTATGTACAAATAAACTCGGCATGTGGGCAAATGGCGTCCCACTAATTTCTTTCATTCTTGAATCTGTGATGTAAAATTTGCCCCACTTTCAAGTTTTAGGGTAAAAATTGCAAAAGCTATGAAAATGAGTTTTAAAAATCTTGTGCAAAAAAATACTATGTAAAGTTAGATCTAATTTCAAAATTTAGGGCAAAAATACTTTGAATTCATTTCAATGCAAGAATTATGAATATGAGTTTTAAAATCTTATTTTAATGCAAAAATATCGTGTAAAGTCAGCCCTATTTTCAAAATTTAGGGTGAAAAGGTTTTAAGCTCATTTCAATTTAAAAACTTATGAAGATGAGATAGAGAAAATAATTAATTTTGGAAAAAGAACTTTTAAAATGAGATCAAAATTAGACACTTGAATATTAAGTGCGAGACTGCATTTGTTTCAAATTGACATATACATATGTGAAGTCCCTTCTGGCTATTAGGTTTCTAAAAGGAACATTTTCCATACCTAATTTCTATCCCATTTAAGTGGCTCTCTTGACCTCACTAACTCACCATGCCCCATCCTTCCCCCATTTAGGTGTCGATCATGCACTCGAACTTTGAAGTTCCTTGAAGAAAGGTTAACCCTTATAGGCGGGATGTGATCTGAAGAAAAAATTATCCAACTCAGATATCCACATAAGATCTGAATGGTCTGTGTAAGCTTGTAATGTATGCTATGGTTCACGGCTATAAAAGAAAGGACATATATATAGGCCCAAATAAGTGTTTAAGGTTGATGAAACCAATGATCATTTCTTCTTGGTGAAATATCTTTTCTGTACTTGTTCATCAGAATGTGCTCAAATGGATAAAACTTCTTTAATTTATTTCTTGGATCGTTCTAGACTGCCTATTTGTGGGTTTTCACCTAGAGTTGGTTGCTGCATCTGGCGAATCGACTTTCAGAACTTCTGTATTGATCAAGTTTTGAACCAACCTCTTAAATGCTTTACATTCATCGATGTGGTATCCACTAACTCATGCATGGTATACACATTGTGCTTCGGAGTTATACCACTTTGGGTAAAGAGGTTGAAAGGGAGAAACGTAGCATGGCTGGGCCAAATCATTCTCGAGCAACTGAAAGTATATTTTGGCATATGTTAATGGTAGAGGAGTGAAACTTGTGTCCTCTTTCTCTTTCCTTAGAGCTCTATTTTCTCTTTTACTCGAGCTTAACATATTTTTGGTCGGAGCTTGTGGCAACTTGGATGTTGATGTAGCTGATATCTTTATCCCCTTGCTCCAAATTGTGCCTTCTCCTTCTTGCGATCTATTTTTTCTTGAACTTTTGTTTTCAGCAGAAGACAAGACTTTCAAAAGACCATCTTCAACCTTATCCAATATCAAGGTGGTGGGACATTCTGAAGTGGTGCGAACTACCTCATACTGGTTAATGATAGCTCGATCTTTATCAGACAGGGCCTCTTCTGCTATGGGGTTGTGACTCTAATCCTTGTTTGCTTTCTCAATCTCTTTTTTCATAGAGGAGTCTTCCATCGAACATTTTTCCTTTGGTTGCCATCACACCCAACAGTTCACTGATTTGTCCTATTATTTTATCTCGAAACTCTTTCATATACGTTATTATCTCGTGTTGATTGTGGATCAATGTTTCTAGTGTTCTTCAAGCCTATCTACCCTGGCCAAAATAGATCATTCATGGCTTTAAGACTACTGATGAGGATTGGTTTTCTTAGACTAGCTCTAAAAATGAAGATTTTCTATAATTAATTTAACTTCCTCACTAATGAATGCAATGTATAATGTGCGCAAGATAAATAAAGAAACTAAAGCAATAAAATGAATGAATGCAAATGAGTTGTTGATTCTCGAACAGTCCTTAGAGAGACTTTCGTTTAACGGAGAAGATGTCTGATTGCAAGAAGCCAAAAATGAATTACAAATAACAGTTAGTTCCTTTTCTTGAGATCTTGACTTCATGAGGCAAAGTTCGTATTCCTTATTTTATCATCGTCTCTGGTTTGATAGGCGACCTCGTCGATTCTTCTCTTATGCTTTTCAAAAGATCCACGGTAGAGTGCAGACAAAAATCCCTTCTCCATGTGAGAAAGTTGACAATCTATTTGGAAGGGCCTATGAAGTTTTGGGAGTCTTAAATTAAAATTTCCAAAGATTTTGAAGGGTTTAATTCAAAATTTCCATAAAACTGTAGGAATCTAACTAAAATTTTTGAAAATAAATCGAAACTTATCAAGACTCCATTTATTTAAAAAGTTTAGAAAGGGATTTAATTGAAATTATCTAAAAATTTTGAAATATAATAATAATTTTTAAAATTCCAAAAGGCTAAATTAAAATTTTTGAAAATCAAAGGGGCTAAATGTAAAATTTTCAAACTTTAAGGGGCGTGCCCCCCACTAATTTCAATGAGGATCCGCCTCTGCATCCAAGATATGTCGTCTCTGCCTCCAACATGTGTCTCACCGTCGAACTTATTTCTCTACTTGTCTTCGTTCGACCCAACTTGATACTATAGCATTAATGCTCCTAGCATCGCAGACTTCTCTCCTATCTCGAATGTCTTCTAAATTGGACCATTCTTTAATCAAAACCATGTTATGATATTGTATAAATGCAAATAAAGGTGTTAATTCCATATATGATCACCCTAGAACAACTTTCATCGAATATAAAAAGGTTCTCATTTTAGAAGATAAAACATGTTCTTCTATAGGCGGACTTCGACTCTTCTAACTCCTCGATTACTTCAAGCAGATGAAAAGACCTTGATCCCTCTTCCGTCTTTGAGTTGATAAATAAACAAAGAGGTTTAGTTCTCGCGGCTATCATCTTTACTCGGCTTAGTTGTTTCTGGAATCGATGTCGTAGAAACCTCGATCCTTCTTTTGTTATCGAGTCGATTAATGGATGAAGAGCTGCAGCCGACAACTTCATTTGGTTTAGTCACTTCTGGGTACCGACGTTGATTCTACATGTTTTTATCTTTGCTTTGAAATACTTCCCATTCATGATGAAAATTTTATAATTTAAGTGATCAACTTGAGAATCAACCCTTTATTATATAATGTAGATGCAAATAAAAATGTAAAACAAAAACAAGACATAAAAAGAAATAAGTTAGTGTCAGATAAAATGAAGAAATAAAATGAGAAATGACCATATTTACATACCATCTAAAACACCTAGGTTATCTGCATGGCTCTAAAGGGGTGGGCTTTCTATGTTCTCTATATGCAGTTTTGGTGCTAAAAAGGTACTTGAACTGTCCTTGTCTCCCCTACTAAGGGTAGCAAGGCTCCCGGTCATCACTCATTATATGCTCCTTTCAACCGGGTTCAATTTAGGGGGCCCATTCCTCTATGCCTATAAGGGGAAACAATATTCCCACTAAAACATAGAGTAGTAGAGCCCCGAAGGTACTTGCTAGGCCTATAAGGGGGAACGATATCCCCTCGAAAGCAATAGCATTTTCCCCTCACTTAGACAAACAAGTTTATATGCCAAATTTTAAATGCGTTAAAATAGACTCGCACTTATAAACAAATGTTAACTTAATTATCACTTTTATTCAAAACTTTCAATATTAATACAGCAATAATATATATATATATATTTTTTAAAAGGTCTGACCCTCTCTTTTTTTAAACAAAATCAATCCCAAGTGGAATCGCCAAGTTGTTATTGAAAATTTTGTTTTGGGGAATTTTCTTTGAAAAACCGTGTTTTGAAAATAAATGGGGAATAAATAAATAAATAGGTGTGTTAAAAGAAATAAATAGGGAGTCGCCACCGATCATTTTAAAAGGGGTAGACAGGACACCATAAAAAACAAAATTAGAGATTCAAAAACTTGGGTCCGGGAGTCAGTTACAGATGGGGAAGGATTAGCACCCCCCACACCGCCCAAAAATTGGTACCAAAAAAATATAATTACCGCTTTATTAATATTGAATTTTACAAATTAAAGTGACATTTAAATTAAGATTTGGTTATACATGCGAGTAAATTTTAAGGGCTCTGGTATTCGAGGAATAAACGAAAACTACCACCTACTTCTTAGACTGGTAGCCAAGTTTATCCTCAAAAAACGGAGCACCGCATTGAACAGTTATATACCCATATGCAACTTAATTAAAACATGATAATACGAATAAATACACGTAAAAATAAAAGCAAAAAAATAATAAATGCACATTAATAACATAAATATAAACATATATACATATATTAAAAGAAAATCATATAACAAGGCATAATATTATATATTATAATATATGTATATAAAACATCATATACATTCATGTAAAAAAATTAAAAATTTAAAAGTAATACTATAATGTATAATATTATTTATTATAGTGTATTAAACATACAAATATAATATTATGCTTTAAGTATACACTATATATATACGATTAAAAAAACTATGTAATAATAAATATATATAACATAGATACTTAAAAACATATGTCATTAAAACCAAATATTAAATAATATATATACATATACATAGTATATATTAATATTCATCATGTATAATACATATAAATAACATTACAAGATATAATATATTATATTACATGTATAATACATATCATAACATAAAAATAAATATATTACATATGATATAAAAAGTGACATAAAACATAAATGTAGCATAAGTATATATAATACACAAAATGTATAATATGATACATATATATATTTATAATATAATGTATAATATATAATAATATACATATATATATATATAAGAGCAAGGGATCAAATTTAAATAAAATAAAACTATTAGGCGCATGAATTAAAAGGAACAGTAAACATAAGGTTTGCAAAACAAATAACCCGAAAGAAACGAGGGACAAAAGGGGTAATTTCACCACTGGTCTTAGGACCGAAATAAAACAAAAACAAAGCTGAAGGACTAAAACAAAAAAAAGTGCTGATTTGAGAAGGGTGACTAAAGTGAAAAAAAAGGGAAATGGGGGATAGCGGAGCAAACAATTTTGGGACAGAGGGATTTAAATGAGGTAATTGACCCATTTGTCTTAAACTGGGCTACTATAAGACATTTATTTTTTAAAATCATTTGAAACCCAAAAAAATCAAAATCAAAAAACAAAAAAATCTTAACTTTTTCTCTGAAATGGGATGAACACCTCTGCCGGTGTTCATCACAACTGCCGCACGCCGCCGTCAAAATTTAGATTTCGGTTGAGTGCCACCATGCACCGTCGTATATCGGCGCTGGAATCTGGAAAACCCAAAAAAAATTAAAAATAGAACCCCAAATCCAACAGTATTTTTTAAAATCAAAACCAAAAAAAACAAAAAACCTAGATCTGAAAAAAAAAAAAAACGAACAGGTGCATGTTCATCGGCGCACCTCCCTCGGCCGGTGAAGGCAAAGGCGGTCTGAGACCAAGACGGGTAAACCCTAAACCCTTTTGTATTTTTTGTTATTTTTTATATGCTGATTCAAACTGAAAATAAATGGAAGAAATTTTTTTACCTCTAAAAGTGAAGGGTTTTTTATTATTGATTGCTGGTTGACAACTTTTACAATGATTTTGGCTCCGATATATATCTGATTTACAGTACATGAAAAGAAAAAATAAAGTCTAATCTAATATATTGTTTGATGTGATATTGGATATGGAAATTCCCTTTTTATATGTTGTTGTCAGTTTCTTTGCAGGAGGTGGTTGAGGAAAGGACCGGCGACAGCATGATCGCATGCGTGATGTCCGGCGGCACGACCACGTGGACGAAGAGATGAGAGACCGGTTGGGCGCGTGGGCGCATGGTGAAACTGAATAGGCGCAGCGGTGAACTGTACGAGCGCGTGAGGGCAGTTGAAGGGGTTTTCGGTTTAATCTGGACCGTTGGATCATATCTGATCCAATGGCCAGATTTGAGGCGGCGACAGCAAAGAAAAAAGTTAGATATTAGGCTATCAGATAGGGTTTTTAGGGTTTTAAATATTTGGGCCAAACGAGCCAGCTGTATTAAATATGTATTGGATATTGGATATTTTTATTTAATTAGATTGACTTCTAATTATAATGGGCTGCTAATTTTTAAGATCTATTTTTTGTGAATATTTAATAATAATATTAATAACATATTAATGATAATAAACCAAAAATAAAATAAACAGAAATAAAAATAAACTAATAATAATATTAGAATATAATAACCCGAACAAAATTAGTGATTGCAGCTGCCTCAGGAGCCAAACCTCTAAACTTGGTATCACCCAAGCTATGCAGACGGTCCAACGATAGTCCGATATTAACAGCTATAGGCGCTGGTGCAGGTACTTGTACTCCAACTATGGCTGCATGAAAAGCTCCAGTCATCGCCTAGATCAACAGTGTCATATCCCCAAAAACTGGTCCTTGCGGTGCCTGAGGCACACCACCCTCGACTCCAGCACCAGCAAGAGGAGTCGGTGGAAGAGGAGCCAACTCATCATTTTGTCCATCCACAATACTCCACATATAAGCTCTCGTCTCTCGTCTCGGCCCCATTTTTGGGAAAATATGAGTCTAAAACATGATAATGTAATAAAACAAAACAATTAGGCCAGCTTGTAGCAAGAATCCAAGTCACACATGTTCCAAAACAAAAACCATTTTACACTAGTAGTAATAAGGCAATGTGTCCCCAAGCTTATACCCCAAACATATCTTCAACCATAATCATACAAAATCAAGCACCGTGCATGTCAATCAATAGATTCATACATCAATAATACATCAAACATCCATAACCCACCTCCCAACAATCATAACCTGACTCTAATACCACCAAATGTAACCCCCCTTGACCCGGCTTAGACGCCAGACCGAACCGAGCGAGCTACATTGGGTTTGCCAAAATAAACTCGAGAAATTTACTTGAGAAATCAATCCACTTTTTTTCATTTTATCTTGTCTAAATGCTTTATTTAGTCCTAAGGTGATCATGCTGGCATCGGTGAATATTACAACTCAATCATGACATCCAATTGTACGAAATAGAATTTTAAGGACCAAAATATAATTACAAATATTTTTAAGGACTTCTTTGAAAATAAAGTTACCAATCCTTAATTAGTCAGATTTCATGCATACAGGTTAAATCCCAACTTAAAATAATCATTCAAACTTATTTAATAGCATGATCAAGCAACATGGACTAAACTGCAAAGAATCAAACTTCAAAAAACATTTTAACAGAATTAACTAACAGCGTAACGATACACTAACATCCTGTATTGATACGGGTATATTTTTCAAAGGCGTACCGGCACGGTCCTCAAGCGTATTGGTACGGGTACTCAATATTCAAAATAAAGAATTCCAATAGCCAAAAGGCGTATCAGCACGGTTGCTCGTGTACCGAAACCAAGACAGAATTTTAGCTATGCGTACCGATAAGGTTAACAGGCGTATCGGTACGCCGAGGCATTTTTGCCCAAATTAGGCTGAGACAAGTCCCCGCGTACCATTCCCTGAGGACTCGTACCGGTACGGACAGACCAGACCTATAATGACTTCTTGGTCGAACATATGACACTTTGGCTCAATCTAACATACTCCAATCAACATCTAATCATCACATAACATCCCAAACAATATTCCCACAAACATAGGAGCATGGTAAAGGATCATACACATCATTGCATAATCAAACAAAGGTCTTATATGCATGATCTCTACCTAAGCATACAAATTGTATCCCAACCCCTCAAAAACCAAATAATAAGCATCATACAAGTTCAAAACACCCAACATAACTTGTACTAACATGGAGTATCCAAAATACACCTCCCAATTACAACTTGGTCACATTGCCCCTTATTACTACTAAGTATTTGTAAAACTATACTTGAAAATACTTCAAGCCTTGGATCTTCTCTTGGTCACCTACTGTTCGAAAAGCCTATTTCTCTGCATTGATGAGAAAGAAGAGCGTAAGCTATATGCTTAGTGAAGAAATCTCAAAAACACTCATCAATGCATTTAAAACCATTTAATTTCAAATCAAGTTTATATTGCTCTTACCAAAATCATCTCATACTTCTATAATCTTTCCAAACATGCACATTTAAATCATTTGCACCACATGTATCATGGATTTCTATCTCATGCCTCAATTTAAGCTTCATATGCCAAAATCTCTAAATAGCAAGCTTAAAGAGCATCTCATGTATAAATCACATTATACAAACATAATCCATTTCTCGTGATACATTATCTCATATATTGGCATTCAAGTGACTCAAAACCAAGTTCCATTCCATTTTATAAAAACACATCAGATACACGAATTTCCCAAGTGGTTCCTTCAACCACTTCATATACGTTCTCGAACTGGAGCAGCCATCAACGGTTATAACGTATAAATCCACCAACGGGATAAAATGGAACAATTAACCCCTCGATCGCTGCAATTCTCATGGTGGGGAAAACATACAATTAGCTCCTTAAAGATTCTAAGTTTTGACCCTTTTATAATTTAGTCACCAAAAACAGTTTTGAAAACTTTATATTTTAGTCACCGGACCAAAATGTCCCAAAATTAGATTTAATTTCTTCAAATTGAATTTACCAAAACCCTTAGAATATTAATTAAATATTTTCTAATATTTTCCATATTTTATTTTTTCCAAAACAATTTATTAAGATTACATTCCCGAAACTGGCTCAAATTGCCTAATCTGGTTCTCCCGAACCGTCTAACCCACCTGTCTAACATCTAGGCCTAAATTCAGAGCGTTATAGGTTGTAAAGTTAGATCATTAATATTAAATATAAGTTTTAAAAAAAAATTAAATTTCTAGGAATATGACTATCTCTAGATCCATCACCGCTTACAAGCATCAGTTAGCGTGAAATTCACAGTGTGGATTGTTCGTCACACGTAGGTGATACTCAAAATATTTGGGGTGGGATCGAGAACTAATGGTTCGTTTTGATTTAATGTTTAGAGTGATACGTAATATAGAGTCTCGTGTTGCATTATTATTTGGCATAAAATTAAAAAAATGCTTTCAACGTTTGATTGGATAATTATTTTGGTTTTTATTTTTTTTGAAGTAATTTAACACTCAACGTTTTATTTTGAGTTAAAATAGTCCTTCTACGAATGAAAATTATCAGTTAACTGACGGTAAATGGCTTGAAATGACGGGACAAACCTATATGGTAGTGCACGCTGACATGACAGTACCATATAGACAAATGTGTTAACTTGAAAAAATATTATATCAGTTAATTTTTTTTTATAAAAATATATAAAATATAAAATAATTTTTTCTGCTGACTATCATTTTGTCAAGTTATTTTGACCTGTTTACCGTCAGTTTTTTAACAATTTTCATCCGTAGATGGATCATTTTGACCCAAAATGAAACACTGAGGGTTAAATTGCTCAAAAAAAAAGAATAACGGCCAAAGTGACTACTTAGTTAAGCGTTAGAGGTATTTTTTGCCTTTATGTCTTATTATTTATAAATTTTGGAAATCATTCTTGACACAGGTCTTTCATGCTTAAAATACTAAATCAATTGAATTTTTAAATATAAATAGTTAAATTTATCGAATTGTTTTAAATTTTGATAATATTAATAGAATATATAGATTTTTGAGGATTACTAATGTTATTGTATCATATCGCAGTAGAAGTTCATTTCAATTTTGATGACGGAAGAAAAGTAACATATTTATAATTTTGGAAGAAAAGTGACATATTAATCACCAAACTTACAATTAAATGCTCTTGATATAATTTGATTAATATTTAAATTGAACCTTCAAAATGTTAGACTAACCATCAATTTAGACATTAAATATCGGTTCAAATTTGATACAGATCAAATTGTAAATACATACTTGTAGAAGGACTAAACAGAGAAAGATTTGAACAATTTGAGGACTCAATTGAATTAGTTCCTCTAGTGAAATTAACCAAAAGAAATTTTTTCACTGATGCGTACAGTTCAATCCCATTGGAGAGGCGAAGTAAATCCACGTACACAGTTTGATTTGTTCAACGTACTTAGCAATAACTTTTTCTCTTTATATATCCTCAAAAAACAGAATAACATTAACGATAATAATTAAAGAGTAAAATTAAAAAAAAAAACACTTATCCACATTCTGAGTTAAATAACAGCTGGAAAAACATAACAAATGCGAAATACTAGCATCACTATACTTGTATAAATTTGTCTTCGTTTTGTTTCTCCGTTGTACCGATCAATCAAAATGGACTTGTCCCGAAAGTTTCGGACGTTTCTTGCTTTAGTTGCAGCATTTTTGGTCCGCGTCTATCGTGAATTACACCAGCAAAGATCACAGCAACAAGAGCCATCACCACCGCCACCATCTCCGTCACGACCGACAACCATTAGTATCGACATCGAACATCAGCCGGTGTGGCTGCCATCACCACCCGAATCCCAGCCATCCCGATTTCCCTCTCGGATCGAGCCTTTACCTGCTGTCCCGAATCCTCAACAATGGCAAAATTCAGTCATAGCATTCTGCTTCTCGTATGCACTCGGTGTGTCCCTCCAATATGCGAGCCCCGATCAGCCCGATCATCGTCAGCTCCCTTTGCCCTTGGTTTTTCTTTCGTTTCTCGTCTTGCTGACCTTCGTGTTCATCTTGGTTGCTTTGTTTATCCACCCGAAGAGCACCGTGATTTCGCAAGCGTTGCAGAAAGTGGCTCTCCTCCTTTCTGCAGCCGCGCTCTGCCAAACTCTTTCGATTCCCTTCTCGTTTGAGCTCAAGTGCGCCATCTGGGCTTTGTTTTCCCTCTCCTTGCTCCTTGCCGTGATCTTCACGTGCTTGAATACAAACAAGGCCTGATTTTAAATTTACGATCTGTCACCTGCTAGTTTAATATTGCCTCTGTTACATGATGGTTTCACAGCATGGTACAGTGTCAAGACAAGTTGAATTTGCAGCTTGAAAGTTCAATTATCTGTTAGTAGATTTCTTGGCGTTTGTATAAAATGTTGGATTCTCTGCGTATTTATTCTTGTTTCAGTTTAGAAATATTCAAAGTTTTAGTTTTATAATTCATTGTGATGATTGATTGATTTTATAGTTATTTGAATTACTTAAATAAATTTCGGGTTTTCTCCTCGTACCAGTTTATGGAATTGCCATTGGAAAGAAATTAAGATCCATGCCAGAACTTGGAGGGGAACCACTGCCTTCAAAAGTTTTGGGGGAAAAAATCACTGCGGTTATTTTTCACAAGAAGAATCAAATGGAAAAGAAATTAAAATTACATGGGTCAAAATTAAATATTTCATAAAATAATAAAATTACACAATTAAAATGAAATAATAAATCTATTTCTTCCTCTTTTACCAATAAATCAGCATTCTCGTAGAGAATAGCATAATATATGAAATCTTATCAATTTTTTTATAAATAATTATATATTTTTATAAAAATTTAAGTTCGACATGTTAAAAAATATTGAAGTAAAAAATTTAATATTACCGAGAAATATTGAAAAAAATATAAAAAATATAAAAGGCTCAAGGAATTTTGTCGGTGTGTAAATTTCAAAAATTATGTGAATTAAAAAATTACCTCAATCGAACACTAGACTCGAACATAAAGTTATGACCTTTCAAAATTTTATGCTACACTTATAGTTTAAACAATAACAGGGTTTATTTTTTAAAACACCGTTTTATTTAAATATTTTTAAAACCCTTGAAATATGCAATTAATTAAACAGTAAAACTTTGATACACAGGTTGTGTAAAATTAATTTTTTTACACAAGCCTATGTATTTACACTATAAAAACCCAAATCCTAAATTCCTAACCCTAACCCTAAAAAACTAAACCCTAAACCTTAACCTATACCCTAAATTCTAAAAACTAACCTTAAATTCTAAACCATACAACCTAAACCCCTAAAACTAAAAGGCACGTGTAAACTAAAATTTGTACCCCTTGTGTATCAAAGTTTTTTTTCTTAATTAAACGTGTCTTTCACGTAGTTCAAACTTTTTCTAAATTTTACTGACAATATTGTTATGTAAAAAAAAGACTATTATGTCAAATACATTTTCGAAAAGATTGATTGACACAACATTTATGTATTTTATATGTGAAAATGATAGTATATATTTTAAGAATTAATAAAAAATGTTGATTTGAAAAAAAAGAATGATAATGTTATATTTGGTTAAAATGCATGTTTTGCTTTTATAAGTTCAGTATCTATTGGCTTTGTTCCTTCTTAATTTGGTTGCACTTTTATATTACTATTTGCTTAGTAGGATAAACGTACAGTACAAACCACTATACTATAACAAAGAGTGCATTTTAACCATATACTTTTAAAATGGACACAAAATTCATTGTCAAAACACACACAACAAGAACTCTTTTTTTCCCCGACGTTTATGATTCTTTTATCATTTTAAAAGTACAAAGATTTACATTGCATATAGGACCTATACATTACTTTTTCTTATTAGTAGACTTAATAATTTAGAAATTTTTTAAAAAGCAGAAGGGACAGGAGTTGACTGAAATTAAACTCGAGACTTGATATCAACTACGACTAAAACAATATTCATTGCTATTACACTAAAAATTTTGTCGACATTTCACAATTCGAATTAATCTGTTTATTTTTATTTCATTTTCTAGTAGTAGACTAAAGAAAATTACAAGCATTGTATTTCTAACCGTAACCAAATTTCACATACAAGTACAACCTCAATGTTTTCTAAAACCTCAATCTATTTAACAGATAACGTAACTTGGAAAAAGATTTTAAAGCAATTTCCGACTCTGCAATCTGTAGTGCTCTGAAACACTAACGAGTAATGCTGGCATCATGAAACAAACAGGTTGTGAATGTAAAATCAGGCTTTCTTCATGTTCAAGTATGTAGGACCCATTTTTGTCCGGGCCTCTAAGCCCATTACAAACATTAAACCCATTTCAGGTCCAATACCCAATACATAACCCATTATCCAAATAATACTTAACAAACCCAAATTAAAGACCCACAATCAAAAATCCAAATACCCATTTTAATTAAAAAATTGATTACCAAAATAACCCTAAACCTAAATTTAACCAAAACCCTAATAACCTAAACTACACCAGCAGCCGCTGCACCCTTCATCCATCCAATCCCCTCGCGCGTGGCCACCACGCGTGATGTCAATGGCCACGCACGCCACCCACCGGCCACTTGGTCTGCTGGCCCATGCCACCGTCAAGTAGAACCTGCAAAAAGCAAGAAAAAGAGCATCATTATCATTCCAGTGTAAAAATCAAATCAAAAACCCCGCAACTTGTATGCATAATTTTTTGGTATAAAAACCCCATACCAAAACGAATGTGAGAGAGGTTTTTTGGATTCGGAATAAAAAATAATACAAAATTTCCATCCTAACATTCGAATCAAAAAAAGAGCAAACCCGAAAAAGTACAAAAATTTAAACCTACCATATTTTTCATCTTCAGATCTATGCATTTAGAGGGTTGCTTGTGAAAATCCGGTCTCGAATTTGGATTCGATGCGTCGAGGAGAGTCGAAAAGTTGTGACCTTTGAGGTCTCCGACCGTCGGGGACAGCGGCGGCCACCACTGACGACCGGCAGTCCAGGGCAGCGCAGGAGGCCGGCAGCCAAGCCCGACCAGAGAGAGGGAGAGCATTTTGGGGAAGAAAACTTTAAAAAAACTAAAACAAATGAATTTTTTGGGCCAAAATGGGTATTTAAACCGTTTCTAAAACTACGTCGTTTTGGGCGTTGGAGTTTAGTCCTCAAACGACGTCGTTTCACCCTCTGACCCGCATATAGACCCGACCCGGCCAAGGGGGTTCGCGTCTTTTTTTTAATGGGGAAATTGCATGTTTGGTCCCTTCGCATGGGATAACTACTCCCCTGGTCCCTAAAATTTTTAAGTGCTTTACAATTGAGCCCCTATTTTAATTTTAACCAGATTTTAATGGGTAAATTACAAGGCCAGTCCCTCCGCCCTAAATATGTTTTCAAAGTGGGTTTGCTGCATGGTTTAATTACCTTTTCAGTCCCTGCAAATTTTAAATGTTTTGCAATTTTGTCCTTTTTTCAGTTTTTAAGTTTCTAATTTTTTGTTTTGGTCATATTCTGATTTTTTTACTATTTATATTTATATTATTATTATGTTTTTATATTATTATTATTACATTTATATAGCATTATTATTTATTATATATATATATTATTTTCCTACTACCTATTATGTAACACCCCGATCCCGTCCCGAATCTGGAGCATCATATTCGGGTCACCCAAAATTGACCCATCAAAATTTCTCATTTAAAACCACAAGTTGGCAATTCTCAAAATAATCCATTTCTATAAAATCCACGTAAATAAAGAGTTTAAAAGGGGTTTACAAAATACGAGTTCCAAATAAAACACACCGTTTGACCAAATATTAGTAAATCAAAATAAAATACAGACTCGACTGTGGTAAGGTCCTATGAATACAATCAGTCCAAACTAAACGTCAAGTATTATACTCTGAAACTGGCTCGGTGTTGGGAAATCCTCCTCGATGTGCTCCTCCGAAACCAACCTGTCAACCTACACACGAAAAAACCACAATTCCGCATGTTGAGCTAACAAAGCTCAGTGGTACATTTCTACTCTACCGCAATTCATGAATATCATAAAACAAGCATGCATGATAATGTAATTAAGAGTGCACAGAAAGGCTTCTCAACATCTAAGGATCATCGTCTAGCCTACCCTAGCTAGAGTCCATAACCATGTCTCAAAATACCACTATTATGTAAGAAGTCTACCAAGCCATCTAATGCTTACCTTACTCGAGGCCACACCGTCCATCGAGTTACGTTACATACCCTGATCACATAGCCCAAGGGTTATCTAGCCCATACTCGAGGTCACACAACCCATCGAGTTACTCAAGCTCACACAGCCCGCGAGTAACAACCCAACCCTAATCACATAGCCCAAGGGTAAAATAACCAACATCTATCATCCATACAACAACGTAAATAACATACATTCCCTATTGGAAAACAAATCCCCACTATTTTCCCATGATCACACAGCCGTTGGGTTACCCATGATCACATAGTCATCGGGTTAGGATCATATATGGATCACCGTAGCCACATATAAGTCCTAGACATACTTGGATCACAATAGCCACAAGCTGTCTTTTCTTGGAGTCACATAGCCAATCAAGTTACTCGAGATCACATAGCCCTTCGAGTTACTCGAGCTCACACAGCCGCCGAGTTGTATTTCCATATCCTGATCACATAGCCCAAGGATAGGTTTCGGGTCGCATCCAGATTCCATAGCCCGTAGATACGTCGGATGTACTTGATCACATAGCTTGGAGTACCTATCCCCTAATTTAAGTGTCCTTGCACTGACTCTAGGACATCCGGATTCCTAACCAAGACACAAACGTTAACACATGCTCCCCCGAGCATCAATATATATATCTCACCGAGAGATAAAAGGCATCCAGCCAACCATTACCAATGCCCCAAGGCATAACTCGTTTGTTACACTAATTAATATATGTCTTTAGGATTCATTTATGCTTTTCTTGTTAAATTATCTTATTATTCGCGGCAACCAGCGTGCATGGGCGTCCCTTCAGCACACAGCAAGGACCCCGATCTTCCGCGTAGCATTAACCGATCCACCACGGATCTCTATGGGTGATTAAACAAGCGATCCACTCAATAATTACCAAGCCATTAGCCATTTATTTCACACACGGGGTTTAACTCTACATTTCTTAGCTTTAGTATTCATTTTACACCCTAATAGACACATAGGGCCCTTTACCTCGAATTATAGAACCCTCGAACGCGAACTCAACTTTCTTGGGCAGATTGCCCAGCGAGTATCGATACTCCAAAGTGAGTATTGGTACTGCCCTCTAGGTATCGATACTCCCCCATGAGTACCGATACGCTAATTAGATTTGAAAGAATTAGACCTCAAGTCGTACCGATATGCTCCGTGCTATACCGGTACGCATCATCGGTACTAGGATCGCCCCGCACCGATCTACCCTCGTACCGGTACTCCCACATATGCGTACTGGTACGCTAAGCCTCTCCCAAGCAAAGCGTTACTGGAATTTACCTTAGACGAAGGGTACTGATACACGGGAAGGCGTACCGGTACGCCCCTCACAAATCGTCTCCCTTATAACAAAGGTGTACCGATACGCTACCACCCCGTATTGGTATATGAGCCCAGATTTCAAAATCTAGAGCTTGAGATTTCACCATCTCATCCCTTAACCTACATGGTTAAGTCCCAAAACATTCCTACAGATTATTAGAGGTTTGTAGGGTGGTTTTCTACCAATTTTACCCGTTTTTAACGCATGATACACGATTTGCCATTAAAGGGGGTTTTAAGCTTCTAAACATCAACTACACAACCCAAAACTATAAACCACACAAGGCAATCATTTTAGGATGCTCATGAAGTGTATGAGTCAGAAATGTACTGACCTTTAGCAAGAGATTCACGAACTAAGGCAGAAATCAAGCTTCTTCCACCCCTCTTTCTTGCTCCAAGCTTCAAACCCAACTTCCACCAATGCTGAAGATATTCCTCTTGAAAGATAAATCTTTGGGTGCTGAACAACTCCTCCTCTAGCCACAAATCGGGATTCTAACTCTAAAACAACAAGCTTCTCTTTTTAATCTTTGGGTTTGGGAAGGAAATTGGATAGAGGAGAAGAGAGAGAGATGAGAACAAGGGTGACTTCACCCTTTTACAAAATGGCAGCATCTCCTTAATGAGGCATCAGCCTTTGCCCACATTTGAGGGTGAATTACCAATATGTCCTCATACCAAAGTCCTCCCCACAACTCAAGACCCAACACTTGATCCCAACAACACATGGAGGCCTACAAAGCCCAACAACAAGGCCCAACATAACCCGAACATTTGACCCGATGTGTCGGTCCAAGACTCGAGTCAACGCCCATTGTTGACTCGAAAATTCGGGTCGTTACATATTATATATTTTGAATTATATGTATATGTATATTACATAAAATTTATATCATGTATAGTATATTTTTGTAGTATATATTATATTATTATGTATATTTAATATGTATACAATATTATATAATGTATATTACATTTGTATATAAAACATTATATCATGTATATAACATATAATATTTGTTTTTGTATATTGTTTTAATCGAATTTTAAACTTTCATTAGGGATTTTCATGAAAAACGTACCTCGAAAGTAAGGGGTGCCGCTTTTCGTTAATCCCTATCACAAAATACCTTTTTAAATTATAATTTTCAAAATAGGTTCCCTTCGTTCGAAATCTAACGGGAATTATGCCCCGGGTGTTCGAGTGTAAATTTCTTTCATACAAAAAATTTTTTTAAGTATTTTAAGGGATCACAAATTTTAAATTAAATTCAAATTCTTAATTTCCCTCATTTAGACATCAAATAATCGACCCGGTACCAATTTTGGGCGTTGTGGGGGTGCTCACCCTTCCTCACACGTAACTGACTCTTGAACCCAAACTTTTTGAATCTTTAGTTAATTTTTTTACGGTATCCGGCCTACCAAAGTGGCCAGTGGTGACTCCATTCCATTATTTCCCAAATATTTTTCGTAAGAACGCGTCAAGCTTCCCACCAGGGGTGGGGCAGTTGTTATAGCCGGTGACTCCGCTGAGGATATTTTTTAAGAGAGTCAAGCCACAAGTCAATTACTTTTTGTCTTAACGAGTGGAAACTTTAATTTGGTTTGATTTATTTTGTGATCCCTTCTTTTTATTTCTAAAATTTTTACATTTTTAGAAAAAAATCCATTTTCCTGGTTTTGCATATCATGAGCTCTGTACCCGAGCTCCGTCCCTTTTAAGTGGGAGTGAGAAGCTACGCCTTTGTGAGGTATCACATTCGTGCAGGATAGTGTATCATTTCCGGGATACATCGGTACCTTCGTCTCCGTGAGATCTTCATCTCCGCACAGACCTAGAGAAATGTATCCCCCCGATTCGATATCCTAGCGACAGTTCGGGTACCCTCTACTTTAGATCTGAACCTCATATAATGAGTCATAGGAGCCAACCTTTTAAACCATGCAAAACTCTGTCTGTTTAGCGGTAACCCTTTTTAGGCTTTGGTGCCTTTATTTACTTTTATGTACATTATTTTTTTATCTATTTTAATTTCTATCTTATTAATTTATTCATTTGATTATTTTTATTTGAACCGACCTCGTTTTTTTTTGGTCGCATCATGTTAAATTCATTTTGCATTAATTGCATGACCCCATCATTTTAATTTCTTGCATTTCATTCGCACGAAGTACTGATTCACGAATGGTTCCCAATTTGAAAAAATTCATTATCGGGAGAAAATATAGTACCCTAGATATCAATGCAACATTCAAAATTGCGAACGAATCCCATGAGTTTGAAAGTTGAGCCGCGAGAACCATTTTTGAATCAGTACCTCCGCATCTAGGATATGTGCCTTACATTTACATGCATTGATTCTTAAAGATTTTAGGACTAATCCTTGGGATGTCCCATGACAGTGATACTGGATATAGCAAAAAGTCAACCAATTCAGCACCACTACGGAACTCAGCGCAAGACCAAAATGATGAACGAGGACAGATTAGACTGTATTGAACAAATTCAAAGAGACATACAATCAAATTTGGCTAAGAAGATGGAAGACCAGCTAGCTAAGGCCCATCAAGACATGGGGGAACAAATCAAGAAATACCAGCAAGACATGCTAGGCCAAATAGCACAAATGCTAGGACATAAACTCCCTGAGCAAGGAGAGGCTTTTGTTGCGAATCCTACAGAAAGTCCCGTTGATATGAACGAAGGCCCTACGTATCCTCCGGGGTTTACTCTTCCTCATACTGATATTCGACTTGACCCTTAAAGAATACTTTCTCGAGGGAAGTCACCACTCCATCAAGCTGACACCCCTTTCCCTATAAATATACCCACTGCATTAAGAGCTAAGCCTGGGGAAAATCAAGCTGAAAACTTTGTCTCAAAAATGGATCGGTTGGTCAAATTTGAGAAACCAAAGATAAAGACTCCAAAGGAGATCGAGGACCGTTGCAAGCGACTCGAAGAAAAGATAGAAGCCATGGAGGCAGTGGACACTTTCATTGGATTTGATGCTAGTGAGCTCAGCCTTGTTCCAGACTTGGTGCTGCCCCCTAAGTTCAAGGCCCCAAAATTTGAGAAATATAATGGGACGAGTTGTCCCCGTGCTCATCTTACTATGTTTTGTCTAAGAATGACGGGATATGGTAGAGATGACAAGTTATTGATCCACTACTTCCAAGACAGCCTAGTTGTACCACCAGGTGGTATAATCAACTAAGTCGTCACCAGATAAAATCGTGGAAAGACTTGGCCAAGGCTTTTCTAGTGCAATACCAGTACGTCAGTGATATGGTGCCATATCGTTGGACTCTACAACACATGAAGCAGAAGTCTAAGGAAAGCTTTAGACAATACGCACAACGCTGGATAGATGTAGCTTCCCAAGTTCAACCCCCACTCGGTGAGAAGGAGACAATGGTTATATTTATCCAAACATTAGAAGGCCCAATTCTGGATCGCCTTATAGGAAATACAACTACCAATTTTATCGATCTAGTCTTATCTGGTGAGCTTATCGAGAACGTTGTTAAGAACGGCAAAATCGATGTTGGTAGAAGTTCATCCCACAAGAGGACATCATATACAAAGAAAGACAAGGAAGTAAACATTTCAAGTGTCTATAATGTTAATTATGCAAAACCGACGACAGTGATACAACTCAAAGTTGCAAGTGTCCAAGGTTCTTTACGCCTAGACTATGCTCAAAGAAAGAACATTGAAAAGCAGGGGTTCACCCCACTGCCAATTCCATACGCAGACCTGTACAAAGATATTCTTAATGCTCATATAGTGGCACCTTACCACCAGGCCCTGATGCAACCTCCATTTCCTAAATGGTATGACCCTAATGCAAGATGTGATTACCATGTCGGACAAGTTGGCCACACAATTGAGAACTACTGAGGCTTTAAAAGGCTAGTGGTAAAGTACCCCAAGCTTGGTGTCCTAAGTATCAAAAACCTTGCAGGGCCGGATACGAGCGATCATCCCTTACCGAAGCATGAAGAGTAACCAAAATTCTCGATGCATGGCTTTGGGCATACCTCATTTTGACTATTTGGACCAGGCTAGTTGTTGAACTATTTTGACTATAATAGGTCGTATTGTAGTTTTCATCTCTTTCAAATAATGTTTTTTGTGTACCTCACTTGCCTAAAGCCCAATGGTAGTAAGAGCCTTTTGTACGAGCCGAAAACTACAATTTTTAATGGAAAATACATTTTGTTCACCTTAATTTGGTAGTACCCATGCGTAATGTGAGTCAAAATCTATATGACTTGCGCCCTGATCTAACCTGACCATAGGCATCATAATTTTCCAAAGTTTAAATCTACTGCAAAGCGTTTCTGTAAGGAGCATACAAACAGAAAGATAACTCCACAGTGATATGATCAAAGTCGAGGAAAATTGGGGAGCATCTTCGCAATACATGATTGAGAACTCAATCCAACCAACAGAGAGTTAGGGGTATCTCTTTGAGGGGAAAAAAATCATTCACACATTTATTAGGACCATTCAACATCAAATGCATGCATCATACATTCATATGAGTTATCATGCATGCACGTTAGGCATAAAGTCAGGCGCATTCATGATGTATTTGTTTTTGGCGTAAACGCACAAACAGGTCCAGGGAAGAGACCAAAGAACCTCAATCGCAGTGGCAGCAACATGATGATCAATCCTTAGCTCGAAGAAGGCCGAATATACAGAAAACTCAAATATCCAAATAACAACGACAAAATTTCGTACAATAACTAATTAATGTTTTTTTCATTTTTAAGACTTGCTGACTTTTTCCAATTTTTGCTTCCGACAGCGGTGGTAGACCAATTTAGTCTAGATTTAGCCTCCCTGTTGGTGTGATGTAGCGGATCTATCATTTTATATATCGCACGTTGCTGTCGATAGTTCAGCTAAGACCAAACTTCTTCTTCGGATATTATCTCTTTCTTATAGTTATAGCTCAAAAAAATCATAATTTTTTTTAAAAAATCAAAGCTTCATCCTCCGATACGGCCTTTCCATTGATAGAATGGTTAGGTCCAAGTCATTATCAATCAATCTAGTTCTTCCGTTGATGGCGTAGGCAGATCCAAGTTGCTCTGTTATGATCTTGTTCATCCGTTGATGGCGTGATAAGAATCCAAATTGCTGTTACTCGATCCTGTTCCTCTATTGATGGTGTGGCTAGGTTCAAGTTGTCACTATTCGATCCTACCCCTCTTTTCAAAGAGTGGTTAGGTCCAATTTAGTATCCAGTCTGGTTTCTATGTTGATAGTATAGCCAGGTCCAAGTTTATGATATTTGATCCTATCCCTCCGTTGATGGTGTGGCTGGGTTCAAGTTGTTGTTCGTTCTTATTCCGCCGTTGAGGGTGTAGTAAGGTCCAAGTTACTATTCATTCATGCTCCTCCGTTGATGGTGTGGCTGGGTTCAAGTTGTTGTTCATTCTTATTCCATCGTTGAGGGTGTAGTAAGGTCCAAGTTTCTATTCATTCATGCTCCTCCGTTGATGGTGTGGCTGGGTTCAAGTTGTTGTTCGTTCTTACTCTGCCATTGAGGGCGTAGTAAGGTCCAAGTGGCTTTTCATTCATGCTTCTCCGTTGATGGTGTAGTAAGGTTTGAGTTACTGTTACCCAGATTTTACTTCTCCGTTAATGGTGTGATAGAATCCAAGTTATCCAATAATGTCCCTCCGTTGATGGTGTGGTTGGGTTTAAGTTATTTTTCGTTCTTACTCCGCCGTTGATGGTGTAGCAAAGTCTAAGTTGATGTTCATTCCTTCTCTTATGTTGATGGTTTAATAAGGTTTGAGTTGTTGTTATCAGATTCTGATTCTCCATTGATGGTATGGTAGAATCCAAGTTATCCGATCCAGTCCCTCCGTTGATGGTGTGGCTGGGTTCAAATTGTTGTTCGTTCTTACTCCGTCTTTGAGGGCATAGTGAGGTCCAAGTTGTCGTTCATTCTTGCTTCTCCGTTGATGGTGTAGTAAGGTTTGAGTTGTTGTTCTCCAAATTCTACTTCTCCGTTGATGGTGTGGTAGAATCCAAGTTATCTGATCACGTCCCTCCGTTGATGGTGTGGCTAGGTTCAAATTGTTGTTTGTTCTTACTCTGCCGTTGATGGCGTAGTAAGGTCCAGGCTGCTGTTCATTCCTGCTTCTTCGTTGATGGTGTAGTAAGGTTTGAGTTGCAGTTATCCAAATTCTACTTCTCCGTTGATGGTGTAGTAAAATCCAAGTTATCCGATCCTGTCCCTCCATTGATAGTGTGGCTGGGTTCAAATTGTTGTTCATTCTTACTCCGCCGTTAAGGGTGTAGTAAGGTCCAAGTTGCTATTTATTCCTACTCCTCTGTTGATGGTATAGTAAGGTTTAAGTTGTTGTTATCATATTTTGCTTCTCCGTTGATGGTGTGGTAGAATCCAAGTTATCTGATCCTGTCCCCTCGTTGATGGTGTGGCTGGGTTCAAGTTGCTGATTATTCCTGCTCCTCCATTGATGGTGTAGTAAGGTTTAAGTTGTTGTTATTCGATTCTGCTTCTCCGTTGATAGTACGATAAAATCCATGTTCTGATATTTAATCATGTCCCTCCATTGATAGTGTGGTTGGGTTCAAGTTGTTGTTTATTCTTACTCTGTCGCTGAGGGCGTAGTAAGACCTAAGTTGTTGTTACCTGATTCTGTCCTTTCGTTGATTGGATGACTGAACCAAAATTTGATCTTGTCTTTTCGTTAATGATGTAGCTGGATCAAAATTATTTTGACAAGTCCAACAAAAATGTTGGCACAACGTGCTTAAACACTGTAAAGTTTAAGATAATGGATAAATCAAATGTCCATCGAAAATCCATTTTCACAAATGGTCGAAGGAAAATAAATACTTTGAAAAATCCAATGTCATGATTGGTACAAGCTGATTGTACCCAGGGGAATGGTACAACTAGCCCAGAGAAAACAGCTATCGGTAAAGGCAACTCAAAACCGTTGATCCCTGTACATTTGGGAAAAATGCAAAAGAAGTCTATGAGAAAAGCTATGGATCAAAATTTATTGACTTCCGATCCTGCCTCCTCGTCGGCGATGTAGCTGGGCCAAACCTTCATCTTTCGATCCTGTGTCTTCGTCAAGGTGGTAACTGGATCAAGTTTTGCAGACCTTGCATCCTTGTCAGTGTTGCAGCTAGGTCAAATTTTCTCCAAGCATTGCGTCATCGTTAGAGTCATAGCAAGCCGAGCTCATTTTGTCTCCTCCAACGGATCACCTCGGATGTTTTTCTTCCCCAATGGATCCCTCATTTTGAAGATTTTTACTTGCAAGGGTGACAAAGAAGATCAAGAGAAACCCAAGGAAGAAGCGGTGGCCAAGAGAAGGAACCCAGACCCCATCGGACATAAAATGGTTACTCTTTTATCTTTGCTCTATTCTCGTTACACAGCAATGCGCAAAGAAGGGCAGCTGTAGTACCCATTTCTGTCCGGGCCTCTAAGCTCATTACAAACATTAAACCCATTTCAAGTCCAATACCCAATACATAACCCATTATCCAAATAATACCTAGCAGACCCAATTTAAAGACCCACAACCCAAATACCCATTTTAATTAAAAATGATTACCAAAATAACCCTAAACCTAATTTTAACCAAAACCCTAATAACCTAAACTACACCAATAGTCACCGCACCCCTCATCCATCCAATCCCCTCCGCGCGTGGCCACCACGGGCTACGCCAATGGCCACGCGCGCCACCCACTGGCCACTTGGTCTGCTCCACCGCCCATGCCATCGTCAAGTCGAACTTGCAAAAAGCAAGAACAAGAGCATCATTATCATTCCAGTGTAAAAATCAAACAAAAACCTCGTTACTTTAATGCATAATTTTTGGGTATAAAAACCACATACCAAATCGAATGTGAGAGAGGTTTTTTGGATTCAGAAATAAAAAATAATACAAAATTTCCATCCTAACATTCGAATCAAAAAGGGCAAAAAAGAGCAAACTCGAAAAGGTACAAAAATTTAAACCTACCCTACTTTTCATCTTCATATCTATGCATTTAGAGGGTTGCTTGTGAAAATCTGATCTCGAATTTGGATTCGGTGCGTCGAGGAAAGCCGAAAAGCCGTGCCCTTTGAGGTCTCTGGCCGCCAGGGACGGCGACGACCACCACTGGCGACCGACGGTCCACGGCGACGCAAGAGGCCGGCAGCCAAGCCTGGCCAGAGAGGGGAAGAGCATTTTGGGGAAGAAAATTCTTTTAAAAAAAACTGAAACAAATGATTTTTTTGGGCCAAAATGGGCATTTAAACCGTTTCTAAAACGACGTCATTTTAGGCGTTGGGGTTTAGTCCCAAAACGACGTCATTTCACCCTCTGACCCGCATATAGACCCGACCCGACCAAGGGTGTCTGCGTCTTTTTTTAATGGGGAAATTGCAGGTTTGGTCCCTCTACATGGGATAACTATTCCCCTGGTCCCTAAAATTTTTAAATGCTTTACAATTCGACCCCTATTTTAATTTTAACTAGATTTTAATGGGTAAATTACAAGGGCAGTCCCTCCACCTCAAATATGTTTTCAAAGTGGGTCTGTCGCATGGTTTAATTACCTTTTCAGTCCTTGCAAAATTTAAATGTTTTTCAATTTCGTCCCTTTTTCAGTTTTTCGGTTTCTAATTTTTTATTTTAGTCATATTCTAATTTTTTTTTATTATTTATTTATTTATATTATTATGTTTATATTATCATTATTATTACATTTATATAGCATTATTATTTATTATATATATATTTTATTTTCCTACTACCTATTATATATTTTGAATTATATGTACATGTATATTACATAGAGTTTATATCATGTATAGTATATTTTTGTAGTATATAGTATATTATTATGATATTTAATATGTGTACAATATTATATAATGTATATTACATTTGTATATAAAATATTATATTATGTGTATCACATATAATATTTATTTTTGTATATTGTTTTAATCGAATTTTAAACTTTCATTAGGGATTTTCGTAAAAAACGTACCTCGAACGTAAGGAGTGCCGCTTTTTGTTAATCCCTATCACAAAATACCATTTAAATTATAATTTTCAAAATAGGTTCCCTTCGTTCGGAATCTAAAGGGAATTATGCCCCGGGTGTTAGGGTGTAAATTTCTTTCATACAAAAAAACTTTTTTTAAGTATTTTAAGGGATCACAAATTTTAAATTAAATTCGAATTCTTAATTTCCCTCATTTAGACATCAAATAATAGACCCGGTACCAATTTTGGGCGTTGTGGGGTGCTCACCCTTCCCCACACGTAACTGACTCCCGAACCCAAACTTTTTGAATCTCTAGTTATTTTTTTTTCTGTGTACGGCCTACCAAAATGGCCGGTGACTACTCCATTCCATTATTTCCCAAATATTTTTCGTAAGAACGTGTCAAGCTTCCCACCGGGGGTGGGGCAGTTGTTACAAAGTATGTGAAGATCATGGCAAGGAACAATGAGAGGAAAAACAAAGCCTAGACGACGCACTTGGGCTCATACGACAAGGGAATCGAAAGAGTGTGGCTGAATTCAGCTGCAGCAAGGAGAAGAGCAACTTTCTGCAGTACTTGTGAAATCATGGTGCACTTTGGGTGTTTAAAGAAAGCAACCAAGGTGAAAATAAAGGTGAGTAAGATGAGAAACGAAAGCAAAACCATGGGAAAAGGCAGCTGGTGAACAGTCTGATCGAGCTCGTGAATTGGAGGGATACACCGAGTGCATACGAAAAGCAAAATGCTACAACTGCATTTTTCCATTGTTGATGATTATGGACATCAAGTAAAGGCTCTAGCTGAGACTGCAATTGCGGTCTCTGGCTGCGGCAGTTAGGGGTGTTAAAAATCGGTCCAATGGGTACCCAATGACCTAATGATCTCATAATACAAGTTAAAAAGTAGAAGGGATGATGAAATATAATAACAATAATAATATAATAGTGATATTGAATTTATTGGACCTCTAGATACCCATTGGACCGGTTTTGAACACCCCTAACGGCAATGGCAGTGGTAGCACTTGGATGAAAAACGCTGAAATTGAAGAAAGAAACGTTTGAAATCTTTGCTGGAAGTTCATATTTGATAGGTGTAAATTTGTAATGAATAAAAAGAAAAACAAAGGCTTACGCGCACACATATATATATATATAGGTGGGCCTGAACTGAGATAAGAGAGAAAAGGAAATGAGCATGAAAAAGGAAGGTACTCGTATACTTATTATTAGAATTTGCCATTCTACTTATCGAATATCCGTAAAAGTCTTTGTCAAATGGTGCAGAGCCATACATAGGTTCACATGAACAAACTCAAAGTCTAACCTACATACATAGGTTCACATGAAGAAGCTCAAAGTCTAACCTAACCTCCTTTTCATTCCATTTAAGTTGTTTGTAGGTGTTTATTCTAATTAGGGTTGTACAAAATAAACCGTAACCGTTAACCGGTATAACCGTTCATTTTATAGATTAATTAACTTAACTATTAAAAGTTAAACGGTTTCGGTTAACCGAATCGCTAAAAAAGATGGCTAATAGTTAACCTATAGGTACATTTATTATTCTAAAAAGAAATAATGAACAATTGAAAAGAGAATTGCAATAGATTATAGGTTAACCTGTAACCGAACCGTTTCTTAACAGTTAACCATTTAAAAAACTAACGGTTAATCATTTCTTTAATAGTTAGGATGGTTAGGTTACGGTTAATAACCGCTATAACAGTTAACCAACCATTTAAGCTAAACGGTACGGTTAACCTACCATGAACACCTCTAATTCTAATCCATTCGAATGGGCCTTTATTTTTAAGATGTCCTGAATAGATGGACATGTTTCGATTTATTACTGACACGTTTGAAATGTAAGAGACAAATATTATGTCAAAAAGAATTTAAGTTCGTTTAAAATATAAGTTAAGTTTAGTTTGTTTTGGAGGAAAAAGTTAAGTTTAGGTTTTAATATTTGAAAGGCTTAACCCTCGAATAAGTGCCCAAACTAAATCTTCTTTTAGATAGGTGCTCGAATTATATTTTGGATCAAATAAGTATCTAATGTTTTCCTCCGTTACCTAAATAGGTGTCTCACCGTGACAAACGTTAATTTTCACAACACATGGCATCTTCTTAAATTTTTAAAATTATATTTAAAAATAAATAAAATAATCTCAAGCATCGAAATTTCTCATTTACCCTCATTGTCCCATCAAATTTCCCTTATCGCCCGTATCTTTCATGGCACAAGAAATTTTCTCAACAACCAAACAAGAAATTTTCTCACCCAAAATCCCCCACACAAGAATCTAAGATTTCCCCAGAAAAATCTCCTTTACCATTAACAGATTCGTTATGGACAATAATCTTAAGAATTTATAGACAGGTTTGCAATAAAAGGAGTTTTGCTCTTCCAAAAAGCCAAATTCAATTCTAATCGACAGTTATGAAACATGTGTTGTGTGAACCCACAAAATCAAATCAAGTATTTTATAATTATTGCAGGCTCATTTTACCCATAAACTAATCACCATCTTGAAGAATTCTCACTGATTATCAATTAAAAACATTAAAGAAACTTTGATATCAGCTTTTTCCCTCCACTTTTTCTATGTTTGTTTCTCAGGAAAAATGAAAAATAGGGTATTGTGGGTTTCAATCTCAATCAGTTCATTTGATTTAATTTCAAGTCGCCGGGTAAAAGAAAAAAGTTTGAGAAGCCATGGCCAAAACTTTGAAGAAGAAATGAAAGGAGATAGTTAGGGTTTATGGTTTGGGATGGTTGAGGAAGAAAGTGATGATTGAAGAAGAAGGGGATTAAATATTTTTTGTTTTCATTTTGTTTTATTAATTTTATTTATTTTCAAATATAATTTCAAAATTTTAAGAAGATGACACGTGTCAGATAACAGAAGTTAACGGTGAAAATTAACAGACGTTAATGGCGGGGCACCTATTTGGGTAACGTTAAAAACATTAGGCACATATTTGGCCCAAAATATAGTTCAAACACCTATATAAAAAAAATATATTTTAGGCACTTATTTAACTGTTAAGCCTATTTAAAATTAGAACTATGAACTATTATCAACTTAATTTTTTTCCTTTTCTATTTATATAGCTCATTTTCCAATTACATAATATATTATTTGTTTTTATTTATTTATATTATGCAATTAATATTGTAGAAAAATAAAAAGATATAGGCCCTATTTGACAATTGCCATATTACATTAGCTATAGCTGATTGCATTAGCTGATTTGACTAGTGGATTGTATTAGCTGATTGTATAAGAGTGTGTGGTAAAATAAATTCATAGCTTATAGCTGTTTGATTATTTAAACAAACAAAATGACATATCAAGAAATGATTATATAATATACTTGTTTGAATATTTTATTAGTTATCAATATTTTGTATCTATTAATATTAATTAGATTATGAAAAATAATTTTTTAATATAACATTACTAAGCATATTTAGAGGATCTATATATATTAATTTATTATTTATATAATTAGTTTCAAATACAAATATAAATGTGTGATAATTAAAGAGGAAAAACAAAAAGTATTAGTTTACAAATGTCACAATGTAAATACATGATGGTGAAAAATTAAAATAGAAAATGCTAAATTTAGTTTATTTAGAGTTTTTTATAATTGTGAAGAGTAAAAGAGTCTTTATAACTCTTATGTCAAAACCTCTAATTTCAAAAGGCTCCTATTGGCAGTTTTTCAAAATTAGAGGTTTCACCTCAATTCGCTATTCCAATCCACTATGAACCAAATATCCAAATTAGCAGATTTGACTGGTCAAACCTCTAATTCTAACTCAAACCTCTAATTTTGACTCAAACCAATTGTCATCAGGGTTTTTCTTTCCCTTTGAAAAATATTATAAAAAAAGTGTGTGTTTACGGTATCAAAGAAGACATCACTCGGAGACCGGGATGACGCTCCCAGCAGAATACCGTAAAAATTTAAAAAATGGAAAATTTTAGAAAATAGGAGGTGGAGGCCACCGGCCACTTTGGTAGGCCGGACACCGTAAAAAATTTAACTAGAGATTCAAAAAGTTTGGGTTCGGGAGTCGATTACGCTTGAGGAAGGATTAGTACCCCACAACGCCCAAAACGGTACCGCGTCGATCTAGTGTTGTCATTACAAGAAAAAAATTCAATTTTTTAATTAAAATTTAATCCCCAAAAGAACGATCTAAGGAGAACATTTATTTATTTACGAAAACCGAGGAAGATGACACCTGAATGAGTCAGGATGTCACTTCGTAGCCGGTTACCAGAAATAAAGTGGAAAATATCCTCTTACATTGGCCGAGAGTTTTAAAAATATATCTGAAATGAAATAAAAAACATATATATAGGTATAATAATATAATAATATGATATACATATACATATACATATACATATACATATACATATACATATACTATACATTGTGAAGACAAGGAAACTCTACATATATAATATTATAATAATGTACCAATTATATGATTAAAATAATATACACATATACATATAAAATAATATAATACATATGTATATATACATAATAATAGTAATAATATTAAATATGAAAATATAATAATAAACATAAAAATAATCTTAAATATAATAAACAAATAATTATAATTATAAATAATACACATAATAAACTATATATATACTATATATATTATCTAAATATATACATATACATTTCACATTAATATATATTATAAATAGATATATTATACTAAACATATGTCATACGTATATGATAATAATAATAATAAAAATAACAATAAATATAATATAATATATTAACAAAATAATTATAAAAATAATAATGATCATATTAACATATACAAAATAATATATACATAATAATAATATATTATATACTATGTAAATATACTAATATAATATATAAAGATAAAAAATAATTATGTAAAAAAATAATGATAAATATATTAGTATATACATTATAATATATACATAATAATATAATACTATAAGGTAATAATAATAATATATACATATATAAAATACATCATATGTACTAAGATTAAAAGAAACAAAAAAACAGTGCGGAAATAAATTAAAAATAATGTACATGGGTGAAAATAAATAATTTACAAAGATTGAGGACCGAATCTGCATTTAAACCTTCAAAACAGGACGAAATTGAAAAGCACATAAAGTTGAGGGACTAGAAAAATAAATAATCCATTTAAAACTGGTTAAAATGAATTTCAAGATCAAATTGCAAACCATTCAAAACCTTTAGGGACTGCGCAGATAATTAAACCATGCAGCAGTCCCAATTTAAAAAAACTTTTGGGGCAGAGGGACTGTTCATGTAATTACACCATTAAAAATTGGATTAAATTAAATTAGTGGCCAAATTAAACACAAATTAAAACTTCCATGGACTTATTGAGTGATTATACCATGTGGCAAACATTTTTAAAAAAGGGATGGGGGACCAAGTTGTAAATAACCCTGTTTTTTAACCTATTATATAAGTCACATTTTTTAAAAAATTATATTAATCCTCATTTGTTTCTAAAAAATAAAAAAACTCTCTCTTCTCTCTCTTTCTTTGCCGGTGGTGGCACCGCCGTCGTCGATGACCGGAAAGGTGAAAGGTTGTACCTTTTCGGCTCTTCTTGCCGCGTCAAGTCTGAATCTGAGACCAAATTTTCAAACCGAAGCTCCTAGGTGAGTAGATCTAAAGAAAAAGTTTCGATTTATATTATTTTTTACCTTTTTTCTTGCTTCGAATCTGAACCTCCCCTCTTTTTTTCGATGTGTAGATCTGAAAATAGCAAAAAAATTATTCGAATCCTTTTTTGAACCGAAAGCTTTTTTTTGTATTCGAATCTCTCTCCCTTTTACAGATCAGTTACATGGTGGGGTTTTTATAACCCATTTTCTTACAGATTTTTAAATCTAAAAAAAACTTGCATGCAACTTGTCTGAAATTTCAGATCTGATTTTAGATCTTAATAATCTCATTTTTTGTTGTTTTTCTGGCAGGGGCGGTGGAGCAGGCGGCGATGATAGAGTGGGTGGTGGCAAGTGGTTGTTGGTGGCGTGAGTGGCCAATGACGCCGCGCGTGGCGGACACGCACGTGGAATAGGAAGAGTCAAGGGGCGGCGACGGCTATGGTTTCCTGATTAGGTTTAGGTTTAGGTTAGATGGGTTATTGGATATGGGCTCGTGTTGAATTGTAATGGGTATTTAATTTGGGTCTGGTTTTAATTTGGTATGGTTTGTATTTAATTGGGCTCAAAGGCCCGGACTAAAATGGGTTACTACAGCTGCCCCTCTTTACGCATTGCTATGTAACAGGAATAGGGCAAAGACAAAAGAAAACCATTTTTGTCCGGTCAGTCAGGGTCCCTTCTCTGGCCACCTCTTCTTCTCGTGTTTCGCTTGATCTTCTTTGTCGCTCTTCAAAACGGAGGATCCGTTAGGGAAGAAAAAAATCTGAGGTGTTCTGTTAGAGGAGACAAAATGAGCTCGGTTTACTACGACTCTGACGACGACGCAATGCCTGGAGAAAATTTGGCCTAGCTTCAACACTGACGAAGAGACAAGGTCTGCAAAACTTGATCAAGCTACAACACTGACGAAGACGCAGGATCGAATGATGAAAGTTTTGCCCAGCTACAACACTGACGAGGAGGCAGGACTGGAAGTCGGTAAATTTGATACAAAGCTTCCTTTGCATTTTTCCCAAATGTATAGGGATTAACAGTTTTGAGTTGCCTTTACCGGTTGCCATTTGCTCTGGGCTAGTTGTACCATTCCTCTGGGTACAATCAGTTTATACCAATCATGACATTGGATTTTTCAAAGGATTTATTTTCCTTCGACCATTCATGAAAATGGATTTTCGATGGACATTTGAATTATCCATTGTCTTAAACTTTACCGTGTTTAAGCACATTGTGCCAATATTTCTGTTGGACTTGTCAAAATAGTTTTGATCCAGCTGCAACACTGACGAATAGGCAGGATCAAAAGATGGAGGTTCTGATGTTTGATCCAGCTACAACTCTAACGAAGAGACATGATTAAAAGAGTAAATTTGGCCCAGCACAACACCCGACGAAGAGACAAGAACAAAGAATGGTATGGTTCGACCAAGCTACAACACCTGACAAAGAGGCAAGGTCTTGAAGTCAATGGGGTTGATCTAGCTACAGCACCAACGAAGAGGCAGGATCGAAAGCCAGTAAATTTGGTCCAGCTAGAACACCGACGAAGAGGCAAAACCTGAAGTCACTAAGGTTTGACCCAACTACAGCACCGATGAAAAGGTAGGGTTTGAAGTTAGTAGGGTTGATCCAACTACAACACCGACGAAGAGGCAGGATCGAAAGTTAATAAATTTGGCCCAGCTACAGCACTGACGAAGAGGAAGGATTGGATTCGACCGAGCTACAACACCGACGAAGAGGCACGGTCTAAAGGTGAAGGTTTTGATCCAGCTGCAACACTGACGAAGAGGCGGGATTGGAGAATGAAGCTTTGATTTTTTTGATTTTTTTGAATTTTGATTTTTTATTTATTCTTTAAAATTTTGATTTTTTATTTTCTTTTTCTTTTTTGAGTTTTTTTACTTTTTTAGCTACAACTACAAGAAGTATTTAATATCCGAGGAAGAAGTTTGGTCTAGCTGCAACACCGATGAAGAAGCAAGACCTGGATAGGGTTTGATCTGCTATACCACTGATGGAGAGAAAAGATCTGATCTAAGTTGGTTTACCACCACTGACAGAGGCATAACCCATAAAATGCTTGATCTGCTATGCCACCGACGGAGAGTCAAGATCTGAAAAGGATTTGATCTACTACACCACTGACGGTGAGATGAGATCTAGAGGAAAACTTTGATAAAAATGTTTGATCTACTGCACCATCTACGGAGAAACAAGATCTTCAAAAATTTGATCTACCACACCACCGACGGAGAGGCAAGATCTGGGAAATATAGGATCCACTACACCACTAATGGAGAGATGAGATTCAAAGGAAAATTTGATCTTGCAACACCATTGACGGAGAGACAAGATCGAGAAAAAGTAGGATCTGCTACATTACTGGCGAAGAGTCGAGATCCAGAGAAAACTTTAATCTGTTACACCATCAACGGTAGCGCGAAATATAAAAATGAAAGAGAACGTTAATTAGTAATTGTTCAAAATTTTGCCATTGAGCTGGATATTTTAGCTTTTCTACATGTTCGGCCTTCTTCGAGGCTAGAGGTTGATCATCATGTTTTTCCCCTGTGATTGAGGTTTTTCGGTCTCCTTCCTAGACATGTTTATATGTTCAAGCAAAAAAATGAATGCATCATGAATGCCCCTAATTTTATGCCTAACTTGTACATCTAATCTAAATGATGCATGCACTTGATGAATATGTGAATGATTTTTCCCTTCAAAGAGATGCCCCTGACTTCATGTTGATCGAATTAAGTTCCTGAACTTGTTTCACGGAGATGCCCCCAATCTTCCTTGGCTTTGATCATCTTCCTCTATCTTTCCGGGTGCGTGCCCCAAAATTATTGAACTTCGTCTGGAATGAAGCGAATTCGAAGCTTGGAGTATATTTTTGCTTTTCTTGAAGGATGAACGCGTTATATTGCCCCATAGGCGGGTCCATGAATTTCTTGTGTTGGTTCATGTCATTTTATCACTTTTGGCTTTTGCAAAATACTACAGACGATAATTGATAAAGTCGTCTAGGGTACAGAAGTCTGACTCGGCATCGGAGGCTCACTTTTAGAACTCATCTGGAAATACCCCCTGGACGTGAGGCTTGTAAAGGCATGGTATACGCGATGGTCATTCTTAAAATTGTCCCTGGACTGGGCTTTTACATAGGCTCAATAAAGTGCTAGATTGGTCAACTTTCGCTTTATCCAGTATCACTGTCATGGGGCATCCCAAGGATTAGTCCTAAACCTTTAACAATGAATATTTGTAAATGCAGTGTGCGTGCCTTAAATGTGGAAATACTAATTTAAAAGTGGTTCTCGCGGCTCAACTTCCAAATTTATGGGATTCATTCACAATTTTGAACATTCATTTGATATCTAGAGTATTAGACTTTCTCCAGATAGTGAATTTTTCAAATTAGAAACCAGTCGTGAATTAGTACTTCATGTCGGTGAAATGCAAAAATTAAAATGATGGTGTCATGTAATACCTCAAATTTTTGTTTAGTGACCAAAAAATAAAACTTGAAAAGTTGGTGACCAAAATGAAAATTTTAAAAAGTTTAGTGCTAAAGTGTAAATTTCAAAAAGTTCAAGGACTAAGTTGTAATTTTCAAAAGTTATGTAATTTAGTCCCGTAAATGAACAGATCACCCCAAGAGTTGCATTTTCGTGTTACTCGGATTTTTGATACGGAGTTTGTATTAAGAGCTATAAAGCTTTAAAGTTCGGGAAAAATCCGGATAATCGGATTTAATCGAATAAATGAGATATCTTTTATAAGATATTTTAATAGATATTTTATTAAAATAAGGCAATGGTAAAAGGGTCATTTTCATTTCTTATTTTAATGGAAATTAATATGGATCATTGGATTAAAGATTACTTTTCCATGTTTAATCTTAGCCATTGGATGAAAAATGGCAAGATGGTAACTTTTGAGGATGGCAAGGGCAAAGTTGGTAATCACTGACTCCTTAGATTAATTTTGTCCATTGGATGAATAAGAGGGACATGTGGCAAGATATAAAACCTTGGATGTAAAGGGCAAATGAGTTATTTTAGCATAAAAGGGATTTTTAATTTAAAATCCCATAAATAAAGGACAAATGGCCAGAATTGAATTAAAGGAAATTTCAAGACTTCTTCATCATCTTCTTCAAGTTTGAACACCCCTCTAGGTAAGAAGAAAATTTTTATTTTTGATTTTCAAGCTTATATACTTGGATTTTGGATGAAAGCATGAAATAGGAAATTGATCTCCATGAAATTCTCTATCTTTTGGTACCATTTGTTCATGCTTTCCTTGCTTAAAAATCTAGTTTTGTGAATTTAATGGATGAAGGGGATGTTTATATATGATGTTTTAAGATGAGATTTGGATGTAGTTGTTGTTGTAGAATTATATCCAAGCTTGTAGGATGATTGAAACTTCTTGGAAGTGGCTAAAACCTAATTTGCTTAAAGTTAGGGTGGTCATAGTATAAAAGTTGAACATGGATTGATTTTGATTTTGGAATGATTGTGGAAGCTTGGAAATGATGTTTAAGTGTTAATTGGACCAAATTGGAAACGTGAAAAGTTATGGGGGTAAATTGGGCAAATTGAAAGAATTAGGGGAAATTATGGAAAAAATTCCATAAATTTGGAAATGTTGAAATTATGATTTTACAAGCTTTAAAGTGTCATTTGGACCATTTTGGAAGTTTGTAAAACCATAAGAACCAATTCAGAAATTTTGAAAAGATTGGGGACCAATTCGGCAATTTGGAAGAATTTAAGGACTAAAGTAAAAATTTATTTTCATGGAAGCATTATGCTGAAATAAATGTTAGAATGAGTTATAAATCATTCTTTGAGTAAATGTTTGAAGAAATACAAGGTATTGAGGATGAAATGACTTACGTCATGAAACTAATATTTGGAAAATATTAGGATATTTATAGGAAAATTTTTCCTATATTGTTTATGTGTTAGTAAGATACTAACATATAATTTGGAATGTACTTATGGTATTTTTAATACACTTGTAGACTGTGAACAAAATCGAGATCGAATTAGCAATCGAGAAAAAGGAACGAGACCAAAGTTGAACTTAGTGAGGCTAGTTGGATATTGACAAAGAATAAAGTGTCAAGGTGAGTGCATTTTCATGCATGGATAATATTATGATTATCATTTGGAAGACTTGTGATAAGTCTATTTTATTAATAATTTCTTGATAGTTATATCATGAACTTATATTTGACATGTTGAGAATTGTCAAAGGTAGAACTATGATGCATTTGATCATTAGGTATATCAGGTATGTATATTTATGGTATTTCGGGTATGAACTGACTTAGCTTTAAATTATGATAATTATATTGCCATGGATGAATTGAATATGGAATTGGAAAGTATGCCCAAGTAAGTTACTGAGGTATATAGTATAGTTGGCATGCCATAGAGACCAGCGGTTTAGCACTTCAGTACGGTTTATTAACATTTAGGTGTGGTTCTTTAGCACTTGTGTATTAGCACTTTGATGCAGTTTTGACTCGTGTACTCAAGTCCTCAAACTATGTTGGGCAATAATTTATTTGATAATAATTGGTTAATAAATTAGAGAGTAGGTGAACTCTCGGATAATGGTAAATAATTTAGAGAGTAGATAAATTCTCGGATAATGGCAAGGATATTAATAGGATTTATGAATCCGGATTATATTATGTTAATATTTGATTAACATAAGGAAAATAAACGAATAGTGATCAAATTGCATGTTTATTTTATTATTGTTATAATTCAAGCAATGTTGATTTATGTTAAATAATTATAATGCCCAACTATGTATATTCTTAGCGTGTGATGGTTTTCATGCATAGGTAGTAATCCCGGACAAGAGTAAGGAGTATCGGCATCATCATCCAGAGGGATAATAGTCGTATCGGTAATTTTCATCTTTGATTTATTTTGATTATCTCTAGTTGGAATGTATAAAATAATAGTATCTCGCTTTAACTAGTCTAGATATGGTTTGTAATATTAATATCTAGATAAGTGGTTACTTTATAATGTTGATTATATTAGTTTAAAGAAATTACTGGTAATGGAAATCGGGTAAAGCTATAAATTTGATTTTTAGAGTAATCTAGATTATTTTAATTTAGGCAGTTTTTAGGCAGTTTTCTTAATTAAAATGTGTAGTTACAAACTGCCAAGTTGCTGCCTGAAAATGGAAGCTATTTAGGGGTTAAAAATTAGTAATTGGTTATACGTGAGAAATTGAAATTTTAAAAATTGTTGTTTTTGAATTAATTGAGTAGTATAAAATACGGTTAATTATTAGGTGACATTCCTTACTAGTATTGAGAATTAAATACTGGTAAGTGTGTTACATTTATTGGTATCAGAGTTGCAGGTTTAGCCGGTTCTGGATAGTAAATGAGTCTATGTAGAAAGTCAGAGTTATATACATGCCACTAGAACATAAAAAATTACTGATATTGCATAGGATTATGATGATGCCTAATATTGGGTAGATTACTCCTTACTTATTTTAGATAATCGTGACATGAACAGATGTCGGATTATCAGGAATCCTGACAGGCTGTTGAACAGGACGTGCCTGCTCAGAGTGGAAGTAAATAAGGTGAATCAGAATCCACCTCAGGTTCAGCAAAATGTAGAGCAATCGGCTCAATAGAATGTAGAGCAACGGGCTCGGGAACAAAGAAATATGCCAGTGCAAGATCAAGGCTTATTTCTACAATCCTTGGATGCGATCATAAATCGGGGGGCACTAGTATCAGTCCCTAAGGAGTTAAGGAAAACTGGAGCACCAGAATTCCGAGGTGATACTGATGCAGATCCGATGATTGCTGATTACTGGTTAAATGATGTCAAGATCATGTTAAGCAGAATCCCTTGTGATAATCAAGGAAAATTGGAAGGAGTAGTATCCCTTCTGATGGGACAAGCTAGTGTATGGTGGAACGCGATAACTGCACAAGTACCTCCGGAGCGGGTTACTTGGGAATTCTTTCTTCAAGAATTCAAAGAAAAGTATATTGGAGACGTTTTTTCGAAGATATGAGATAACAATTAACAGAATGGAAGATCGATTTATGAATACGAATGCGAATTCAATAGATTAAGGCAGTTTGCAACAGAGCTCCTTCCAACAGAAAAGTCTAGAATTGACAGATTTATTACTGGTTTGGATTCCCAATATAAGAGAATATTGGTTTCTCGTAACTTTACTACTTTTCAAGAAATGGTGAACTGAGCCAAGGCGATAGAAAAAGTGGAGCTTGAGGAGAAGGCAAAAAAGCAGATTCAGACAGGGAAAATGTCTGGAGGTTCATTTGCTGCATCATCATTTAAACGCAGCAAAGGAATGTCACAGCAATATCCTGCAGCATCAGCCTCTTCAGTTAAAAAAGGGTATGCCAGAGGAAAATCAAAGTAGTCTCAGATGAATACTACGGGTACTCGAGGTTATGGGATTCGCCCGATTACAGAATGTGAGCATTGTGGCAAGAGGCATCATGGTCAATGTTGGTTGATCGGGGCATGTTTCCATTGTGGACAAGCTGGGCATTTCAAGAAAAATTATCTGGAGCTTCATCCACTTCAGTTTGCTGCAGTGCCTCAGAGGGGCAAGGGAAACAAAGGTGGAAAACTGGGAACATCAGCATCAACACCCAATCAGGAAAGTAGAGCTACAGCTCGGATATACAACATCAAAACTATTGATGATCGAAATGATGCAGAGATCGTTGTAGGTATGATCGAACTCTTTTGCAGACCTATTTTTACCTTGATTGATCCAGGCTCTACTCATTTATACATTAGTTCTAAAGTAATACTTGAAAGAAACATCCTAGTAGAACCAATTTCGAGTGAGATAGCTGCCGTCAACCCAATAGGACAAAGTGCCAGAGTGAGTAGAATATGCAGGAAATGTCCTTTAAAAATTCAAGCAGTAGAATTTCCTGTTGATCTTATGGAATTATCTTTCCAAGAATTTGAAATTATTCTTGGGATGGATTGGTTATCGGCATATAATGCTATTATTGAATGTCGATATAAAAGATTAATCTTAAGGAAGCCAGATGGCTTAAAGATGGCATTCGTAGGCGAAAGGCCGGATAATTTGAGCAATTTAGTAAGTGTTCTAGAAACAAAAATAAATCTGGAAAATATACCCTCGGTGCAGGAATTTCCAGATGTCTTTCTGGATGAATTACCGGGACTACCTCCCGATCGAGAGGTAGAATTCGGTATTGATGTATTTCCTAGAACAACACCAATATCGATAGCACCTTATAGAATGGCTCTTGCAGAGCTCAAAGAGTCAAAGGCTCAATTGCAAGAATTATTGGATAGATACTTCATTTGACCAAGCATATCACCTTGGGGAGCTCCGGTCTTATTTGTGAAAAAGAAATATGGATCAATGAGACTATGTATGGATTATCGTCAACTTAATAAAGTGACACTAAAGAATAAATATCCTTTACCGAGGATTGACGATCTTTTTGATCAACTTAAGGGAGCAACGGTGTTCTCTAAGATTGATCTTTGATCGGGCTATCATCAATTAAAAATCAAGGAAGCGGATATACCAAAGACAGCTTTCAGAACCAGATATGGGCATTACGAGTTTGTAGTAATGCCATTTGGACTTACAAATGCACCGACAGCTTTTATGGATTTAATGATTCGAATATTCCAGCCATATTTGGATCGATTCGTGGTAGTATTTATTGATGACATATTGGTTTACCTTAAAACCAAGGAGGAGCACGATACTCATTTTCGAGTTGTTCTCCAGATCTTACGAGAAAAGAAGTTGTATGCAAAGCAGTCAAAGTGTGAATTTTGGTTATTAGAAGTAAATTTCCTTGGGCATATAGTTTCAGCCGAAGGAATCCGAGTTGATCCTAAGAAGGTTCAAGCAATCCTTGAATGGAAAGTTCTTAAGAATATCTCTGAAGTGAGAAACTTTTTGGGATTAGCTGGTTACTATCGATGGTTTGTGAAAGATTTTCCAATAATTGCCTCTCTGATAACCAAGCTGTTAAGAAAAGATGTACCGTTCGTTTGGACAGAAAAATGTCAAGAAAGCTTTGATCAATTAAACAAGGTTCTGACAGAAGCTCATGTTTTAGTGCAACCAGAACCTGGAAAAGAATTTGTAATATATAGCGATGCCTCCCATAATGGTTTGGGATGTGTGTTGATGCAAGAAGGAAGGCTGGTAGCTTATGCTTCACAGCAACTTATAACTCATGAGAGAAATTATCCCACCCATGATTTAGAGTTGGCTGTAGTGGTGTTTGCTCTAAAAATTTGGCGACACTACTTATATGGTAAAAAATGTTATATTTTCACTGATCATAAAAGTTTGAAATACTTGTTATCCCAAAAGGAGCTCAAATTGAGGTAGAGAAGATGGATAGAATTAATCAAGGATTATGATGTAATTATCAATTATTATCCGGGAAAGGCTATTGTGGTAGCAGACGCACTTAGCCGGAAAACATTTTATGCCTTGAGAGCCTTGAATACCCAGTTGAAAATGCAGGAAAATGGTGCATTAGTGGCAGAATTTCAAGTTAAGCCAACTTTGATAGAAAGAATTAAAGAGTTACAAGCCAAAGATGAAAGGTGCTTGGAAAGAATAAAACAAATAGAAAGTGGTGAATCTAAAGACTTTGAAATAAAGTCTAATGGGTGCTTATATTATAAATGACGTTTATACGTTCCTGAGGATGATGAACTGAAGAAAGAAATATTTTTTGAAACCCATTACAGCCCTTTAACTATGCATCCTAGTGGTAACAAAATGTATCAAGATGTGAAAAGTCGTTTTTGGTGGCCTGGCATGAAGCGAGCCATCACAGAATTTGTTGTTAAGTGTTTGACTTGTCAACAAGTAAAATCAAAACATCAGGTACCATCCGGATTACTTCAACCAATTTCCATTCCACAGTGGAAATGGGAAAGAGTTACTATGGATTTTGTAGCATGCTTGCCTTTGACGCCAAGTAAAAAGGATGCAATTTGGGTGATCGTGGATCGATTGACTAAATTGGCACACTTCATACCAATTCGCACAAATTATTCCTTGAACAAGCTGGTAGAATTATATATCAAGAAGATTGTTAGATTGCATGGTGTTCCTATGTCTATTATATCGGACAGGGATCCAAGTTTCACTTCAAGATTTTGAAGTGCTTTACACGAGGCATTGGGAACTAAATTACATTTTAGTACTACTTTTCATCCCCAAAAGGACAGGCAGTCGGAGAGAACTATCCAAATATTGGAGGATATGCTTAGAGCGTGTGTAATAAATTTTACGGATTCTTGGGAAAAGTATCTTCCATTGGCAGAATTCGTATATAACAATAGTTATCAATCAAGCATAAAGATGGCTCCTTACGAAGCATTATATGGGAGGAAATGCAGAACACCATTAAATTGGTTTGAGCTCGAGGATCGAAAGGTTATTCGACCGGATCTTGTTCAAGAGGTGGAAGATAAGGTAAGAACCATTCAAAACAATCTCAAAGCTGCCTTCGACAGACAAAAATCTTACTCAGATCTTAAAAAAAAAGATATTGAGTTTGAAGTCAGAGATAAGGTATTTTTAAAAGTATCACCCTGGAAGAAAGTGTTACGCTTTGGACGAAAAGGAAAACTTAGTCCAAGATTTATTGGCCCTTATGAAATTCTAAAAAGGGTTGGTTCAGTGGAATATCAGTTAGCATTGCCACCGAGATGAATAAGATTCATAATGTTTTTCATGTATCCATGCTGGGGAAGTATCGATTAGATCCTTCGCATGTCATTACACCGAAAGAAATCGATATTCAACAGGATCTGACATACGAGGAGGAACCTGTGAGGATATTAGCTCACGGAGAAAAACAGTTAAGAAATAAAAAGATTCCTCTAGTCAAAGTGTTATGGAGAAATCACAATGTAGAGGAAGCTACTTGGGAACCTGAGGAATCAATGAAAAGCAGTATCCACATCTTTTTCAACCTAGTACTTAGGAAAATCCGAGGACGAATTTTTTTAAGGGGACGAGAATTGTAATACCTCAAAATTTTGGTTAGTGACCAAAAAGTAAAACTTGAAAAGTTGGTGACCAAAATGAAAAATTCAAAAAGTTTGGTGCCAAAGTGTAAATTTCAAAAAGTTTAGGGATTAAGTTGTAATTTTCAAAAGTTATGTAATTTAGTCCCGTAAATGAATAGTTCACCCCCAAGAGTGGCATTTTCATGTTACCCAGATTTTTGATATGGAGTTTGTATTAAGAGCTATAAAGCTTTAAAGTTCGGGAAAATCCGGATAATCGGATTTAATCGAATAAATGAGATATCTTTTATAAGATATTTTAAGAGATATTTTATTAAAATAAGGCAAGGGTAAAAGGGTCATTTTCATGTCTTATTTTAATGGAAATTAATATGGATCATTGGATTAAAGATTACTTTTCCATGTTTAATCTTAGCCATTGGATGAAAAATGGCAATATGGTAATTTTTGAAGATGGCAAGGGCAAAGTTTGTAATCACTAACTCCTTGGATTATTTTTGGCCAATGGATGAATAAGAGAGAAATGTGGCAAGATATGAAACCTTAGATGTAAAGGGCAAATGAGTCATTTTAGCATACAAGGGATTTTTAATTTAAAATCCCATAAATAAAGGACAAATGGCCAAAATTGAATTAAAGGAAATTTAAGACTTCTTCATCATCTTCTTCAAGTTCGAACACCCCTATAGGTAAGAAGAAAATTTTTATTTTTGATTTTCAAGCTTATATACTTGGATTTTGGATGAAAACATGAAATAAGAAATTGATCTCCATTAAATTCTCTATCTTTTAGTACCATTTGTTCATGCTTTCCTTTCTTGAAACTCTAGTTTTGTGAATTTAATGGATGAAGGGGGTGTTTATATATGATGTTTTAAGATGAGATTTGGATGTAGTTGTTGTTGTAGAATTATATCCAAGCTTGTAGGATGATTGAAACTTCTTGGAAATGACTAAATCCTAATTTGCTTAAAGATATGGTTTTAGTATAAAAATTGAACTTGGATTGATTTTGATTTGGGAATGATTGTGGAAGCTTGGAAATGATGTTTAAGTGTTAATTGGACCAAATTGGAAACTTGAAAAGTTATGGGGGTGAATTCGGCAAATTGAAAGAATTATGGAAAAATTTCCATAAATTTGGAAATGTTGAAATTATGATTTTACAAGCTTTAAAGTGTCATTTGGACCATTTTGGAAGTTTGTAAAACCATAAAAACCAATTCAGAAATTTTGAAAAGATTGGGGACCAATTCGGCAATTTGGAAGAATTTAAGGACTAAAGTGAAAATTTATTTTCATGGAAGCATTATGCTGAAATAAATGTTAGAATGAGTTATAAATCATTCTTTGAGTAAATGTTAGAAGAAATACAAGGTATTGAGGATGAAATGACTTACGTCATGAAACTAATATTTGGAAAATATTAGGATATTTATAGGAAAATTTTTCCTATATTGTTTATGTGTTAGTAAGGTATTAACATATAATTTAGAATATACTTATGGTACTTTTAATACACTTGTAGACTGTGAACAAAATTGAGATCGAATTAGCAATCGAGAAAAGGAACAGGGACCAAAGTTGAACTTAGTGAGGCTAGTTGGATATTGACAAAGTATAAAGTGTCAAGGTGAGTGTATTTTCATGCATGGATAATATTATGATTATCATTTGGAAGACTTGTGATAAGTCTACTTTATTAATAATTGCTTGATAGTTATATCATGAACTTATATTTGACATGTTGAGAATTGTCAAAGATAGAACTATGATGCATTTGATCATTAGATATATCGGGTATGTATGTTTATGGTATTTCGGGTATGAACTGCCTTAGGTTTAAATTATGATAATTACATTGCCATGGATGAATTGAATATGGAATTGGAAAGTATGCCCAAGTAAGTTACTGAGGTATAGAGTATAGTTGGCATGCCATAGAGTCCAGCAGTTTAGCACTTCGGTGCGGTTTATTAACACTTAGGTGTGGTTATTTAGCACTTATGTGCTGTCTCTTAGCACTTTGGTGCGGTGTATTAGCACTTTGGTGCAGTTTTGACTCGTGTCAAGTCCAAACTATGTTAGGCAATAATTTATTTGATAATAATTGGTTAATAAATTAGAGAGTAGGTGAACTCTCGGGTAATGGTAAATAATTTAGAGAGTAGATAAACTCTCGGATAATGGCAAGGATATTAATAGGATTATGAATTTGGATTATATTATGTTAATATTTGATTAACATAAGGAAAATAAACGAATAGTGATCAAATTGCATGTTTATTTTATTATTGTTATAATTCAAGCAATGTTGATTTATGTTAAATAATTATAATGCCTCACTAAGTATATTCTTAGCGTGTGATGGTTTTCATGCGTAGGTAGTAATCCCGGACATGAGTAAAGAGTATCTGTATCATCATCCAGAGGGATAATAGTCGTATTGGTAATTTTCATCTTTGATGTATTTTGATTATCTCTAGTTGGCATGTATAAAATAATAGTATCTCGCTTTAACTAGTCTAGATATGGCTTGTAATATTAATATCTAGATAAGTGGTTACTTTATAATGTTGATTATATTAGTTTAAAGAAATTATTGGTAATAGAAATCGGGTAAAGTTATAAATTTGATTTTTAGAGTAATCTAGATTATTTTATTAGGCAGTTTTCTTAATTAAAATGTGTATTTACAAACTGCCAAGTTGCTGCCTGAAAATGGAAGCTATTTGACGGGTTAAAAATTAATAATTGGTTATACGCGATAAATTGAAATTTTAAAAATTGATGTTTTTGATTTAATTGAGTAGTACAAAATACGGTTAATTATTAGGTGCCATTCCTTACTAGTATTGAGAATTAAATACCGGTAAGGGTGTTACATGTCACGCGATTAATGCAAAATTAGTGAATTTAATATGATGCGATCAAAACAAGGAAATCAGGTGAATTCAAATAAAAAATAATAGAATGAATAGATTAATAAAAAACTGTACAAAAAACAAATAAAGGCACCATAGCCTAAAAAGGGTGATCGCTAAACGTGCAGAGTTTCGCATGGCTTTAAAAAGGTGGCTCCTACGTCTGACTATATGAGGTTCAGATCTAAAGTAAAGGGTACCCGAACTGTCGCGAGGACATCGATTCAGGGGAATACGACCCTTATACCATACGAGGGTGAAAACCCCAAGAAATATAAGGACCGGTACTCCAGGAGCACATTACAACACTATACGAGGGTGAAAACCCCACAGAGCGAAGTAATCTCTCCCACTTAAGGGTTGAGGAGCTCGGGTAGAAAGCTCATGCATGAATGTCGGGGGGATTGAAAATTAAATCAAATCGAATTTTCAATTTTTTTTGTAAGACAACACAAGATCAACATTGGCCTGACTCTCTTAAAAATGTCCCAACGGAGTCGCGAAGCTGTCATCAGGGTTTTTCTTTCCCTTTGAAAAATATTATAAAAAGTATGTGTGTTTAGGGTATCAAAGAAGACGTCACTCGAAAAACGGGATGACGCTCCCAGCAGAATACCGTAAAAATTTAAAAAATGAAAAATGGAAAATTTTAGAAAATAGAAGGTGGAGTCGCCACCGGCCACTTTGGTGGGCTGGAAAGCATAAAAAATTTAACCAGAGATTCAAAATGTTTGGGTTCGGGAGTCGGATACGCTTGGGGAAGGATTAGCACCCCCCACAACGCCCAAAATTGGTACCGCGTCGATCTGGTGTTGTCATTGCAAGAAAACAAAATTTCAATTTTTTAATTCAAAATTTAATCCCAAAAGAACGGTCTAAGAATAACATTTCCTTATTTATGAAAACAGAGGAAGATGACACCTGAATGAGTCAGGATGTCACTTCCTAGCCGGTTACCCGAAATAAAGTGGAAAATATTCCCTTACATTGGCCGAGAGTTTTAAAAATATATCTGAAATGAAATAAAAAACATATATATATAGGTATAATAATATAATAATATGATATACATATATAATATAATATACATATACTATACATTGTGAAAAACAAGGAAACTCTACATATATAATATTATAATAATGTACCAATTATATGATTAAAATAATATACACATATACATATAAAATAATATAATACATATGTATATATACATAATAATAGTAATAATATTAAATATGAAAATATATTAATAAACATAAAAATAATATTAAATATAATAAAAAAAATAATTATAATTATAAATAATACACATAATAAACTATATATATTATCTAAATATATACATATACATTTCACATTAATATATATTATAAATAGATATATTATACTAAACATGTGTCATATGTATATGATAATAATAATAATAACAATAACAATAAATATAATATAATATATTAACAAAATAATTATGAAAATAATAATAATCATATTAACATATACAAAATAATATATACATATTAATAATATATTATATACTATGTAAATATACTAATATAATATATAAAGATAAAAAATTATATAAAAAAATAATGATAAATATATTAGTATATACTTTATAATATATACATAATAATATAATACTATAATATAATAATATATACATATGTAAAATACGTCATATGTACTAAGATTAAAAGAAACAAAAAAACAGTGCGGAAATAAATTAAAAATAATGTACAGGGGTGAAAAATAAATAATTTACAAAGATTGAGGACCGAATCTGCAATTAAACCCTCAAAATATGACGAAATTGAAGAGCACAGAATGTTGAGGGACCAGAAACATAAATAATCCATTTAGAACTGGTTAAAATGAATTTCAGGATCAAATTGCAAACCATTCAAAACCTTTAGGGACTGCGCAGGTAATTAAACCATGCGACAGTCCCAATTTAAAAAAAAACTTTTGGGGTGGAGGGACTATCCATGTAATTGTACCATTAAAAATTGGATTAAATTAAATTAGTGACCAAATTGAACACAAATTAAAACTTTCATGGACTTATTGAGTGATTATACCATGGGGCAGACACTTTTTAAAAAAGGGGATGGGGCGAAGGGACCAAGTGTGTAAATAACCCTATTTTTTAACCTAGTATATAAGTTACATTTTTTTAAAAAAAAGGTATTAATCCTCATTTGTTTCTAAAAAAAAAAAAACTCTCTCTTCTCTCCTTTTCTTTGTCGGGGATGGTGGCCGGTCGCCTACACCGCCGTCGTCGCCGGTGATCGGAAAGGTGAAAGGTTGCACCTTTTCGGCACTTCTCACCGCGTCAAGTTCAAATTCGAGGCCAGATTTTCGAACTGAAGCCCCTAGGCGAGTAGATCTAAAGAAAAAGTTTCGATTTATATTATTGTTTTACCTTTTTTCTTGCTTCGAATCTGAACCTCCTTTTTTTTTTTTCGATGTGTAGATCTGAAAATAGGAAAAAAATTATTCGAATCCCTTTTTTGAACCGAAAGCTTTTTTGTATTCGAATCTCTCTCCCTTTTATAGATCAGTTACATGGGTGGGGTTTTTATAACCCATTTTCTTACATATTTTTAAATCTAAAAAAAACTTGCATGCAACTTGTCTGAAATTTAAGCTCTGATTTTAGATCTTAATAACCTCAATATTTGTTGTTTTTCTAACAGGGGCGGTGGAGCAGGTGGCGATGACAGAGTGGGTGGTGGCAAGTGGTCGTTGGTGGCGCGCGTGGCCAATGACGCCACGCGTGACAGCCATGTGCATGGAATAGGATGAGTCAAGGGGCGGCGCCAGCTAGGGTTTCCTGATTAGGTTTATGTTTAGATTTAAGTTAGATGGGTTATTGGATATAGGCACGGGTTGAATTGTAATGGGTTATGGGTATTTAATTTGGGTCTGGGTTTTAATTGGGTGTGGTTTGTATTTAATTGGGCTCAAAGGCCCGGACTAAAATGAGTTACTACACCGTTATTTACCAAACAGGACCATAGAATTTTAATATCAACATTAACGATATTAAGTTGTTTATGTACACAAATGTAATAATAGTTTTGTGATTCTCTCCTATAATTTAAAAATGATGAGATAAAATATGGACCATAATGACACTCGTGAATCTTATTTTAAAGTTCAAATTTAGTTTTTTTTTTCATTATACAATTAGTACATAAACCTTGTGTGATATAAGGTTACAATAAATTAAATCAATTTATTAGTTAATAATTTATTTATAATTAATTTAAAATTTTATTTATAATGGTAATGAATTTGTGTATGTTTATGAGATATTTCGGTTACTATACTCTATATACCGATGTTTCGGTATGTAATGATTTTCTAAATATTGTTGTGGGTGTCGTGCGCCGAACTCAACACGGCGAAATTATTTATTACAAAATTACTAAACTGACAATTTTAATAAAAATGCTTAAAGCGGAACTATATGCCACATTGATGCATTCGATTGACTGGCCCACTCTAGAGCAGAGGGGAGTAAATGAAAAAAAAAGTTAATTGTCAAGGTCGATAGAAGAGAATTTTACGATATTTTAACCATTCAAATTCTAAAAAACAACGATTAGATAGAACAAAAAAGTTATATATAGTATTTTTTTATTAACAACGTATGATTTTATTGAAGAGTAAAATCATACATCAATTGTCATGTGCTTCATTAAAATTTTCATAACCTAAATAGAGAAAAAGAGTAGAAGCATAACAATTAAAAAACAACGCAACCAGAAACAACACCCAACAAACGAACCAAGAACCACTTCCCCAATCCCCATAACACACAACCCAACCATGTCCCTAACTGCTCCCACCAGCACCACCATCGGACGTCCCCCACCAACAACCATCTAGCATGAACGCAACCCCAAAAAAGCACCTCATGGCACCACATTTACCAACCATCTCGGAACAATGATGCTCGGTCTACTCCCTCTTTAGCGAGCGCGTCCGCAATGTCATTCGCCTCTCGAAATACATTCGTAAAACAAACACATGACAACGCCTCACAATGAGCATCAATCAAAATTAAAATGTCCCAAAATTTTTATGGGCGACGGTCCTTATGTGTAATCCAATTTAATACCACAACCGAATCCGATTCAACAATCAATTTGTCCCCATCCTACCAGCGTGACGCAACAAATAATGCTAGTACACACTCCACAACACATGCGTAAAACAAACGCATGACAACGCTTCACAATGAGCATCAATCAAAATTAAAATGTCCCAAAATTTTTATGGGCGACTGTCTTATGTGTAATCCAATTTAATACCACAACCGAATCCGATTCAACAATCAATTTGTCCCCATCCTACCAGCGTGATGCAACAAATAATGCTAGTACACACTCCACAACACGAAGTTATTATTTTTAATTTATTTTATATTAATTATTATTATGTAGTGATTTTTTTAGTATATGAATACCACTTTTACCGAAATTAAGTTCGAACAAATTCAAAGAGAAGAAAATGTAAACGAAAACAATATGACAAATAAATTGTTAGAAATGTTGAAATAGATAGAAGAGGAGCATATGGACACCATAGCCTCATTTGACACTTACGTCATGGGAGTAAGTAACATTCATTTTAGATTTTTTTAGATTAATAAAAAATTACAACACTAATATTCAACTTCTTGTTTTCTATTACTCAAGGAAAAGTAAAAGACAAAAAAATTGAGTAAACACTTTCTATTATTCAAGAAAGAATGGAATAACAAACAAATGAGGTGAGGGTAAAGTAATTATTTATAGTCAAACTTTCTTACGTCCAATGATTATAAATAATACAAATCAATGGTTAGGAATAGTCCCTATATTGATGTTATCTATCTAAGAAAATATAACCATTACTTGCAAGGCTTTGAGTAAATGCTTTCTATTATTCAAGAAAGAATGGAATGACAAACAAATGAGGTGAGAGTAAAGTCATTATTTATAGTCGAACCCTCTTACATACAATGATTATAAATAATACAGATCAATGGTTAAAAATAGTCCCTAGATTGATGTTATCTATCTAAAGAAACGTAACCATTACTTGCAAGGCTGCCAACTTTGTTTCCATATGTGGTGGGGGCATGATTTCGCTCAATCGTGCTATGTTTGTCGCAATCATATTCCCAAGGATAGTTTTCATAATTGTTCCGGTTAATCATATCAGCATTCTCTAAGGGGTGAGTTTTCTAGCAATGGAGTTGGACTAGCCCAAGAACTTGGACAAAATCTCTTGGGCAACATGTAATATGCTGGATTTAGTCCTTTGGTATGTGCTTATCTCGGTCATAGGCTGATCATCCGTGATATCCTCTCATTGGATATAATGACATCCTCATCGCATTTGATGATGAAACTCGACAATCTTGTCCTCGAATTGTTATAGTGCCTCGATTGGTTCCCAACTACCTTTTATCTCGCGAAGTCCCTTGCAAAGCACAAAGGACTTATGCCTTGGCACGTGGCTTGGTCGTCGAATTGCTCTGTCCACTTGGATGCTTTCTATCTCTTTCTCATAGGAAATCTTTACTCTTACTGGTGTCCTGCGTCACTTGCTCCGCTTAGAATTATCAACATTCTTATAGAAAAATTATAGCATGCTGATGTGGAATATGAGATGTGCCCTTAACTTTGGCGGCAACTCTAATTTGTAAGCCACATTGTCTACTCGCCTCACGACTGGAATGGACTCTCATATCGTCTCACGAGCTGCGTAGAGCTTCGACAACTGCATTTGTCATTGATGCTCTCGAAGACACGGTCCTAGTCCTAGCCCACAAGAACCTCTCTCATCAATGATCCGACAACTGCACTTGTGCCGGTGTTGGAAGCTTTTTCATTAACTTGAAATCACCTAGGAATCTCCCCAACCCACCATTTCTTTTAATGATGTTTAGCTCTTGATTTAATGCTTTCTTATTTTTGAACATAGTGTTTGTTCGATTATGATTTATAAGTTTAAAAATCGTGATTAATCAAATCAAATTTAAATTTTATTTTTAATTTATAATTAATTTTAAATATTTTAAAATATAAAATTAAGTATTTTACATTTGAAATAGTGAAATAGTTTTAAAATATTATACATGAATTAATAATTATTCTTCATTTACTTGAAAATTTAATTTTAAGAAGTATTTATGAAAAATACTTTAAAACTGACGTAAGGGATCATTTTCCCCCGAAGTAAACCTATATCAACAATGTTGCCTCTACTTTGTAATTGCATCAATTTCGCCCTCAAAGTCATTCAATTACAATAATTTTTCCCTTTAATCGACATTGGTCGTTACGATGTTGACGTGGTAGTCCACTATATTATTGTGTCAGTCCACGATGCTGACATGACAGTACATGTGTGATGCTGATGTGGCAGAAGGACTAAAATGATTTTTTAGCCAACTTCGAGGGCACAATTAATTTTTTTGCTGAATTCAAGGACTTATTTAATATTATGCTAAAAATAAGAATTTAAGAAATTATTAAAATTTTAAAATATCAAAACAATATTAAAATATTCATAAAAATTATTAAAAATAAAAATTCTTAAAATTTAAGAAAAAATTATAAAATTATAAATATGAAAATACATTTTAAAAAATGCAAAATAATAAAACCTTTCATCGTTAAAGACCTCAATTGTCCCTCTTCATTCTGATTTTATTCTTATTCCTTGAACACATTTTTAGTGGAATCAATTTTGTATTAGGGTAATAATAACACTCAAATTCTCCATTGATTTTCTATAAAAGGTAAATAAAACTAAACTTGTAACAAAAACATATCATTAGGGGTGGACAAAACTCGAGTCAACTTAAAAAATTTCAAAAAAAATTCAAGTTAATTTAATCGAGTTAAATTATCTTATTATAAAATTAAAAAACATAATTTTTGAATAAAATTAGATTTATAATTTAGTTTTTCTAGTTAAACTTTTACCTACTTGAATATCTAAAAAATTTAGTTTTTCTAGTTAACTTTATTGAAATTCCTAAGTTCTTGATCCATTTTATATGAATTGTATTGGGTTTTGATAAATTAAACTCGGATTTATGGTTTAATTGATGATTTATGATGAAAAATTGTGGAAATTCGTAGTGATCTGTTTTTGCTGAGTTAAGGATTAGTTTATAACTTGATTTTGATGTTTAAAATAATTATGAAGTGAGTTTTGATGATAGAATCCCGAGAATCTAATGAATCTCTAATTTGTTAGGTTGATAGTTAATAGATTTTTTAGATGTTGTGGTTGATTATTGGTTGTTGGAGGTACGAGATTGTTTTAGGTTGTTGATTAGATATTAATTGATGTTATTTGAAGGTTGAGATTCGTAGTTGTGGGTTGAGTTGAGGTTTTTGGTGAATCGATGATGTTTTCGATTGTTAAGATAGAGTGTTGTGGAGGACTATAGTTGGGTGCTGTTAATTATTGTATTGTTGTGAGTTTGGGTGCATTGTAATGCATTGAAATCTCTGTTATTATGTGTTTGAAACAGGGGAAAATAGTTCGGAAGCGAATCTTGGTGTTGAGGGGTTGCCGAAGGCTTGATTTGACATCGGCAAAGGAGGCGTTGCTTTTTCGGTGAGTGAAACGACTAAGAATAGCTTTTCAAAGGTTTGAAAAGGTTTAATGGGAGTCTAGACTAAGCTCGATACGCTAGTCTAAGCCTCGAAGTAAGTAAAGTGGTTTTCTCTCTCGATTTTGGTTGGCAAATGATTTGTGAAATGCATTGGTTAAGTGAATGTTTACCTCATGTTTTATGCATGGAATGAGCATGGTTTTAATGCTGGAAATTGATATGAAATGATGATAAATGTGTTTGGAAAGTAATGCATGATTTTAAAGAATATTATGAACATGGTTTAGTGCATGTTAAAGTGATTTGATTAATGCATAAGAAAACAATGAGGTATGTTTATGAAAGTGAATTATATTGGCAAGTGGTGAAATGGACCGGCCATAGGGTTTAAAGTGCACTATAATAAGTCACCCGTGGTTGTAGAGGTGGTACGGGAGTTACTTACTCTAACCATGTGAACCCCAATATTGTCGAGGTGACATTTAAATGGCATTTACTCCAGCCAAGAGCTGTAGAGGTTGATGCGTCGAATGTGTTTACTCCAAGTTGGAGGATTAGCCTTGGTAGTGTAGAGGTGGTGTATGTGTTGCACGACTCCATGCCATTGAGCTGGATCTCTTGGGAAATCCGTGTATCCGATGTTACCGATGTTAATGATGGTTTTATGGAAATGTTGTTGTTAAGATGGATCACTTGTAAGCCAATATAATGTTTTAAATGTATCATATTGATGGATTGATTTGGAATAAAGTGTTTACACATGTTTTACTCCTTAAGCTTTGCATATGGGATGTTATGCATGGGAAAGGCTTAAGTAGAGGGAATTGCATATGAGATTATGTTGTGGAATCCATGATACATGTTACATATGGTTTAATATGCTGATTTTGTAAAGACTAAGTGCATGTTTTGAAAGAATGGCATATTTGTTTTGGAATGGTTTTTAATTGCATTGGATGATGGTTTGTGTTTCGAGCGTTCCTCACTAAGCAATGATAGCTTACGCTCTTTTTTATCATCAATGCAGATTGATTGCGTGCAAGTGGCCTAGCAAGCAAGAAGGGAATTCCCAAGACTTGAATTACCAAAGTATGTTTGAGTTTTAAGTAGTAATAAAGGCAATGTGGCTTAAATGTTGTTGGGAGGGTTTGAGTGGTTATTTCTCTGATTGAGCAAGTTTATATTGTTGTTTTGACTTGAGATAAACTTGGTTTGCTGGATTTTACATGTGTTTTATGTTTTGGGTTGCTTGAGTATTAGGAAGCATGCCTTTAGTTACCTTTGAAGCATGTTGATCATCTTTTGATAATTGATCTATGGTAGTTTGATGGTAAATGATCTATGATGATGTTACTTGAGTGTTAGAGGCATGTTAGAATATTTAGAATCTTTAAATATATGTTAAAACAACAAATTTTGACAATTCAGGTCAGGGTGTATCGATACGCTTGTTCCCGTATCGATACTGGCAAATGTTTCTAGGCAAAGCGTATCGGTACACGGGTTATCGTATCGATACGGGTCTTCGGTTTTAAGCATAGTGTATCGATACTCGAGGAGGTGTATCGATACGGTTTTGAGCTACTGGAATTCCGAATTTTGTAAAGGCTCAGGCGTATCATTACACTTGCCCGCGTATCGATACGGGTGGCAGTTAAGTTAGTTAAAAGTATGTTTTAAGGTTTTTGTTTTCTCTCGTTTTAGTCTATAAGTGATATACATGCAATTAAATGAGTTTAAATGATCGTTTTGACTTGAAATTTCATCATTATGCATGTAATTGGTTTAATTGAGGATTGGTAACTTTAATTACGAAATTGGTCCTTCGAAATAATGGAAATTATAATTGGGTCCCTGGGTGTTATGTATGCAATTGGATGGGTTCGGATGATTGTATTAAGTTGAAATTTGGCATGTATACGTGTAACTCGACTAATTGAAGATTGGTAAAGAAAATTATAAGTAAACCTTTATAGATTTGCAGATTTGCGCTTTGGTCCCTATTCTTGTACCGCAGTCAATTGGATATCGATTCGATGCCCGATTGAGTTGGGTTTTCATCCGTTGTATACATGTACATGTAGGGTAATAACCAACATCTAGATAAGATAAAAAATAAAAAATGGATGTTTTTCCAAACTTTTTCTTCACAGTTTACTTCTGTAAACCTAATGTACCTCGTGTCGTTCGGTCTTGCGACTAGGCCGGGTCAAGGGGGTTACATTTGGTGGTATCAGAGACAGGTTATGATTGTTGGGGGTAGGTTATGGTTGGTTATGTATGTTGGGAGTTGTTTGAAATGTATGTTGATTGAATTGACTTGATTGCTATAGACAGTGATAGATTGTATGTTATATGCCATGTTGGGGTATGATTTAGGACACATTGCCTTATTACTATCGATGGAAAATGTTTTGATTTGAAATGGAAATCTTGGACCCTTGCTTGAAGATGGCCTAACCGTTTTTATTTTGGTGTTATCATGCCATAGATTCTTTGTTTACAATGCCACCGAGGAGAGAATTACGTTTTAATGCGAATGAGGGAGTCAAGATGATGAGAATAATGTTTTGCTTGAGGGGTTGCCACCTCCTCCACCGAATCCACCTGCGGGTGTGGAACAAGTACCACCTGTGCAAGCTGGGCCAGCACTAGGTGATATGACGCCTTTGATACAGGCAATGACGGGAGCGTTCCAAACCGCGATGGCTGGAGTGCAGGTGCCTGCACCAGCACTGATTGCTGCTGCTAATTCGGGATTACCCTTAGAGCGTTTACGTGGCTTGGGAGGGGTCGAGTTTAGAGGGTTGTCGCTTGAGGCTTCTGAGGAGTGGTTTGCCAGCACGAATCATATTTTGGATCAGATGGGTTTTTCTGATGCTCGTAAGCTGGGATGTGATGTATCTCTGTTGTAGGGAGATACGTATAGCTGGTGGACTACGATGATTGCAAGTATGGAGGCGGACAATGTAACATGGGAAACCTTCCGGTCTGTATTTCAAAAGAAGTATCTCAGAGCTAGATGCCAAGATAAAAAGAAATGCAAGTTCATGGCTTTCTTGCAGGGAGATATATCGGTATTTGAGTATGAGATACAGTTTGTGAGGCTGAGTCAGTATGCTTCTGAGCTGATGCCTGATGAGTGGAGTCGTTGTGACCGCTTCTATTACGGATTGACGCAGGAGGTTAAGACATATATGTTGGCTGCTGAGTATGTTGATTTTGATGTATTGGTTTCGAGAGCCAAGGATATTGAGCAGAGTTTGGGTTTGACATCCCATGCTGGAGGATTCGGTCATGGTAAGAGAGCTGCTGATGCTAATGCTGGGGGTGGCCGATATAAGAGGCATCGTGATCAAAGATATTGACCCGAGCTTGGGAGAAGAGGTTAGCTAGGGTAGAGTTCCGGATGTGGGATACCCGAGTGTGTTCAGTGTGGAAAGAAGCATTTAGAGGTTTGCTGGAGGTCAGATAGAGTTTGTTAGGGTTGTGGATCTCGAGACCATGTTAGACGCGATTATCCTCAGATTGGACGAGCTGGGCCAGTTCTTGCGTCTGTTGCAGCTAATGGTTGCTGGAGTTGTGGGTCGGCTGATCATGTGAGGCGTGACTGCCCTGTGTTAGCTAGAGGTGCGCATGTTCCTGCACCTGTTGTGGCTGCCCCAAGAGGTTGAGGGCGTGGACGAGGACATTTTCAGTCGAGAGATGGTGGGCGTAGGACTGTGGCACACACTGTTGCTATTCAGCCGGATGGTGGTGGTCCTGTGAGGGTGTATGCACACCAAGAATGACACAACGATACCGATGTGATTGCAGGTACCTTTACTTTGCAATCTTTGTCGTTATTTTCTTTGGTTGATTCTAGTTCCACACATTCGTATATTCTTAGTGAGCATGCCCAGTTGCTTGATATACCTGTAGAGATTTTGAATGTTGGGGTTCGAGTAACTAGTTCTTTGGGTGAGACAGTTATGGTTAGGAAGTTGTACCGAATGTGTCTTTTGATGGTGCAAGACCATGTGTTCGCTGTGGATCTGATGGAATTTCCATTCCATGGTTTTGATGTAATATTGGGGATGGGTTGGCTATCTGAGCATATGGCAGCTATGGATTTTGAAACCAAACAGATAACCATGCGTCTTGCCGATGATTATGAAGTTGTGGTGGTTGGTGAGAACATAAAGTTCATGTCTAATGTTGTTTCGGCTTTGGAAACAAGTCAAATGTTGGAACACGGATATCATGCGTATTTGGCCTATGTTATGAATCCTGGATCCAAGGATGTGTGTGTGCAAGACATCTGCACAGTTTGTGATTTTCTGAGAGTTTTCCCTGAAGAGTTACTGGGGTTACCGCCAGATAGGGAGGTGGAGTTTAAAATCGAGACGTATGTTGATTCGACACCGGTGTCCATTGCACCGTATCGCATGGCACCTAAAGAGTTGAAAGAGTTAAAGACACAACTCTAGGAGTTGCTTGATCGGGGGTTTATTAGACCAGTGTTTCACCCTGAGGTACGCCGGTGTTATTCGTGAAGAAGAAAGATAGCACAATGAGGATGTGTATCGATTATCGACAACTAAATAAGTTGACGATTAAGAACAAATATCCCTTATCGCAGATTGATGATTTGTTTGATCAATTCCGAGGTGTATCAATATTTTCTAAGATTAACTTGAGATCGGGATATTATCAGTTGAATGTGAAGGGTGAGAATGTGCCAAAGACTACCTTTCGTACGAGGTATAGGCATTACGAGTTCTTAGTGATGCCGTTTGGGTTGACCAATGCACCAGCTGCGTTTATGGATATGATGAATTGGGTGTTTCATGAGTACTTAGACCAATTTGTGGTAGTGTTTATTGATGATATTCTTGTGTACTCTCGTACTGAAAAAGACCATGATAAGCACTTGTGGATTGTGCTTCAAAGATTGCTGGATAATCAATTATATGCTTAGTTGAGTAAATGTGAATTTTGGTTGAAGGAAGTAGTTTTTCTTGGACATATTGTGTCGGCTGAGGGAATCCGTGTAGATCTACAAAAGATTGAGGCTGTGGTGAGTTGGAAGCCACCTAGGTTAGTGACGGAGGTACGTAGTTTCCTTGGGTTGGCTGGATATTATCGCCGGTTTGTAGATGGATTTTCGAAGATTGCTACACCTTTAACCAAGTTGTTACAGAAGAACGTTCATTTTGAGTGGACGGAGGATCGTCAGCAAGCTTTTGAAAAGTTAAAGGAAGTTTTGACGCAAGCTCCAATCTTGATTCAACCCAAGTCGGGAAAAGAGTTTATGGTATATAGTGATGCATCATATGTTGGTTTAGGGTGCGTGTTGATGTAAGATGAGAAGGTTGTGGCTTATGCATCTAGGCAATTGAAGGTGTACAAGCATAACTATCCTATTCATGATCTTGAGCTTGCCGCGGTGGTGTTTGTGTTAAAGATTTGGAGGCATCATCTTTATGTTGAGAAGTGTGTAGTGTATGCGGATCACAAAAGTTTAAAGTATTTGATGTCGCAGAAAAAGTTGAATCTTAGGCAACGACGGTGGTTAGAGTTACTTAAAGATTATGACTTGGCCATTGAGTATTATCCGGGTAAAGCAAATGTGGTAGCAGATGCTTTGAGTAGAAAAGTTGTGGTTGAGTTGAGAGTTATGTTTGCTCGATTGAGTGTAACTCGTGATGGAGGCTTGTTAGCTGAGTTGCAGGTGAAGCCATCGCTGTGGCAAATGATAAAAGAGAAACAACCGTATGATGATGAGTTGGTACCTCATGTTAGGGATATCTTGGATGGGAAACCATCAGATTTTCATTTTAATGATGATGGGGTGTTGTGTGTTAAGGACCGGGGAGTGGTGTCGCAGGATGAGGAGTTGAGACGTATCATCTTGACCGAGGCTCATTCTAGACCTTTTGCTATGCATCCCGATAGTACCAAGATGTATCAGGGTTTGAAGGGGAGTATTATTGGGTTGGTTTGAAGAAGGATGTGGCTGATTTTGTTGCTAGATGCATGGTGTGTCAGCGTGTTAAAGCTGAGCATCAATTTCCTTACGAGTTGTTGCAACCGTTGAGGATACCAGAATAGAAATGGGAGAGAATCACCATTGATTTCATGTCAGTGCTACCTTTGACACCGACTAAAAAGGATTCCATTTGGGTGATCGTGGATCGGTTTACAAAGTGTGCTCATTTTCTGCCGGTGCATACGACGTATACTTTGGATAATTTGGCTGATCTTTACATCGCAAAGGTCATGAAGTTGCATGGAGTGCCTAAGTCGGTTGTGTGGGATAGAGATTCGAGGTTTACAGCAAGGTTCTGGGAATGTTTGCATATAGCCCTGGGTATCCGGTTGCATTTTAGCACTTCGTATCATCCTCAGACAGATGGACAGTCTGAGCGTGTGATCCAGATCTAGGAGGATATGTTGAGGTGTTGTATTATCGAGTTCCAAGGAACCTGGGAAAAGCAGTTGCCGATGGTGGAGTTCGCTTATAATAATATCTATCAAGCGAGTATTCAAATGGCACTGTATGAGGCCTTATATGGTAGGAGGTCTCGTACGCCTTTGTGTTGGGCGGAGGTTGGGGAGAAGTATATTTCTATGCCCCATGATTTGAAAGACACTTGTGAGAAGGTGAAGCTTGTTTCTGATCGCTTGAAAGCGGCATCCGATTGACAGAAATCCTACGTGAATTTGAAGCGTAGAGAAGTGGAGTACGTTGTTGGCGACAAAGTGTTTTTGAAGGTTTCACCTTGGAAGAAGGTGATGCGCTTTGGGCGCAAAGGGAAGTTGAGTCCGAGGTTTATCGGGCCGTATGAGATTTTGGATCGTGTGGTTCCCGTAGCTTATCGGTTGAGGTTTCCACCCAAGTTGGAAAAGATTCATAATGTGTTTCACATTTCGATATTACAGAGGTATCGGTCGGATCCCTCTCATGTTATGCCGATTGAGGATGTTGAGTTGAGGCCGGATCTGACTTATGATGAGGAACCAGTAGAGATCCTTGATACCAGTAGTAAGGTTCTGCGTGGGAAGACGGTAGAGCTCGTTAAAGTGTTATGGCGGCATCGAGGAGTTGAGGAGGCTACTTGGGAGAGTAAGTTGGACATGAAAAAGAAGTTCCCGCATCTTTTTCCTCCATGTAAATTTCGAGGACGAAATTTCTTAAGAGGGGGAGAGTTGTAACGCCTCGATTTTGGGCTTAGGAGTTTTAAAGAACGGTTTAGTTGGTTCGTTGGACAGGGATTAGAGATTCGAGCCAGATTCAGGATTTAAATTGGATTAAATATTTTTATTGAAGATAAAAATATGGAAAATAGTCTAAAATCATTATTAAATATATAAATGATTTTGGTAGAAACAAGTTTGGAAAATGGAATTGGGAAATGGGACATTTTAGATTAGTGACCAAAATGCAAGTTTGCAAAACTGTTTTTAGTGACTGTTTTGAAAATGGGTCAAAACTTTGAATCTTTAAGGAGCTATTAATCCAAAAAGGGTTTCATCAGATTTCTCCCTTTAATTAATTATTTTTAATTAAGTTTTAGGAGGTATAAATAGGGGAGAGAATTAATTAAACACAATTAAGACTTTTAAAAAGAATTTCACATAATTAACTTTGTAACTCATTTCTCTCAAATTCTCTCCAGCCAAACATATTTCCAGCTTCAATTTCTTCATGTAAAATTAGGATTTCAAAGAGTTTTTGATTTCCAATTGATTTCTAAAGCTTTTACATCAAATACTTATTATTTCTACCTTGATTTTCATGGTTTATAAAGCAATTAAGGGGAGAAATTAGCATTGGAGGTAAGGATTCGTTCTTCTCCTCTAATGAAAGGTTCTTTATTGAAATTTCTAAGTTCTTGATCCATTTTATATGAATTGTATTGGGTTTTGATAAATTAAACTCGGATTTATAGTTTAATTGATGATTTATGATGAAAAATCATGGAAATTCGTAGTGATATGTTTTTGTCGAGTTAAGGATTGGTTTATAACTTGATTTTGATGTTTAAAATGATTATGAAGTGAGTTTTGATGATAGAATCCCGAAATCTAATGAATCTCTAATTTGTTAGGTTAATAGTTAAGAGATTTTTGAGATGTTGTGGTTGATTATTGGTTGCTGGAGGTATAAGATTGTTTTAGGTTGTTGATTAGATATTAATTCATGTTGTTTGAAGGTTGAGATTTGTAGTTGTGGGCTAGGTTGAGGTTTTTGGTGAATCGATGCTGTTTTTAGTTGTTAAGATAGAGTATTGTGGAGGACTATAGTTGGGTGCTGTTAATTGTTGTGAGTTTGGATGCATTGTAATGCATTGAAATCTCTGTTATTATGTGTTTGAAACAGGGGAAAATAGTTCGGAAGCGAATCTTGGTGTTGAGGGGTTGCCGAAGGCTTGATTTGACATCGGCAAAGGAGGCGTTGCTTTGTCGGTGAATGAAACGGCTAAGAATAGCTTTTCAAAGGTTTGAAAAGGTTTAATGGGAGTCTAGACTAAGCTCGATACGCTGGTCTAAGACTCGGAAGTAAGTAAAGTGCTTTTCTCTCTCGATTTTGGTTGCCAAATGATTTGTGAAATGCACTGGTTAAATGAATGTTTACCTCCTGTTTTATGCATGGAATGAGCATGGTTTAATGCTGGAAATTGATATGAAATGATGATAAATGTGTTTGGAAAGTAATGCATGATTTTAAAGAATATTATGAACATGGTTTATGCATGGTTTAGTGCATGTTAATGTGATTTGATTAATGCATAAGAAAACAGTGAGGTATGTTTATAAAAATGAATTATATTGGCAAGTGATGAAATGGAAATGTTAAGGAAATGTTATCTGATATAATTGGCCGGCCATATGGTTTAAAGTGCACTATAATAAGTCACACGGGTTACCGTATCGATATGGGTCTTCGGTTTTAAGCATAGTGTATCGATACTCGAGGAGGTGTATCGATACGGCTTTGAGCTACTGGAATTCGAAATTTTGTAAAGGCTCGGGCGTATCGATACGGGTGGCAGTTAAGTTAGTTAAAAGTATGTTTTAAGGTTTCTATTTTCTCTCGTTTTAGTCCATGAGTGATATACATGCAATTAAATGAGTTTGAATGATCGTTTTGACTTGAAATTTCATCAGTATGCATGTAATTGGTATAATTGAGGATTGGTAACTTTAATTATGAAATTGGCCCTTCTAAATAATGGAAATTACAGTTGGGTCTCTGGGTGTCATGTATGCGATTGGATGGGTTAAGATGATTGTATTAAGTTGAAATTTGGCATGTATGCTTGTACCTCGACTAATTAAAGATTTGTAAAGCAAATTATAAGTAAAACTTTATAGATTTGCAGATTTGCGCCTTGGTCCCTATTCTTGTACCACAGTCAATTGGATATCGATTCGATGCCCAATTGAGTTGGGTTTTCTTCCGTTGTATACATGTACATGTAGGGTAATAACCAACATCTAGATAAGATAAAAAGAAAAAAATGGACATGTTTTCGGAGTTTTTCTTCACGGTTTACTTCGGTAAACCTAATGTAGCTCGTGCGGTTCGATCCTGTGACTAGGCCGGGTCAAGGGGGTTACAATTTCAAGGCGAGAAGTTCTATATAGGAAGAACTTGTAGATTGAAGAATCCATTCAGAGAAAGCAAAAGGTTCTATATAGGAGGAACCTATAGTTCCAATACTTGATGGTGAAAAAGTTATATATAAGAACTTGCAACTTGAAGATTTTGCCAAGAACAAGCTGAAAAGTTCTATATAGGAAGGACTAGCAACTCGAAAAGCTTCAGAAAGAGGAAGAATGACCAGTTCTATATAGGAGGGACTCGTGGCTCGGATTTTTGGTCAAGTAAGTAGGACAAAAATTAGTGTTTATGATCTTTGTTTTATTCTCATTTCACAAGAATACGCAAAGAGAAGCATTTGTAATTACTAATTTTTGTCTGAATTTTATTATTATTAGTATTATTTTAATAGTAATATTATTAAAATAAAATCAATAAAAAATAAAAAAGAGAAAAGTAAAAAGTAAAAAGTAAAAGTAATATATATATATATATAATAAAAGAAAAAGAAAAAAAGTGAGCATGGCTCACATTGTGCCACGTCCCCACCAATTGCCTATAAAAGGCAGTGGGGGAAATGGCAAAGGGCAGCCCGAGTAAAGGCAGCCAAAGAGAGCACTGCTCTCGGCTTGCCAGGGGAAAAGAAAAATACTCTCTGCCCCAGCTGGTTCGATCCAGCATTCGATCGAAAGTTTTTCCGTGGTCTGATCGAGTTGATTTTTGGACCATGACCCGAGAGCATGAAGATCTCGATGGGGGTCGGTCGAAGTTTTTCATCCAAGCTTCTAGTGGGGTAAGATTCGATATTTATTTTTGTATTTATTTAATATTTTATTTAGATATATGATAATATATAGTATTTTTATTATGTATTTTAATTATTGGCATTTTTTTTATAAATATTTGTGTATGTTATAATAGATATAGTTCTCAGGGTCTCGGTATACTGTTAGAAGTGGAATCTCGGGTCTCCGGGTGTCATCTCTTTTGGTACCATTGACCGTGAGATTTTTTTATTCGAATTAATGCCATATTCATGCATCTTATTTTGTTGTATATAGTGTTAGGCCTCTTATTTCGGTATTCCAGTGGGAGTGTCATCACAGTCTCCTAGTGTCATCTCCTTTGGTACCGTGGATATTGAGGCAAACTTAATATTCGAACTATGCATTTTATGAATTAATTATTAAATTGAATTTTGTATTTTTTTAATAATTACGATACGAACCCTTAGGTACCAATTTTGGGCGTAGCGGGGGTGCTAACCATTCCCCGTATGTAACTGACTCCCGAACTTAGAATCTCTGGTCTTGTTTTCGGTGTCCGGTCTACCTTATCCAAGTGACCGGTGGCGATTCTATATTTTTCAAAATACGAGCTTTCAAAGAATTCATTTTTTTAAATAATTTTTCGATAAAATTGGGAAACACTCCCCCTATACGATTTCTTAATTTTTCGTAGCGGCCTCGGAAAATTAGTCGCTACAATCTTCTATCGTTGAGATCTATCTTTTCCTTTGCTCCTTATTTCTCATCCTTGCTTACTTTTTTATTTTTTTATTTTTAATAAATAATTTTAGCTTTGTGGCACGTTTTATTCTACCTTTTAGTTTTTTTATCTTTTGACACATTTTTTTCTTTTAATTTCTTTATCGGTCGTTTGGTCGTTTTTTTATTTGATTTTCTATTAGGGTTAAATTTGGCGTCGTCACGACTAATTAAGATGAAACTTTTTTGGTTATCCTACTGATATTTTTGTTTTGGACGCTCAAATTGAATTTGGATATACGTTCACAATCATCATTTCTTGTTCGGGACTGAGTTGTGATAATGACCGTGTTGTCAATGTGCTTTATTGTAATATGCATTGTTATGTTGTTTGTTGATGGTTTTACCTTTTATCGTCAATCTTTTGTGATGGTTGTATCTATCTTTTGTTTCGAGTCTTTGGGTTGGACTTTTACCTTTTTCTAGTCCTATTGTAATCTCGAGACACTAGTTTCTTGTTTCAATGGTTATATGAATATGTCCAGATTAGATGTTTTTGTTTACTGGGTTGTAAATTTTCATTGTAATTTTAAATATATCAATGTTCAATAAAACTAACAAATTTTAATTTTTTTAAAAAAGAATTATTTCAATTACCGACCATCATTCCCGCTTGTTGGCTTTGTTCAGACTTCAGAGCGCCCGAGCAACATGGTCGGTGCCTAGTGAGAGAGAAGAAAAAGTTTGTTTCAATTAATCTAAGGCATAATGCTAAAAAATACCCCTAAGATTGAACTGAATAGTCATTTTGGTCTCTATTCGTTTTTGAACCAATTTAACCCTCCAACGTTTTATTTTGGGTCAAGTGACCCCTTTGTGGATGTAAATTGTTAGTCAATTGACGATAAACAACTTGAAATGACGTGACAAACCTGCATGGCAGTGCACGCTGTGAAAGCAGTGTCATACAAACAAATATGCTGACTTTACATAATGATACAACAGTCAAAAAATATTTGTATAAAATATAAAATATTTTGTTCTTTTGGCGCGCCATTCTGTCAATTCATTTCAAGTTGTTTATCGTTAGTTGACTAACAGTTTTTATCCGTAGAGGAGTCATTTTAACCCAAAAAAAAACGTTGAAGGTTAAATTGGTTCAAAAAATGAATATAGGCCAAAAAAATTATTCAATCAAACGTTAAAAGTATTTTTTGACTTTATACCTTAATCTAATTTCAATGCAATTTGATTACATCATAAAAAACAATAATATGAACTCAATCAAGTCAAATTCAAGAATAATTCAAATCATAAATGATTCAAATTCAGATCGATTAAAACTTCAAATGGCTCAAATTTGTCGCCAAACCTAAAAAAATTTCTCATAAGATGATCTGATCCGAAAACTGTGTTTAGAAAATCCAAACGACATGAACTTGAAATAATCTAACATTAAAAATTTTAAAACATGAATTAGCACGATATGAATTGACCCAACTTAAAACCAATCTAACCTAACCAATTAAAAAGTCAACATATTATATCACGAACATAAAATAAAAATAATTCCACTGATGGCTTAAATGATGATACGTGTCCTTAAATTATTTTAAAAAATTTAAAAAGTAAATAAATATAACACTTGTTATTATCTTTAAAATTATTTATAGAATCATTTTTCATATACGGTGTATCAAAGAATAAAAACTATAAATGAAAATTACATGGATATATAAAAATTATATAATATAAATTAATATATCAACTTATAGTGTAACACCCAAAACTCGGTGCCACATTGGGCCTGAGGCCCAAACCCATTTATGAAAATTTGTGAGCGAGTTTAGTCCAAATCCATGCTTCATAAACCATAATAATAATAAGAGTTATACAATTTTGCAAACGTTGCTTTGGAGCTCCGATTTTTAAAACATGATAAATAAGCATTCAATATGGAAATAAGCAAATAAGGTTACAGTTACAAAATATAAGGGTCCTATGAATACATTGCCCCTACAAATCTAGGTATTGTACTCTTCACATATCGATGAGCTGAAGTCCTACTCTGATGGCTCCTTGTAAAGCACGCAGCAACCTAATAACCTGCATAAGGAAATGACAATTCCAAACGCTGAGCTCGAAAGCTCAGTGGATACACCTCTATTCTACTATGCTTCATACACCTCGAAAGCTCGGTTCGGGTTCATTTTGGTTCAATTAAAATTCAGATCGATTTTGGTTCGGTTTGTTTCGGTTTTGGATCAAATTTTGGGTCATCATGTTCAGGTCGATTTTGGGTCTCGGTTTGGGTAAACCGGTTCGATTTTTGGGTCTCGGGTTAAGTTTGCCTGGTCTATTCAAACCTTCCATTTTCCTTGAGCCTTAAAGTGTTCACCAAGCTCTCTAACTACAAAGATGGATGGTAAATGTGTCACAACACTAGTAGAGAGATTGAGAAACTAAAAACACAGCTCAAAAAGGAAATGGAGCCCCTCAACTCCCCATTCCCGTTCTCCTCCATCAACCCTCATTAAAACCCAACCTCCACCATTGTAATCCAAACTTACCTTGAATGGTAGATCCTTCCAAGCTAACTAAAACTCCCTTAACAAGCAAAACGAGATTCACACCCCAAAACCTTAAAGATCCCACCTTTAACACTCAACTTGGGTGAGAAATGAGGGTAGGGGAAAGAGAGCAACAAAGAACAAGGGTGACCTCACTCACCTTACACGTGTAGAGAATTAAACACCCATCAGCCTCCCCCTAACATCCAACCATGCTTTTACCAAAATGACCCTTCCAACAATATCTCAACTTTAGCCCACAACACATAAAACAAGCCCAAAAGATGCTCAAGGTCTTATTTTCGACCCAACACTCGAAGCCCAACACTCGGGTTAACCCGACTCTCGGATACTAAAATTCGGGTCGTGACATATAGAATATGAAATAATTTAAATATCAATAAAACACATGTTGACAATTTCTAGAGCATATGGTTAAAGCTCTCGGTTGATACCCTTCCCCTAGGTTGTGGATTCAAGACCAATTAGGAGCAAAATTCCCCTTCGTCTCCCTATAGGTAAAAATTGTTCAAAAAATATCAATATAACACATAACTATAAACAATGGTGGATCCTTTAAAGGACTAGAGGGGGCCATGCCCCCTCCAATTTTAGGAAATTTAAATTTTACCTCTAATTTTTGAAATATTCAATTTGGCCCCCTCAAAATTATGAATATTTTTAATTAAATTTCCTCTCAAATTTTTTTAAAGTTCTTATTAAATCTCTCAAAATTATTAAAAATTTTAGTTAAACCCTCAAAATTTTTGAAAATTTTCGTTTAAGTCTCCAATTTTTAAAAATTTAAATTACCCCCAAAACTCTTATCCCAAGTTTAGCCACTGACTATAAATAAAACGTGAATATACAAACTCTAATTATAAAAGTATATTTTAATCCATGGAAAGTATAATTTAATACATAATAGTATTACATTTTGACCCTCATAAAATGATAAAATTATAATTTAGTTCCTTTAAAAATTGTAAAGTTAGAAATCAATAAATGAAAATTTTATATTTTCACTCATAAAAATAACAATACAAATTCGGTTCCTCCGGAATTTTTTTACTTTACCATTGAATTTTTTTAGTATTCGTAATGTAATCTCATATAGTATTTGTTCAGTTTTAACAATAAAAGTCATGCATATTCTACAAATAAAGATGCTCAAACTTAAATTTTCTATAAAGAATAATATTTTCTTTTTTATTGGGACTATTCCTTAGGTTCCACCTTTAATACTTAGATTCAATACAAAAAAAAAGTTTTTTTAATTATTTTTATACATTTTACATTATATTATTTTGAGTTATTTTATTTTGTTCAATTAATATGTTCGTTGTATTTATTTTTGTGACACTTTTTTTCCTCAAGGTTGTATTTAACCTCATCTTTCTAGATGACGTTTATTATATTATATTATTGATCTATCTCTGTTTTGGATCATTAAATTGAATATTAACATACGTTTGCAACAGTGACTGATCTAAAATTTAAAATTAGGGTTCAAAATAATTATTTTTCAAATGGGGATGCAATTTTTCATTTTCTCCCTCTACACACTAAATTAAATTTTTTTAAAAAAAATTAACACTAAAATTCCCCCAAATAATAGGGGTGCAAATACTCCCCTCATTATACGTTCAAAAAAATGTTTCCCTCAAAGGTCATGTAGCTCTGGCAATGATTTACAATTACTGAAAATAAGTTAAGATTAAGTTGCATAACTCGTTTTTTATTTGATTTTATCTTTTTTGAAAAGATTATATCTTATTTTTAAATAACTCGCTTGTACACTATACGGTTTTAGAAGAAATGTAACGATTTGTTCATTCTTATTATATAGATTTTTTATAATTTTCAGATATATGTTTATTTTATAAAATTAGTTGGAATTAGGTATTAGTTAAAAACAAAATAAACTCAACTAACAAGAAAAGGACGCAAAACCATAGCGCGCGAGCCAGGTGGTTATTCAAAAGACTTGCATCCTTCTACCTACCTTCCAAAAAAAAAAAATCCTTTCTACCGACCTTCAAAGTTCAACCCCCAACCAAAAAAAAAAACTTATATACTTACTTTTTCAACCATTTTCCTTTCGGTCAACTTACGTTTTTTGTCCCTCTGTTATATTTAAATTGGTATTTTAGTCCCTACACTTCTACTCGCTGGATAATCTTTCCATTTTATATTTTAGTCTGTTAGTCCAAATAGTTCAATATTGTTTATTCTCCTGATTAAATTACTATATTATTATTTTTAAATCATCTTTTCTAACTCATCACACCAAGGACAGATCTTGACATTGAATTTTGAAGGGACAATTAGAAAACTATAAAATTTTCAAAAACATTGACAATCATCAAGATAAAAATTTAAAATTTTTGGGAAGTCATTATCTATATATAAATATTAAAAAATGAAGGGTCATAAAATAAATTTTCAAAATTTTGGGAGCCCAAACTCACATGGCTCCTCCAATTGAATTATTCTCTGCATTGAAAGGTTGTTTTTTTTAAGAAAAATCTGCATACAGTGCTTTAAATTGAACAAATGACATGTCAAATTAAACTATATAATTGCAGAATTAAATAAAAAATTTGGATCACTCATGTACCTTGATATTGCAACAAGGTGACAAACTACTTAAACAAAATTTTCGTTGGATATGGATCTTAATTTTTTGCTTGGAACTTGCTTCTTGAAGATGTGATTGTGTCTAATGTCTGAATAACTTAGTTCTTCATTGTTCAAAAAAAAAAAAAAAGAATAACTTAGTTCTTTTGGACCTTTAGGGGTCTTCTGATTTGTTAAAAAATACAAGGATCGAATTTTAAAATTCATTATAATTGAAGGACCGAGCACAATTTGACCTTTTGCTTTTTTATATATAAACGAAATTAGAGTACTAAATCTCAGAAGGCAAATAAGAGGATTTGAATCTTAATCCTAAGCCACAAATATTAACGGTCTTTCTTCATTTTCTCTTAAGAAATATAACAACGTCCAAAATTCAGTTAAAAAATTAAAAGTTAAAAACATGGCGTCGTTGTTTCAAAGCAAAAACCAGATTATTTTCTCCTACGAGAACACCGAAACAATGGCGCTATCTCCCTCTCCGGCTTCTATTTCTTATCCAAAATTACTCCAATTTTCTGGTAAATCTCCATCACCGTTGGTACATTATCTTTTCTTCAGTTCTCGACGGCGAGATGCTTCTCCGCTTCTGCTTAAAAAGCGCTTCAGAGTTCCTCTACTTCCGGCCGTAGTGAGACCTCCGAATTTTAAGATGTTCGAGTGTTTCGCTAGATCATCGTCAGCGGAGGAAGATCGTTTGAGCGAGGCGGAAAAATTGGCCATTTCAAGTGCCGGCGACGGTGATTCTGTCTTGCCTGGAGATCGTGAACCTATTTATGAGGTTTTCTCTTTTCCTTGCTTTCTGAAAGAAAGATTGAATTTGTTTACTTTGTTATAAAATTTTAATCTAAGAAAGGAAAAATGAGGAGAAGAAAAGAGATATTAAGATAGTCTGAGAGAACAAATTGGAGCATAAAAACAGTTTACTTGCAGTTGCATGCAATTATGTGCTATGATTTTTTGTTCGAACATTTTTAGAGCAATTTGCAGAGTATTTTTGAGCAATTTTGTTCAAATGTTAGTTAATGTTATTAGGGATTATTTATCCTAAATAATTTCCTAGTTACTAATTTGATATTTGTTCTTAGGATATTTGTCGCTGTCTTCCAATTTTGTCCCGTTTTTAACCTTTCTACTATTTATATACATGATAGTGTGCATTTCTTTAGACATTATAAGTTTATAACCACGCATTTTATATTTATTTGAATAAATAAATTATCTATTCACAATTTGAAAAGTTGTAATTTTATTTCCTATGTTTTGTTTTCAATCTCTAAAGGTGGTACAGGTGAAGCCAAATGGAACTTTTTCTACACGGAAGATAAGACGACGTAAATTACTGAAATCAAGTGGTAATGTATTTTTTACTTGCGTGTTAAGCTTTAGTTGCAGAAATATAAATAAATAAGAAGCTATGTTTTCTTTTTCTTTTTCTTTTTTTCTATATATTTATAGTAGATTAATTTTTTTTTCTTCTTAGGCCTTCGCCCAAGAGATATCCGCAGTGTTGATCCATCTTTATTCTTGACAAAGTCAGTTCCATCTCTTCTGGTAATTGACCCTTGTATCGTTATATCCCATGATAATCTTTCCTTTTCAGTATCAGTGTGCTTCTTTAGTTTCCTCTGTTTGCAAACTCATTTTCTCTCTTCCATGCTAATTGCTATAGGTACGTGAGCATGCCATTCTATTTAATCTGGGATCGTTACGAGCAATAGCAATGAAAGACCGTGTTCTTATATTCAATTACAATAGGTAAATCTATCTTGCCTCTGCACATATGATTTCATTGTGATCTCATTATTCTCATCATTACCATCAATTCATCTTGATTTACTGTGAACTGATAATGATGCTTGTTGCATGTATTGGTTATTTATAGTGAAGGAGGAAAAGCTTTTATCGAAACATTGTTGCCTCGACTGAATAACTTGAATGGAGCTCAGTGTATGCCATTTGATCTTGAGGTTTGTGTTAAACTCATGATCCTTGCTCTGAGATGCTGACGTGCAGAAGTCATTCATGCTTTGTTCTCTGGGTGGATGCTATAATCATAAACATCTGAGCTTGTTAAGAGTCTTTAGTTGTGGTACTTTCAGGTTGTTGAAGCAGCATTACTTTCACGGATAAAGCGGTTGGAACAGAAACTAATGGATTTAGAACCTCGTGTGAGTATGTGAACATAGTGAGTGCATTTTTTGTTTGTTTCTTGTTTTCATTTCCCTTTTCTCTTTTACAAACTTTATGGTGAATTGTCAAAGCCCTGAAGCTGCAGACCACTGGTCCCTCATTTCCTACAGTGGTTGCAAGCAATTTCAGCAGAAAATATTTTTGTTTGGTTTTCAAGGTCTAAGTGGCTCTACAATAAGAAATAAATTCTAATTGTAGAAATTCTTGTAGGCTGTAGTTCCACATCTTTTTTTCGTTTATTTACATCTCTGCCCTCTCTCTTGTCCATGAGATGCATATTTGGAAAACTCACTTGCTTCTAGTTAAAAATTACCATTAAAAGCATTTGAGAAGTTTGCCTAAGTAACCGTTTTTGTTTCACACCTGGTGTTGCGTATTGTCTTATTCCATAAATGGCTGAAATTGCTCTTGATCAACTTGAGAATGTTGGTTTATCCTTGATTAGTATATATAATAAACAAGTCTAATCTTGACATTTAGCATTTTGTTAAATAAGCCAGGTTTGAGCTAGAGAGTGTCAACTGTCAAACATTTAAGCTTGTTTTTAATGTTAATGTGCAAGTTTTGATTGTTAATTTCCAAACAACTGATTTATTGACTCATTTAGATGATAAGAGATATGCATGTATTCTTTTATTTTGCCTATTGTATTGTGCCTACTAAATACCTAATATCCTTGTGGTGTTGTCTCTATCTTATATAAACAAAAATGCTTTTTCTTTTAGATCATTCGCACGGAAGCATATATTATTGCTGTTACAAAACAATTACAACTAAGCTCATCTATGTAAAGGAGCGAGCTTGCAATATATATAAGCTTGAAAATGTTATACTTATTTAGCTAGGGCCTTGATTTATGAGATCTTTGGCTTGCTCGTTTGCAGGTCTTGAGGTATCAATATTGTATCAATCATGCCCTTCTGTTAATACAAGCTCGAATCTGAAGTATAACATATGTAAAACACATTGATCGAATTTAAAAACTGGGTACCTATTGCATGAACTTGGACCTGACGTGTTCCAAAAGAAAGAAATAGCCTCAATTTCAACGATACTGTCTGTTTTTTAACACGTTAGGTCTAGGTTATCCATGCGGTAACTACACGTGTTTGAGGTTTGCACATATTTTAAAACTGCACTACATCAAATCCAAATAGAATTTAATGCCCAAAACGATGGCTAGGCTGACAGAAGGATTTGAAAATACTGATAGAACTTTTGAAGTTTAGGGACCAATTTAGAAAATCTGAGCCATAGTTTGGGGGTGTTTGATGCAATTATCCCCGAATTGGAATCTATGTTTCCTTAGATATACACCTGCAAATCTTATTATTTTCAGTGTGATCAATTAAGAACTTAAATTTGCTATGACTGATTCTTGATTATGTTATTCTCATTTTCTGTAAGTGTATAAATTTGTACCTTGATTGTCTTGTGTTTTAGCGGTAATTATGTGATGTCTCACGAACCTGCTTAATCATTATTAGTGCTGTCCCTTTTGCGTAGGTTCAAGCTATACTTAAGATATTGCCTAACAAATTAACCGGTGACATATTGGAGCAACTTCGTATTAGCAAGCAGACTTTGGTATACTAATCTACAGAACCTTGTTTAGTTGCTTGATAACAAACTGTTTAACATTGTCCTCTAATTATTATCTTTTTTTCTTTTAATTTTATCATGCAAGGCCGAATTGGGTTCAAAAGCAGGGGCTCTTAGACAAATGCTGCTTGATCTTTTGGAAGATCCTGCTGAAATACATCGAATATGTATTATGGGAGGAAATTATACTCTTAAAAGGGGAAATGATGATGTGGAATGTTCTTCACCTTCGGAAAAGCTAGCTGCTGAAGGTATAATGTGCTCTTTCATCTCAGTTAGGAGTTTCTAATAAGAGTTCTAATTGGTCTGCTTTGGTCATTTTGCAGAAGAGGTGGAAGAGATTGAGATGCTTTTGGAAAATTATCTTCAAAGGTTTTTCCTTTTTTTCCATTTGTGGTGCATGCTTAGTATGTAGTCAGTGCATCAAATATGATTATTCATTATCATTTGTTTTCTTCATTTTACTGTTCTTTATAGTCTTCAAGTTGGGTTGCAAGAGCTTTTTAAAATGTCCACGGATCTTTATGATATGAACAAGAGATTAACTAGATAAGGAAGATGTGATTTGAGGTTTGGTTTAAACATAAAGGAATAATTATGATTTCTCTGAAGCTGCCAACTGTTTCTTGAATTTCAGCATGCCTAAAGGGTTGTCTTATGGAATTGTTTGTGCTTTGTAGCCATTTATTGTTTTCAACAGCTATAACTTATTATAATGTCTTGTTACTTTTTGCAGATGTGAATCTTGCCATGGTCAAGCAGAAAGGCTTCTGGATTCTGCAAAAGAAATGGAAGATTCTTTGGCTGTCAACCTAAGGTCTTGATGAATTTTGATTTCAATTTTGTTTTCAACGTCACCATTTCATTTGTGTGTTGTCTAAATGATTTGACATTTGAGTTTTCTAATTTGTTTCTGGTATATCTTTCTTGCATCTGAATTTTCCCTCCTTTTACTAAAGAAATAGGGTGGTTTAACTATTTTATCAGCTCCCGGAGACTTGAAGTAGGCAGAGTGGAATTACTTCTTCAGGTTGGGGCATTTTGTATTGGAATTGGTGCTCTTGTTTCAGGTTTGTCAAGAAAATAGTACCAAAGCCTCTATTGATTATATGCAGGAATTGCTTAACATAATAATGGTTTTATAAACATGGTAATTGTTGCTTGTATTTATCAGCACGAGTTACTTAGATTCTTGTGATTAAAGTTTATGATGGTATTAATGCATCGGTAAATGCCCCCTAAAACATAAACATAAGTAGTTATTGTCCGCTACCTGGTTGTAAAAATCGGCTTGACTTATCTAGTATAGAAACTGTAAAAATTACACGCTACAGATCATGATTCACTAGGATGCTTAATCATCACGTAACGAATAAAATTGTAAATTGGTTCTGTATAGTTAATAGTTGTAGTACATGGATTTATTATTATTGTACATGTGATAATTTTGTTGTTTGTTTACTTGGTTACATGGGAGGGTCAGGGGATAGGACCTAGAGAAACTGCTTTAATTTGGACTTTAATGGCATAAATTTGTTCCAAGTTCATTCTTGAAATCATTTGCAGCATTGGATGTCAAAATATTCCTTGAAGAATCTTAGCGGAAATAGTTAGCACCCATGGCTAAAGATTATATTTCCTGTTTTTAGGTATATTCGGCATGAACTTGAGGTCCTATCTGGAAGGACATGTGGTATGTATATAATAAAAGTTTGAACATTCAGTATTTTGTCACTGCTTAGTGCTTTCTGTCCTGAGGTGATATTATCATTTGGCCATACTAACTTACCCCATTTTTAATACGGTGCAGTTTGCCTTCTGGCTAGCCACATGCGGTATTGTCTTCGGAGCTGTTGTGGCATTTTTTCTCATGTATTCATATCTCAAGAATAGGAAAATACTGTAAGGAATATAGGTAAGTTTACCTTTCAAATAATTTTGCTAAAAGACCTTGTAGAACTTAAAGAGATGGCAAAGGAAAATATTCGAGAAAAGCCAAACAAATCGGATAGGCTTGGAATGATTAAGCCTTCTGAATCATGTTCTGAAATTGTCTGGTCCTAACCATTTAAACTCTGAAATCCTTGATATCAAGTTGCAGTGAGGCTGATATTTGCCTTGTGGAAAGTAAAGCTTGTTGTCCCCCAACAAATTGGGCAAGCTTCTATTAAGGATCCTCTAATGGTGTTTCCAAAGTGCACCAATTTTTTTTATTATTATTGGTAATAACCGGGTATATATGCATATGCATACATGTATATATTATATGTAGATGTATATATGAAGAAAACTTGTTTAGGCAGATTACAAAAAAAAAAATATTTGTACACTTCTATGTAGCTGCGGAGTGAGCGTTCTACCGAAGAACCCCTTTTCCACTGCAATGCGTTTACAGCATGCAAATAATGACGAGAGAGACAGAGACGCAGTGCTCAATTTTGTTCTGGATGGAAAGGCCGACAATTGTACAACTAAATTTTCTTTTCGAAATAAATAAATTATTTTTTTATAATTATCGCTATTTAATTTATTGACTAACTAATTCAGATAGAGTATAGAAGAGGTCGTGATAAAAAAAAAGTAGTCTTTAAGATATGGCTTAATAGTAAAATGTGTCCAAAATATACTTGTTGCTTACTTTTGGTGTCTAAACTATTTTTAGCTTGAAATAAATGCTTAAAGTTTTATTTCGATAATTTTAGGTGCATGTCGTTACCTACTGTTATTTTTTATTTCTTTTTTTAATTTATTTTTAATTTTTTTATTTTTAACTTAATTTTAATAAAAAACTAAATTTCATAAAATTTACAAAATAACCCCAAACTCTAACTCAAAATCCCTAAATTACCATAGCTGCCACCGTTGTCTGCCTCGTTGGAGCCCACCACTATTACCGTCGTATGTCGCCGCCTATTTTCCCTAACCACTCATCATCGGTAACCGACGGTAGGTGTGTCGATCGACTTCCTAACGTCGGAGGAAGTCAAACTCGCAAAAGAAAGCCAATACGCGCACCTATCGTCGTTTACTACTGATGGGTGGTTAGAAGAGATGAGCACCGACATACGACGGTGTAGCGATCTAAAAAAACGAGGTTTTAAGGGTGTAAGGTGTTTGTAGTCTTTTGGGTATTTAAAAAAATGTGTTCCATTGGGGTTTTAGAAAAAACCGTATTATTTTTAAAAAAATGGAGTCGCCACCGACCACTTAGGTAGGCCGGGCACCATAAAAACTAGAGATTTTAAAAATATTAGGTTCGGGAGTCGGTTAGGGATGGGGAAGGATTAGCACCCCCACACCGCCCAAAATTGGTACTTTAATAATTACCGTTTTATTAATATTAAACTTTCAGGATTAAAGTGACGATTAAATTAAAATTTGGCCATAAGTGCGAGTAAATTTTAAAAGCCCCGTTATCCGAGAGTAAACACCCAACCACCATCACTACGCCTGATACTGGCCCCGTTTACGCTCGGATATAAGGGCACCACATTGACAATTTATATTCCACTATGCAGCCTTAAAAAGAATAAATAAATAAATAAATATAATGCGATAAAATAAATAAATACTAACATAATAAAATACTAATCTAACATATAAGTAAAAACGAATCTAACATAAATAAAATACTACTCTAAAACATTCATAGATATTAATCTAACTTAAAATATAATAATAATAATAACAATAATAATAATAATAATAATAATAACCATGCTAAAATATGTGAATCAAATAAAAACATGGACTAGTGATTAAAATGCATGATGTGATAATTTACATGGCATAAATGACAAATATCAAGGACTAAAATGCGTGGATAAATGAATTACATGACAAAAAAGAAATGGGCTAAAATGCAATTAAATGTAAAATGCATGGTCATAAATGTAAAGTGCATGAAATAACGAGGTACTATTGCAAACATCCATAATTGAAGAGCTGAAAGTTCAAAAAAATAATATTAACAATAGTGACCAGTTTGAATAAAAAGCAAAATAGAAATGCCACATTAAAATAAAAAGGACGAAAAAAAGATGCGGGAATAAAGGGCAGGGACTGAAACTGAGATTAGACCATAGACAAAAAATAAGCGGGTTGGAACTCGATGGACCGAAATGGTAATTTGACAATTAAAATTGCGTGGATCCTTCCCGGGTTACGGGTCACCTCGCGGGTTACAAGCATGAAACGGCGCCGTTTGGGGCCGTGTATAGGCGCCTAAATCGACGTCGTTTAAGAGCACGGCTTAAAGGTAAATTTTAACCCAAAAAAATTCTTTCACCCAAAATAAGCAAAAACACCCGAGCCCCTCTTCTCTTTCTTTGTAAAACTAAGAAACCCTAGTGTTCATCCTCCTCACTGTCGCGTCGCCGTCTTCGGAGGGCACGGCCACTCCTCCGACGGCCAAGGCTCGAGAAAAGAAGGAACCGGCGCTAACCCTCTCTGATATTCGAAACAGAAAGCCCAGGTATTTTATCCCATTTTTTCAATTCGAACTCCTTCCCCTTTTTGCTTCGGTTTCAAGCTTTTAAAAAAAGATTCGGATGTTCAAAATAAAGAACCCGATGTGGTTTTGAAAATTTCTTTTTGATTTTGATTCAAACAAAACGAAGGTAAAACGAATAAGAAAATACCTTAAAATTTCTTTTGATTTCAAAATGATTCTCCTTACAAAATTTTTTCTCAAAAACCCTCTTTCTCTCTGATATTCGAACTAAAAATGAACCCCTTTCACTTCCATTTGATTCGATTTTATAAGCCAAAAAATATAAAGATCTAACAACTCTCTCCTAATATTTTAATGCTGCAGATCTGATGAAGACAGAGAGATCTGGATTTTTGGGATTTAGGGTATGGGAGGTTGATTTGGCAGGGTATGTTAGGGCATGGGTTTGGTCAGATTAGGTTTAGGGTTAGGATAGATTGAGTTTGGGTTGATGTAGGATTTGTTTTAGGGTTTTGAGTTGTTTGCCAGCGGTAGAGATGGTGGCCGGAATAAAGACAACGGTGGCAGAGGGAATAATTTAGGGTTAGCATTAGGGTTTCTATTTGGATCGGGTCGGGTTAATGGGTTTGGATCCGGGTTGGGTTTGATTTGGTAATAGGTGCTGGTTTGGTTAGTGGCTTAAGGCCCGAGTGAAATAAGTTATTACAATTGCCCCTCTTTGCTCGTTGTTGTGTAACGGCAACAAAGTAGAGACTAAAAATGAGCCATTTCATTCGGTCTGGCTGGTCATCCCCTTTTGACGTATGTCATCTTTCTTTGGTAGATCTTTTTCTTCTTGACGCGGGTCTTTTTTCTTGTCTTGGTTGATCCACCTTGTCACTCTTGGGAAGCAAAATCTTCAGAATATGGGGTTGTTTGTTGAGGAAGCAAAATGAGTGCAGTTTACTGCATTATTGACGATGATAATACCTAAAGAAAATTTGACCCGGCTGCAACACCGACGAAGAGGCAAGGTCTACACAATTCGATCCAGCTGCAATACTGGCGAAGAGGCAAGATCGATGGATGAAAGTTCTGATGTTTAACCCAGCTACAACTCTGACGAAGAGGCAGGATCAAAGGATTGAAAGTTCATTTTGATTTTCTTTTTCTTTTTCATTATTTCTCTTTTTTTTTTTTTTTTTTTTTTTTTTTTTTTTTTTGTTTTTTGTTTTTTCTCATCTTTCTTCCTTTTTTTTTTTCTTTTTTTCTTTTAGGTACAACATTGATAAAACTTAAAAATTAGTAAATTTTGACCAAGCTACAACACCGACGAAGAAGCATGGTCTAAAGTTAGTAATGTTGATCTAGCTACGACACCGACGAAAAGGCAAGATCAAGAATTAGTGAATTTGGTCTAGCTACAACACTGACGAAGAGGCAAGACTGGCAATTAGTAAATTTGGTTCAGCTACAACACCGACGAAGAGGCAGAACCGAACGTTAAATTTGACCAAGCTACAACACCGACAAAGATGCAAGGTCTGAAGATTTGATCTCGCTACGACTCTGACGAAGAAGCAGGATCAAAGTGTTTTTTGTGTGATCAGGCTACGACTCTGACGAAGAGGCATGATCGAAATTTGTCAAATTTGGTTCAACTAGATCACCGACGAAGAGGCAGAACCGAAAGTTATATTTGACCAGGCTACAACACTGACGAAGAGGCAAGGCCTGAAGATTTGATCCAGCTACAACTCTGACGAAGAGACATGATCGAAATTTGGCAAATGTGGTTCAGCTACATCACCAACGAAGAGGCAGAACTGAAAGTTATATTTGTTGGATCTATCCACACCATCAACGGAGAGATAAGATCGAATTTCAGTATTTGGACTCTACTAAACCATCAACGGCGATAGCAGAATCGGATGACATCAATTCGAACACGGCCACACCATGAACGGAGGGAAATGATCAGATAACACTTGAAATTTTCTTCTTATTCTTTCAATTTTTTTCTTTTTTTTCGATTTTTTTCTTCTTTTTCTTTTTTTGAATTTTTCTTTTTTCTTTTTTTGAATTTTTCTTATTCTTTTTTCTATTTTTTTCATTTTTCTTTTTTTTATTTTTTAAGTAAAAGAGCAAATTCCAAGGAAAAGTTTGGTCTAGCTGCAACACTATCGAAGAGGCAAGACCTGAGTAAGATTTGATCTGCTATACCAGAGAGACTAAACCAGCAAATATATGAGATCCACTACACCAACGGAGAGATAGGATCTGGATAGAAATTTTGATCTACAACACCTACTGACAGAGGCAAGATCTAGATTAAGTTGGCATATCACCACTGATGGAGGCATGATTTGGATTGATGTGCCATTGTCAACGAGATAATTTTTTGGAAAAATTTGCTCGGCTTCTCTATCAATAGAGGGCAGGATCTGGAAGAAATTTATATTGGCAAAAGTGAGAATCTAGAAGATGTTGGCTTTTGCCACACTATTGTCGGAGGAATAAAATCTTGAAAAGGAGAAAAAAACATTTATTAGTAAATATTCACAAAATTTATCACTGGTACCTTTTATTTAGATATTTCAGCATCTTTTGTTTGGCCTCTTCCATGAATGGCGTTGCCCCCATGTTGAGGATGTTCGATCTCTTCTTCGAACCTGTTTGTAAGAAATGTATGTATGAATTTCATGCCTATCTTCGGTGTTTGCACTTAATCTAAATGTATGACGTATGCGATAATGATTTAATGCAAGATGAATGCAACTAAATGTATGAATGTGATATGATTTTTCTGGCCCTTAAGGGGATGCCCCTGACTCCTCACTGGTCCTGTCAGGATCTTGGCCTTTTGTATGTAGTGGTGCCCCAACCTGTTCTTGGGTTCGTCACATTTCTTTGGATCTTTCATCTGGGTGCATGCCCCAACATTTTGTTCGTTCTATGTCATCGTCTGAAACTGCTCTTGAAACTTTAGGGTGATGTTATTTATGCATTTTGGATGCTCAAGAGTCAGATATGAAAAAAATATATTTGCATTGCAACTTGTAGTTTTGATCCCTTACAAAATATCCTCACTACTATCGTACTTAAGTCAGTGAGATTGGTTTACAAAAACATTACTTTGAAAGTGATAAAAACTAAAAGTGGACCAACTATGGTCAAGACAAAGCAACATTTAAGCTAGATAGACATGGTCCAATTCAAAAAACCTTCGACACATCCCTATTTAGCATCTTCGTGCTTCGGCAAAGGTTCTTTGTTCGTAGTCGTTCCTGTTGAGTCATCAAAGCTTACCACCCCAAGCTTAATGAATTTTTCCACCAATATTTTGAAACCAAAGCAGTTTTCAATCGTGTGGCCAACATGCCCCGCGTGTTAATCGCATTTTGCATTTGCATCATACCACTTTGGGAAGGGAGGTTGCACTGGATCTTGATAAAAAAGTGCCACCATATGGATGTCGTACAACTGTTTGTAGAATTCTCCATAAGAAACTGGTGATGGAGTAAACTCTATCTTTTCAGTATTCTTCCTCTGACCAGAATCTAGGCTCAAGTAACCGTGAGCACTTGGCGCGGCCTTAAGTTGCACAACTGTGATAGGCTTAGAATAATTGGCATTATAAACTCCCGAAGAGTTTACTTCATGATCTTTCTTTGCATGGTAGGGCTTTTTTTGGGACGAACTACCTTCATCATCGATTTTGCCAGTCTTGACAGTATTCTCAATGAGCTCACCGGATAACACGAGGTCGGCAAAGTTAGTAGTCGCGTTACCTATCAAGCGACCCAAGATCGGACCCTTCAAAGTTTGGACAAATGTGACCACCGTCTCTCTTTCACTGAGCGGGGGTTGAACTTGAGCCGCCACATCTCTCCAACGTTGGGCATACTATCTGAAGCTTTTATTTGACTTTTGTTTCTTGTGTTGCAGGGTCCAACAGTCAGGCACCATGTCACTGACATGCCGGTACTGCTCTAGAAAAGCTCTAGCCAAGTCTTTCCATGATTTTATCTGATGGCGGCTCAACTGATTATACCATCCAGTGGCGGATCCGGACAGACTATCCTGAAAATAGTGGATCAAAAGCTTGTCATCTCTACCGAACCCAGTCTATCTCCGGCAGAACATAGTAAGATGAGCGTGGGGACAGCTTGTCCCATCATACTTCTCGAACTCTGGAACCTTGAATTTATGAGGTAAAATCAAATATGGGACGAGGCTGAGCTCGTTAGCATCGAATCCACTAAAAGTATCACCCACTTTCATAGCTTCCAGCTTCTCTCCGAGCCTTTTGCATCGATCTTCGATTTCCTTTGAAGTTTCCACCTTCGGTTTCTCGGTCTCGAACAGATGGTCCATCTCTAAGATAAAATTTTCAGCTTGATTGCCCACGGGGTTAACTTTTGTTGCAGAGGGTAGTTTTATAGGGATCGAAGTACCAGCCTGATGTAGATGAGACTTTCCCCGAGAAATGATCACCTGAGGTTGAGTTTCCGGTTGCATCCTGGCTTGAATAGGAGTAAACCTTGGAGGATACATAAGATCTTCATTTTCTTCCTTGGGACCTGCCTTAGGGTTGATAGCATGAGTCTCTCCCTGTTCAGGAAACTTACGTCCCAGCATCTGTGCTAGTTTCACCAGTATGTCCTGTTGAGATTTCGCAAACTGATTCATTATCTCTTGCTGAGCCTTGGCTAACTGGTCATCAAATTTTTTGGTTAAATCTGCCTGCAAAGTCTTCTGGTTCTGCTCAATCCTATCTAGTTTGTCTTCATTTGCCATCTTTGTCGTACTTCTTGTTCTGTATGGATGTTGAATCGATTGATCTTTCGTCTTTCCCAGTATTGCTGTTATAAGGCATCCCGAGGATCAGTTTCAAAATGAATGCGTGTAAGAAACAAAGTATATGTCATATATGCGAATGCACCAATGCAAAAATCATGATATGTGATGCAGTGAATGCCAAAATGAATAGATATAATGTTATGCAATGCTAATGCAACAAAAGTATGTGTAAAGTAAAGATGAAATAAAATAAAAAAGAATGAGTTAGTACCGAATAAACTCAATAATAATAATAACCATGCTAAAATATGTGAATCAAATAGAAACATGGACTAGTGATTAAAATGCATGATGTAATAATTTACATGGCATAAATGACAAATATCAAGGACTAAAATGTATGGATAAATGAATTACATGACAAAAAAGAAATGGGCTAAAATGCAATTAAATGTAAAATGCATGGTCATAAATGTAAAGTGCATGAAATAACGAGTTACTAATGCAAACATCCATAATTGAAGGGCTGAAAATTAAAAAAACATAATAATAGTAACAATAGTGACCAGTTTGAATAAAAAGCAAAATAGAAATGCCATATTAAAATAAAAAAGGACGAAAAAAGAGGCGGGAATAAAGGGGCAGGGACTGAAACTGAGGTTAGACCATAGACAAAAAATAAGCAGGTTGGAACTCGAGGGACCGAAACGGTAATTTGACCATTAAAATTGCGCGGATCTTTCTCGGGTTACAGGTCACCTCGCGGGTTACAAGCATGAAACGGTGCCGTTTTGGTCCGTGTATAGGCACCTAAAATGACGTCGTTTAAGAGCACGACTTAAAGGTAAATTTTAACAAAAAACATTCTTTCACCCAAAATAAGCAAAAACACCCGAGCCCATCTTCTCTTTCTTTGTAAAACTAAGAAACCCTAGGGTTCGTCCTTCTCACTGCCATGCCGCCTTCTTCGGAGGGCACGGCCACTCCTTCGGCGGCCAAGGCTCGAGAAAAGATGGAACCAGCGCTAACCCTCTCTGATATTCGAAATAGAAAGCCCAGGTATTTTACCCCCATTTTTTCAATTCGAACTCCTTCCCCCTTTTGCTTCGGTTTCAAGCTTTTAAAAAAGATTCGAATGTTCAAAATAAAGAACCCGATGTGGTTCTAAAAATTTCTTTTTGATTTTGATTCAAACAAAATGAAGGTAAAACAAATGAGAAAATACCTTAAAATTTCTTTTGATTTCAAAACGATTCTCCTTATAAATTTTTTTCTCAAAAACCTTCTTTCTCTCTGATATTCGAACTAAAAAATGAACCCATTTCACTTCCATTTGATTCGATTTTATAAGCCAAAAAATAAAAAAATCTAACAACTCTCTTATAATATTTTAATGCTGCAGATCTAATGAAGATAGATAGATCCAGATTTTTAGGATTTTAGGGTATGAGAGGTTGATTTGGCAGGGTATGTTAGGGTATGGGTTTGGTCAGATTAGGTTTAGGGTTAGGATAGATTGAGTTTGGGTTGATTTGGGGTTTCAATTGATTTAGGATTTATTTTAGGGTTTTGAGTTGTTTGACAGTGGTAGAGATGGTGGCCGATATAAAGACAGCAGCGGCGGCGGGAATAATTTAGGGTTAGCATTAGGGTTTCTATTTGGATTAGGTCGGGTTAATGGGTTTGGATCTGGGTTGGGTTTGATTTGGGTAATATGTGATGGTTTGGTTAGTGGCTTAAGGCCTGGGTGAAATGGGTTATTATGCTCGCCCCTCTTTGCTCGTTGTGTAACAACAATGAAGCAAAGACTAAAAATGACCCATTTCATCCAGTCTGGCTGGTCATCCCTTTTTGACGTATGTCCTCTTTCTTTGGTAGATCTTTTTTCTTCTCGATGCAGGTCTTTTTTCTTGTCTTGGTTGATCCACCTTGTCACTCTTGGGAAGCAAAATCTTTAGAATATGAGGTTGTTTGTTGGGGAAGCAAAATGAGTGCGGTTTACTGCGTTGTTGACGATGATAATACCTAAAAAAAATTCCACCCAACTACAACACCAACGAAGAGGCGGGGTCTACACAATTCGATCCAACTGCAATACTGGCGCAGAGGCAAGATCGATGGACGAAAGTTCTGATGTTTGACCCAGCTACAACTCTGACGAAGAGGCAGGAACAAAAGATTGAAAGTTTATTTTGATTTTCTTTTTCATTATTTCTCTTTTTCTTTTTTCTTTTTTCTTTCTTTTTTTTTTTTTTTTTTGCTTTCTTTTCTTTTTTTCTCTTCTTTCTTCCTTTTCTTTTTTCCTTTTTTTCTTTTAGGTACAAAATTGATAAAACTTAAAAATTAGTAAATATTGACCAAGCTACAACACCGACGAAGATGCATGGTCTAAAGTTAGTAATGTTGATCCAGCTACGACACCGACGAAGAGGCAAGATTAAGAATTAGTGAATTTGGTCTAGCTACAACACCGGCGAAGAGGCAAGACCAACAGTTAGTAAATTTGGTTCAGCTACAACACCGACGAAGAGGCAGAACCGACCGTTAAATTTGACCAAGCTACAACACCGACAAAGATGCAAGGTCTGAAGATTTGATCTCGCTACGACTCTGACGAAGAAGCAGGATCGAAGTGTTTTTTGTGTGATCAGGCTACGACTCTGACGAAGAGGCATGATCGAAATTTGGGAAATTTGGTTCAGCTACATCACCGTCGAAGAGACAGAACCGAAAGTTATATTTGACCAGGCTACAACACCGACGAAGAGGCAAGGTCTGAAGATTTGATCCAGCTACAACTCTGACGAAGAGACATGATCGGAATTTGGCAAATTTGGTTCAGCTACATCACCAACGAAGAGGAAAGGTCTGAAGATTTGATCCAGCTACAACTCTGATGAAGAGACAGGATCATAATTTGGCAAATTTGGTTTAGCTACATCACCGACGAAGAGGCAGAACCGAAAGTTATATTTGTTGGATCTATCCACACCATCAACGGAGAGATAAGATCAAATTTCAGTATTTGGACTCCACTAAACCATTAACGGAGAAAGCAAAATCAGATGACATCAATTCGAACACGGCCACACCATGAACGGAGGGACATGATCAGATAACACTTGAAAATTTCTTCTTTTTTTCAATTTTTTTTTTTTTCAAATTTTTCTTCTTTTTTTCTTTTTCGATTTTTTTTCAAATTTTTCTTCTTCTTTTTTCTTTTTTTTGAATTTTTCTTCTTTCTTTTTTTGAATTTTTCTTCTTTTTTTTTTCTTTTTTTCATTTTTCTCTCTATCTTTTTTTGAATTTTTTGAATTTTCTTTTTTTTATTTTTTTAAGTAAACGAGCAAATTCCAAAGAAAAGTTTGGTCTAGCTGCATCATTGTCGAAGAGGCAAGACCTGGGTAAGATTTGATCTGCTACACCACTGGCGGAGAGACTAAACTAGCAAAATATGAGATCCACTACACCACCGACAGAGAGATAGGATCTGGATGGAAAATTCGATCTGCAACACCTACCGACGGAGGCAAGATCTAGATTAAGTTGGCGTACCACCACTGACGGAGGCATGAATTGGATTGTTGTGCCATTGTCAACGAGATAATTTTTTGGAAAAATTTGCTCGGCTTCTCTATCGACAGAGGGAAGGATCTGGAAGAAATTTTTGTTGGCAAAAGTAAGAATCTAGACGATGTTGGCTTCCGTCACACTATTGTCGGATGAATAAAATCCTGCAAAAGAGAAAAAACATTTATTAGTAAATATTCATAAAATTTATCATTGGTACATTTTATTTTGATATTTTAGCATATTTTGTTTAGCCTCTTCCAAGAATGTCGTTGCCCCCATGCTGAGGATGTTCGATCTCTTCTTTGAACCTGTTTGTAAGAAATGCATGTATGAATTTCATGCCTAAATGCATGGTAACTTCGGTGTATGCACTTAATCTAAATGTATGACGTATGCGATAATGATTTAATGTAAGATGAATGCAACTAAATGTATGAATGTGATATGATTTTTCTGGCCCTCAAGGGAATGCAAAAAAAAATATTTGCATTGCAACTTGTAGTTTTGATCCCTTACAAAATATTCTCACTACTATCATACTTAAGTCAGTAAGATTGGTTTATAAAAACATTACTCTAAGTGCATGATAATCGCATTTTGAATTTGCATCATACCACTTTAGGAAGGGAGGTTGCACTGGATCTCGGTAAAAATGTGCCACCATATAGATGTCGTACAACTGTTTGTACAATTCTCCATAAGAAACATGTAATGAAGTAAACTATATCTTTTCAGTATTCTTCCTCTGACCAGAATCTGGGCTCGAGTAACCGTGAGCACTTGGCACGGCCTTAGTTTGCACAACTGTGATAGGCTTAGAATAATTGGCATTATAAACTCCCAAAGAGTTTACTTCATGATCCTTCTTTGCATGGTAGGGCTTTTGTGGGACGAACTACCTCCATCATCAATTTTTCCAGTCTTGACAGTATTCTCAATGAGCTCACCGGATAACACGAGGTCAGAAAAGTTAGTAGTCGCGTTGCCTATCAAGCGATCCAAGATCGGACACTCCAAAGTTTGGACAAATGTGACCACCGTCTCTCTTTCACTGAGCGAGGTTGAACTTGAGTGACCACATCCCTCCAACGTTGGGCATATTGTCTGAAGCTTTTATTTGACTTTTGTTTCATGTGTTGTAGGGTCCAACGGTCTGGCACCATGTCACTGACGTGCCGGTACTGCTCTAGAAAAGCTTTAGCCAAGTCTTTCCATGATTTTATCTGATGGTGGCTCAACTGATTATACCATATAGTGGTGGATCCAGACAGACTATCCTGAAAATAGTGGATCAAAAGCTTCTCATCTCTACCGAACCAGTCATTCTCCAGTAGAACATAGTAAGATAAGCGCGGGGACAGCTTGTCCCATCATACTTATCAAACTCTGAGACCTTGAATTTAGGAGGTAAAATCAAATCTGGGACGAGGCTGAGCTCGTTAGCATCAAATCCACTAAAAGTATCACCCACTTCTATAGCTTCCAGCTTCTCTTCGAGCCTTTTGCATCTATCTTCAATTTTCTTTGAAGTTTCCACCTTCAGTTTCTCGGTCTCGAACATATGGTCCATTTTTAAGATAAAATTTTCAGCTTGATTGTCCTTGGACTTAACTTCTGTTGCAGAGGGCAGTTTTATAGGGATCGAAGTACCAGCCTGATGTAGATGAGACTTTCCCCGAGAAATGATCACCTAAGGTTGAGTTTCCGGCTGCATCCTGGCTTGAATAAGAGTGAACCCTGGAGGATACATAAGATCTTCATTTTCTTCCCCGGAACCTGCCTCAGGGTTGATAGCAGGAGCCTCTCCATGTTCAGGAAACTTACGTCCCAACATCTGTGCTAGTTTCACCAGTATGTCCTGCTGAGATTTCGTGAACTGATCTCTTATCTCTTGTTTAGACTTGGCTAACCGGTCCTCTAATTTTTGGATTAAATCTGCCTACAAAGTCTTCGGTTCTACTCAATCCTATCCAGTCTGTCTTCATTTGCCATCTTTGTCTTACTTCTTGTTCTGTATGGATGTTGAATCGATTGATCTTTCGTCTTTCCCAGTATTGCTGTCACGGGGCATCCCGAGGATCAGTTTCAAAATGAATGCGTGTAAGAAACAAAGTATATGTCCTATATGCGAATGCACCAATGCAAAAATCATGATATGTGATGCAGTGAATGCCAAAATGAATAGATATAATGTTATGCAATGCTAATGCAACAAAAGTACGTGTAAAGTAAAGATGAAATAAAACAAAAAAGAATGAGTTAGTACCGAATAAACTCAATATATACATAAATAAAAAGCGAAGTAGATAAGGCAACAAATAGAACAATCCTATTTATCCCATCTAAAACACCTAGGTTATCCGCATGGCTCTAAAAGGGCGGGCTTTCTATATTCTCTACATGCAATTTTGGTGCTAAAATGTACTTGAATTGTCCTTATTGTCCTCTACTAAGAGTAGCAAGACCCTCGGTCATCACCCATTCTAGGCTCCTTTCAACAGGGTTCAACTGGGGGACCCATTCGCTTATGCCTACACGAAGGAACGATATCCTTACAAAAGCATAAGGTACTCGAGCCCCGAAGGTACTTGCTAGGCCTACACGAAGGAACGATATCCTCACGAAAGCATTAGCACTTTCCCCCCACTTAAAAAGGAACGGTTTATATGCCAAATTTTAAATGCGTTAAAATAAACGCGCAATTATAACCGAATGTTACTTTAATAGTCACTTTAATCTGGAATTTCTAATATTAGTAAAGCGGTAATTATTTAAAAAACGCTCGACTCTCTTTTATTTTTGAAAACAAAAAAAGTGTCCCCAGCGGAGTCACCATCTGTAGCAATCTAAAAAATGAGTGTTTTCGTTAAAAACGAGGTTTAAAGGGTGTAAGGTGTTTGGGGTCTTTTGGGTATTTAAAAAAATGTGTTCCATTGGGGTTTTAGAAAAAAAAAACGCACTATTTTAAAAAATAGAGTAGCCACCGGCCACTAAGGTAGGCCGGGCACCATAAAAACCAGAGATTTTAAAAATATCGGGTTCGGGAGACGGTTACAGATGGGGAAGGATTAGCACACCCACACCGCCCAAAATTGGTACTTTAATAATTACCGCTTTATTAATATTAAACTTTTCGGATTAAAGTGACGATTAAATTAAAATTTGGTCATAAGTGCGAGTAAATTTTAAAAACCCCGTTATCAGAGAGTAAACGCCCAACCACCATCACTACGCCTGATACTGGCCTCGTTTACGCTCAAATATAAGGGCACCGCATTGACAATTTATATTCCACTATGCAACCTTAAAAAGAAAAAATAAATAAATAAATATAATGCGATAAAATAAATAAATACTAACATAATAAAATACTAACCTAACATATAAGTAAAACGAATCTAACATAAATAAAATACTACTCTAAAACATTCGTAGATATTAATCTAACTTAAAAAAAAAATAATAATAATAATAATAATAATCATGCTAAAATATGTGAATCAAATAAAAACATGGACTAGTGATTAAAATGCATGATGTGATCATTTACATGGCATAAATGACAAATATCAATGACTAAAATGCGTGGATAAATGAATTACATGACAAAAAAAGAAATGGGCTAAAATGCAATTAAATGTAAAAAGCATGGTCATAAATGTAAAGTGCATGAAATAACGAGGTACTAATGCAAACATCCATAATTGAAGGGTTGAAAATTAAAAAAACATAATAATATTAACAACAGTGACCAGTTGAATAAAAAGCAAAATAGAAATGTCGCATTAAAATAAAAAGGACGAAAAAAAGAGGCGGGAATAAAGGGCGGGGACTGAAACTGAGATTAGACCATAGACAAAAAATAAGCGGATTGGAACTCGAGGGACCGAAATGGTAATTTGACCATTAAAATTGCGCGGATGCTTCCCGAGTTACGGGTCATCGCGCGGGTTACAAGCATGAAACGGCATCGTTTTGGGTCGTGTATAGGTGCCTAAAACGATGTTGTTTAAGAGCACGGCTTAAAGGTAAATTTTAACCAAAAAAACATTCTTTCACCCAAAATAAGCAAAAACACCCGAGCCCCTATTCTCTTTCTCTGTAAAACTAAGAAACCCTAGGGTTCATCCTCCTCACTCCAGCTCCGCCGTCTTCGGAGGGCACGGCCACTCCTCGGCGGCCAAGGCTCGAGAAAAGAAGGAACCGGCGCTAACCCTCTCTGATATTTGAAACAGAAAGCCCAGGTATTTTACCCTTTTTTTCAATTCGAACTCCTTCCCCTTTTTGCTTCGGTTTCAAGCTTTTAAAAAAGATTCGGATGTTCAAAATAAAGAACCCGCTGTGGTTCCGAAAATTTCTTTTTGATTTTGGTTCAAACAAAACGAAGGTAAAACGAATGAGAAAATACCTTAAAATTTCTTTTGATTTCAAAATGATTCTCCTTACAAAATTTTTTCTCAAAAACCCTCTTTCTCTATGATATTCGAACTAAAAAAGGAATCCCTTTCACTTCCATTTGATTCGATTTTATAAGCCAAAAAATACAAAGATCTAACAACTCTCTCCTAATATTTTAATGTTGCAGATCTGATGAAGACAGAGAGACCCGAATTTTCAGGATTTAGGGTATGGAAGGTTGATTTGGCAGGGTATGTTAGGGCATGGGTTTGGTTAGATTAGGTTTAGGGTTAGGATAGATTGAGTTTGGGTTGATTTGGGGTTTTAGTTGATTTAGGATTTATTTTAGGGTTTTGAGTTGTTTTCCAGCGGTAGAGATGGTGGCCGAAATAAAGATAGCGGCGGCGGCGAGAATAATTTAGGGTTAGCATTATGGATTCTATTTAGATCAGATCGGGTTAATGGGTTTGGATTTGGTTTGGGTTTGATTTGGGTAATAGATGCTTGTTTGGTTTGTGACTTAAGGCCCGGGTGAAATGGGTTATTACAGGCGGCCATAGTGATGGGCTCTAACGAGGCAGACAATGGAGGCAGTTGTGGTAATCTAGGGATTTTGAGTTTTGGGTTAGAAATTTGAGACTATTTTGTAAAAGTTTTAAACTGACAATGTTTTTAAAAAAATAAAAAAAACTTGCTACATGTCATGTTTTGATTGGATAACAATTTTTTTAACTACTATTAATGACCAAGCACCTAAAATAACTGAAATAAAACTTTAAGCACCTATTTTGAGCTGAAAATAGTTTAGACGCCAAAAGTGAGCAACAAGTATAGTTTGGGTACTTGGTTTGCTATTAAGCCTTAATATATAGGTAAAATACATCACAAGTTTTTTAATTATAGATTTGATAATAAACATGTCATTTTTTCTTATAATAATAATTTAATCACTAAATTAAAATTTTGTGACAAACAAGTCAATAACCCGTTAAAATTAAAATATGACCAAATATAATAATAATTTTAGTTCCAAAACTTATGTATCCTATCAATTTGGTCTTAATTAAAAAAAAAAGTAGAGCTTCTTAAAGGGAAACAAACTATAGGTTGCAAATGGATCTATAAAACAAAACTTAAGGCTGATGGAACTATAGAAAGGTATAAAGAATTGGAATTTGTATCAGTTAGATATTAATAATATTTTTTACATAGAGAATTTTAAGAAGGGGGGGTTTCCATGGATCTACCACTTTATTTTTATAGTAATCAGCCTAATCTTATTTGCAAGTTAAATAAGAGTCTTTATAGTTTAAAACAAGCAAGCAGGATGTGGAATGAAAATTTAACTGCTTCATTACTTTTTCAAAATTTCCAGCAAGCTACTTCTGATTCTTCATTATTTATTAAAGGTAAAGGAGATAAATTTATTGCTTTAGCAATATATGTAGATGATACCATTTTGACTAGTGTTGATTTAGAGGAAATCAATATTGCTAAGAACTTTTTGCATGATATGTTTAGAATTAATGATCTTGGGTAGTTAAAATTTTTCTTAGGTCTTGAAGTTTCTCGTTCTAAAACTGGCACAAATTTGTGTCAAAGGAAATATACTTTATATTTATAAAAAGACACTGAGTTTTTAGGATCCAAGCCTGTTTTTACTCCCATAGTTTCTAGACAGAAATTATCAAAAATAGAAGGACAACCTCTTTCCGATATTACAGGTTATAGGAAATTTGTAGGCAAATTATTATATCTTACAAATATTAGGCCAGACATATCTTATGATGTGCAACAGTTATCTCAGTTTCTTGCAGGACCCATTGATATGCATTTAAAAGCTGTACACATATTTAAAAACTACACCATGCAAAGGTTTATTTTTTTCTTGCTCAAAATGACTTAAGACTTAAAGCCTTCAATGACTCTGACTGGGCTTCATGTCCTGGCTTAGAAAGTCACTTACAAGTTTATGTATTTTTTTGGTACATCATTAATCTCATGGAAGTCTAAAATGCAGCAAACTATTTCTTGTTCTTCCAGTGAAAACAGAAAACAAAGCTATAACTGATGTTACTTGTGAAATGCAATGGCTACAATTTCTTCTTAAAGATCTGCATCTGTAACCCCCTAAATTTAACCTAATTGCTTAGGTCAAATCTTGGGAGTTAAGTTTGAAAGCTTTCCCCTCAAGTAACAAATTTTAGGTTTACTCGTTTATGAAACAAAATTATTATTTAATAATAATTATTGTAAAATAACTCAGTTAACGATGAATCACGAACATTAAAATATATAATGAAAATTCAATAAAAATATCCAAATTAATTCAGAAATGCATGTTGAAGCAAAATCCCAATTTAAATGTCTTAAATGTCCGAATTATAAAATGTTCCAAAATATGTTAAAACATTAATCTGAATAATTGAAAAGAGTTCATACTGAATAATAAAATATCCGAGTAAAATGCGAGAAGCTCCAAGTACCGAGTCGCCTAATTAGTCTGAGTATCTGAAAGAAAAAACTATGGGGGAGTAAGCTAAAGAGCTTAGTGTGTCTCTAAAGTGCGTGCAACACAAAAAAACAAAACAATATTTTTATTTTCTGATAAAGTCTTTTATGAATGCATAGTAAATCTGATAAATCTAAATCATATGTTATGATGTTCGATGCATGACTCAATACCCGATTATCTGATACCATACAGAGTGGAGGTTGCCCTCGCCAGAGTGGAGGTTTGCCTCGCTAGAGTGGAGGTTTCCCTCCCTTTTACCGAACGCAATTCCTATCCCATGACTCGTGATATGATTTGTAAAATCATAAATCCGAACTCTTACGAGTGTCTCATTTTCCGAAAAATCCGATGCTTGATTTAAAAACACAATTTAATATGCCATGCATGATGTTTCAAAACATTCCCCAATCAAAATCAATCAGACAATAAATCAAGGAAGATATAAAACAGTATTTCACATAATATAGCACATAGCACAGTAAGAAACACACAAATACATGGCACATGAAGAGAACACACCTTAGCTTAAGCAAATCAACCTATTGTATGACGTGTCTCTCGCGATCAGAAGTACAGAGTCCAGTAATATTGGTACCTATGAAAATAAATATCTTCATTAAACTATTACTATATGATTAAAGAATAGTTCCCAAATACTTATTGTATGAATTTACCGATACAAAACACTTATCTAATTCATATCATTGATCTTCAAATCAGTCGAATGTGAGATTAGACTGAAAGATTCGGGTTAGAACGGTTCGGATCAGGCTAGCGAGATGGGTTAAACAAAAGCCAAAATTTGATTTAGGTTTGATTCAAACAATGGTTCAAAAGACCGGAAGTGAAATCTTTTTTTTATATTCTCAAAACATAACCATAAAAAATATAATAAATAATTAATGAGAAAACAGTATATTATGAATTAAAGGTAAAGCTTTCCTTAAAATATAAAAGATAATTTATATATACATGTATATATATATAAGAAAATAACATTGAAATCGATGAAATATATATACATATATCTTGGCAGGGGAGATCATATCATTTAAACATATTGCTTATATATATATATATATATATATATATATATATATATATTATTCCATTAAAAAGTTGCAATAATTATAAAAATAACAAAAAGAATCTTTAAAAAACATATTAAAATCTGGGACCGGTTAGAAGAGGATCCCGTGACCAAAAATCAAAGATGCAGAGAAGGGTAAACCGAGCTTAATTAACCAAATAGAAATCGAAAGTTACCGGCAACTCTGATGATGACGGATCAGGTGGCGGCAAACGGTGGCATAAGAGAACACAAAAGTTGAATGGTTTTCTCAACGGTGGTGCTCATAAACGGTGATCGAAAATGATGCTATGATGGTTGGGATTTGCTTGCGGTTCAACGATAGCCACGATATTGGTGGCGGTGCGAGGAACGAACGAAAAGAAGAGGGTGATCGGAACTTCGTCGGTTGCTAATCGGAAAACTAAAAGAATGATGGGTTATTCGAAAGAGGGTGATGGATATATAGAGAGAGAGAGAACGACTGCTGCCCAGTATACCAAATGAAATAAAACCCCAGCAGATATAACTCATGCAATTTAGGTTTAAAATCTAAATTTTGGGTAAATTACAACATAAGGGCTCATAGGTTACACCGCTTTACAGATTTGGCACCAACGTTCTGAATTAATTCAATTAGGTCAGCAAAATGACTAAAATTCAAATTAATTCCCCAAAATAAAATCAGGGTTTTAACATTAGAAATTCCCAAATTTTAGGGTTTCTAATTTAAGGATTTCAAATTCTAGGGTTTTCGAATTAGGGAAAATTGGGTATTACATCTTTTCTTCCCTTAAAAAGAAATTTCATCCACGAAATTTTTAGACTTAACAACCGATTCCCAAACTAACTGACATATTCTTATTCCTCTCTATTCTAAATTTATAAACCATTATAACCAAAATAAGAACTGAGCACATAAAAAATGTACATGCTTTGTCATCGTGCATATTATCATATCCAACGTGTGATCTGGTCAAATATACAGAACCTGGTTGTCTAGCCTAGGATCTAACTGGTCCACCTCTCTAAGCATGTCTACCCTTACCAGCAGTACCAAAAGCAGTTGATCTAAGCTACCCTCTACCTATGTGAGGTGTCTGAACTGATGCATGTGCCTGACTCTGCATGGATGAACCACTAGGTGAACACAGACAATTTTTTAAGTAATGATCCTGAGAACCACATCTAAAACACGCTCTACTCATCAATCTGCATTCTCTGTTATGCTTCTTATTGCAATAACCATATAGAGAAATAGGTCGACGAACTTTTGAACCACCCAAACTACCAGACGGAATTGCTTGGACCGCAAGTCTCAGATCTCGATAACTGTGAAGAACAGATTCTTCTCTAGGCCTATTTCTAGACAAGTTGACAGAACTATGCTGAGCAGGTGTGTCAATTTACTTTTCGACTTGACTAGCATTCCGAAGTTCTTCCTCTTTCATGAGTGCAGCTATCCTCTCAGTAGTCTTAGCTAGACCAACTAGCTTGCTAAACACCTTATCATGATGTGTAGCAACTTCTCTCTGAAGCGGTAAATTAAGCCCACCCAAAAACCAATTACACTTACCTTTCCCGGTCGCAACTAACCCTGGAACATATTTGGCTAACCTTAAAAACTCTATCTCGTAGTCATTTACAGTCATATCATTCTGCTTTAGGTTTATAAAATCATCGCGACACTTTGCTAAGAACACAACTCCCACATATTGATCCTGGGATGCCTGTCGGAAAAACTCCCATGTGACCTGACTAGATGGAAGAGTATCCACCACAGACTCTCACCAATTTTGTGCTTCATCTTCAAGTAGTGATACAGCAACCCTCAATTTCTGATTGACAAGATAATCCATCAACGGGCAAACGTTGTAACCTCTTTAGCCAATACTCGGCATCATCTGGATATGTACCGGTTTTACCCTCAAACAATTTCATCCCAGCAGCTAAAAATTCTGTAGATATGGTTTTTCTCAAGCCCTTTGACTGGCGAAGATAACACAACAACTCTCGGTGCATCGTGACACTATCTGGCTGAACTGTTTCAATATCCTCAACATCATGTGAGGCATCGCTCCCAATTTGATGTCCTTTCATCGGCCCATCCTCATTATTCGATATCTCATTCTGATTTTCTATTTGACCAACAGAAGACATATGATCACTACCAGAAGCGGCGGTACGACCTCGGCCACGACCACTCACAAAGCTAGAACTCTTACGCGGTGGCATAGTGGACTATCTACAAAGGCAAGAGCCTAAAGTCAAATTCGGTACTGGAATCTCAGATTTTAAAACAAATTGAAAATGGTAAAGTCAAAATCACATAATATCGTAGTATATTTTTTAAAAAATTCCCATTTATCCCAAAATATTTCAGATGCATGCAGAAGTCAAAAATATTTAGAAAATAACTATTGTGAGCCTCACAGTCCGAGGGTTGAATCAGGCTCTGATACCACTAAATGTAACCCCTAAATTTAACCTAATTTCTTAGGTTAAATCTTGGGAGTCAAGTTTAAAAACTTGTCCTTCAAGAAACGCATCTTAGGTTTATTTATTTATGAAACAAAAGCATTATTAAATAATAATATTTAACGTAAAATATCTCAATTAATGATGAATCACATCATTAAAACATATCTTGAAAATTTAATAAAAAAATCCGAATTAATTTAGAAATACATGTTGAAGCAAAATCCCAATTTAAATGTCCCAAATGCACGAATTACAAAATGTTTCAAAATATGTTAAAAACATTAATCTGAATAATTAAAAAGAGTTCATACTGAATAATAAAATATCTGAGTAAAATGCGAGAAGCTCTAAGTACCGAGTCGCCTAATCAGTCTGAGTATCTGAAAGAAGAAACTATGGGAGAGTAAGCTAAAGAGCTTAGTGTGTCTCTAAAGTGCGAGCAACACAAAAAAAAACAAAACAATATTTCTATTTTCCGATAAAGTCTTTTATGAATGCATAGTAAATCTGATAAATCCAAATCATATGTTATGATGTTCGATGCATGACTCAATACCCGACTATCCGATACCATACAGAGTGGAGGTTGCCCTCGCCAGAGTGGAGCTTTCCCTCACTTTTTTTGAACACAATTCCGATCCCATGACTCATGATATGATTTGTAAAATCATAAATCCGAACTCTTACGAGTGTCTCATTTTTCGAAAAATCCAATGCTTGATTTAAAAACACAATTTGATGCCATGCATGATGTTTCAAAACATTCTCCAATCACAATCAACCAGACAATAAATCAAGGAAGATATAAAACAGTAATTCACAGAATATAACACAGTAAGAAACACACAAATATATGGCACGGGAAAAGAACACACCTTAGCTTAAGCAACTCAACATATTGTATGACATGTCTCTCGCGATCAGAAGTACGGGGTCCAGTAGTATTGGTACCTGTGAGAATAAATATCTTCATTAAACTATTACTTTATGACTAAAGAATTATTCCCAAATACTTACTGTATGAATTTATCGACACAAAACACTTATCTAATTCATATCATTGATCTTCAAATCAGTTAAAGGTGAGATTAGACTGAAAGATTCGGGTTAGAACGGTTTGGATCAGGCTTGCAAGATGGGTTAAACAAAAGCCAAAATTTGATTTAGGTTTGATTCAAATGATGGTTCAAAAGACCGGAAGTGAAATCTTTTTTTATATTCGCAAAACATGACCATAAAAAATATAATAAATAATTAATGAGAAAACAATAGATTATGAATTAAAGGTAAGGCTTTCTTTAAAATATAAAAGATAATTTTTTTATATATATGTATATATATATAAGAAAATAACATTGAAATCGATGAAATATATATACATATATCTTGGTAGAGGAGATCATATCATTGAAACATATTGCTTTTATATATATATATATATATTATTCCATTAAAAAGTATGCAATAATTATAAAAAAAAAAACAAAAAGAATCTTTAAAAAACAGATTAAAATCTAGGACCGGTTAGATGAGTATCCCGTGACCAAAAATCAAACTTACAGGGAAGGGTAAACCGAGCTTAATTAACCAAATAGAAATCGAAACTTATCGGCAACTCTGATGATGACGGATCGGGTGGCAACAAACGGTGGCATAAGAGAACATGAAAGCCGAATGGTTTTCTCAACGGTACTGCTCACAAATGGCAATATAAAATGATGCTCCGATGGTTGGGGTTTGCTCACGGTTCAACAATAGCCACGATATTGGTGGCGATGCGAGGAATGGATGAAAGGAAGAGGGTGATCGGAACTTCTTCAGTTGCTGATCAGAAAACTAAAAGGGTGATGGGTTATTTGAAAGAGGGTGATGGATATCAAGAGAGAGATAAAGAGAGAGAACGGCTGCTACCCATTATACCAAATGAAATAAAACCCCAGCCGATATAACTCATGATATTTAGGCTTAAAATCTAAATTTTGGGTAAATTACAACATAAGGCCTCATAGGTTAAATCGCTTTAAAGATTTGACACCAACGTTCTGAATTAATTTAATTAGGTCAGCAAAATGACTAAAGTTCAAATTAATTCCCCAAAATAAAATTAGGGTTTTAACATTAGAAATTCCTAAATTTTAGGGTTTCTAATTTAAGGATTTCAAATTTTAAGGTTTTCGAATTAGGGAAAAATTGGGGTGTTACAACTTTCCCTTCTTTAAAAAGAAATTTTGTCCACGAAATTTTTAGACTTAACAACCGATTCCCAAACTAACTGACACATTCTTATTCCTCTATATTCTAAATTTATAAACCATCATAACCAAAACTAAGAACTGAGCACATCAAAAATGTACATGTTATGTCATCGTGCATATTATCATATCCAACGTAAGATCTGGTCAAATATACAGAACCTGGTTGTCTAGCCTAGGATCTAACTAGTCCACCTTTTGAGCATGTTTATCCCTACCAGCAGTACCAGAAGCAGTTGACCTAGGCTGCCCTCTACCTCTGTGAGGTGCCTGAACTGATGCACGTGCCTGACTCTGTACGGATGAACCAGTAGGTAAAAGCGGACAATTCTTTAAGTAATGATCCTGAGAACCATATCTAAAACACGCTCTACTCATCAATCTACACTCTCTATTATGCTTCTTATTACAATAACCACATAGAGAAATAGGTCGATGAACTTTTGAACTACCCAAACTACCAGACGAAATTGCTTGGACCGTAGGTCTCAGATCTCGATAATTGTTAAGAACATATTCTTCTTTAGGCCTCTTTCTAGACAAGTTGACAGAACTATGTTGAGCAGGTGTGTCCGATTGCTTTCTGGCTTGTCTAGAATTCTGAAGTTCTTCCTCTTTCATGAGTGCAGCTATCATCTCAGCAGTCTTAGCTCGACCAACTAGCTCGCTGAACACCTTATCATGATGTGTAGCAACTTCTCTCTGAAGCGGTAAATTAAACCCACCCAAAAACCAATTACACTTACCTTTCTCGGTCGCAACTAACCCCGGAACATATTTGGATAACCTCAAAAACTCTATCTCATAGTCATTTACAGACATATCATTCTGCTTTAGGTTTATAAAATCATCGTGACACTTTGCTAAGAACTCAGCTCCCACATATCGATCCTAGAATGTCTGTCGAAAAAATCCTATGTAACCTGACTAGATGGAACAGTATCTACCATAGACTTCCACCAATTTTGTGCTTCACCTTCAAGTAGTGATACAGCTGCCCTCAATTTCTGATTGACAGGATAATCCATCTCAACGAACAAACGTTATAACTTCTTTAGCTAATACTCGGCATGGATGTGTACCAGTTTTACCCTCAAACAATTTCATCCCAACAGCTAAAAATTTTGTAAATATGGGTTTTCTCAAGCCCTCTGACTGGCGGAGATAACGCAACAACTCTCGGTGCACCGTAGCACTATTTGGCTGAACTGTTACAATATCCTCAACATCATGTGAGACATCGCTCCCAATTTGATCTTATCTTATCGGCCTGTCCTTATTATTCGATATCTCATTCTGATTTTCTATTTGACCAACAGAAGACATATGATCACTACCAGAAGCGGCGGTACAGTCTCGGCCACGACCACTCACAAAGCTAGAACCCTTACGCGGTGGCATAGTAGACTATCTACAAAGGTAAGAGCCTAAAGTCAAATTCGATATTGGAGTCTCAAATTTTAAAACAAACTGAAAATGGTAAAGTCAAATTCACATAATATCGTAGTATATTTTTCAACAAATTCCCATTTATCCTAAAATATTTTAGATGCATGCAGAAGTCAAAAATATTTTGAAAATAACTGTTATAAGCCTCACAGTCTAATGGTTGAACCGGGCTCTGATACTACTAAATGTAACCCCTAAATTTAACTTAATTTCTTAGGTTAAATCTTGGGAGTCAAGTTTAAAAACTTGTCATTCAAGAAACACATCTTAGGTTTATTTATTTATGAAACAAAAGTATTATTAAATAATAATATTTAACGTAAAATATCTCAATTAATGAAGAATCACATCATTAAAACATATCTTGAAAATTTAATAAAAATATCCGAATTAATTTAGAAATGCATGTTGAAGCAAAATCCCAATTTAAATGCAAATGTCCGAATTACAAAATGTCCCAAAATATGTTAGAACATTAATCTAAATAATTGAAAGGAGTTCATACTGAATAATAAAATATCCGAGTAAAATACGAGAAGCTCCAAGTACCGAGTCGCCTAATCAGTCTAAGTATCTGAAAGAAGAAACTATGGGGGAGTAAGCTAAAGAGCTTAGAGTCTCTCTAAAGTGCAAGCAACACAAAAAAAAACAAAATAGTGTTTTTATTTTCCGATAAAGTCTTTTCTGAATGCATAGTAAATCTGATAAATCCAAATCATATGTTATGATGTTCAATGCATGACTCAATACCCGACTATCTGATACCATACAGAGTGAAGGTTGCCCTCGCCATAGTGGAGGTTTCCCTCACTTTTTTTAACACAATTCCGATCTCACGACTCATGATATGATTTGTAAAATCATAAATTCGAACTCTTACGAGTCTCATTTTTCGAAAAATCTGATGCTTGATTTAAAAATAAAATTTAATATGACATGCATGATGTTTCAAAACATTCTCCAATCACAATCAATCAGACAATAAATCAAGAAAGATATAAAACAGTATTTCAGAGAATATAGCATAGCAAGAAACACATAAATATATGGCACAAGAAGAGAACACACATTTGCTTAAGCAACTCAACCTATTGTATGACGAGTCTCTCGCGACCAAAAGTACGAGGTCCAGTAGTATTGGTACCTATGAGAATAAATATCTTCATTAAACTATTACTATATAACTAAAAAATTATTCCTAAATACTTATTGTATGAATTTATCGATACAAAACACTTATCTAATTTATATCATTGGTCTTCAAATCGCTCAAAGGTGAGATTAGACTGAAAGATTCGGGTTAGAACGGTTCGGATCAGGCTAGAGAGATGGGTTAAACAAAAGCCAAAATTTGATTTAGGTTTGATTCAAATGATGGTTCAAAAGACCGGAAGTGAAATCTTTTTTTATATTCGCAAAACGTGACCATAAAAAATATAATAAATAATTAAAGAGAAAACAGTAGATTATGAATTAAAGGTAAGGCTTTCTTTAAAATATAAAAGATAATTTATATATATATGTATATATATATAAGAAAATAACATTGAAATCGATGAAATATATATACATATATCTTGGCAGGGGAGATCATATCATTGAAACATATTGCTTATATATATATATATTATTCCATTAAAAAGTATGAATAATTATAAAAACAACAAAAAGAATCTTTAAAAAAACATATTAAAATCTGGGACCGGTTAGAGGAGGATCCCGTGACCAAAAATCAAAGTTACAGGGAAGGGTAAACCGAGCTTAATTAACCAAATAGAAATCGAAACTTACCGGCAACTCTGATGATGACAGATCGGGTGGCGACAAACGGTGGCATAAGAGAACATGAAAGCCTAATGGTTTTCTCAACGGTGGTGCTCACAAACGGCGATCGAAAACGATGCTCCGATGGTTGGGGTTTGCTCGCGGTTCAACGATAGCCACGATATTGGTGGCGATGCGAGGAACGGATGAAAGGAAGAGGGTGATCGAAACTTTGTCGGTTGCTGATCGGAAAACTAAAAGGGTGATGGGTTATTCGAAAGAGGGTGATGGATATCGAGAGAGAGAGAGAGAGAGAGAGAGAACGGCTGCTACCCATTATACCAAATGAAATAAAACCCCAGCCGATATTACTCATGCAATTCTAGGGTTTCTAATTTAAGGATTTTTAATTCTAGGGTTTTTGAATTAAGAAAAAATTGGGGTGTTACAGTATTTTTTTTTTGTGCCTGTAAATCTTTATTGTGACAATTTGTGTGCTATGAAATTTGCAGATAATCCAGTTCATCATGAAAGAATTAAACACATAGAGATCAATTGTCACTTGATCAGATAAAAACTTCAACAAGGTGTCATTATCTTGATGTCAGTCTCTCCCTAAAATCAACTTGTTGATTGCTTCACCAAGGCTCTTCCTACAACATCATTTCAGAATTTCATTTTCAAGTAGGGCATTCAAAATTTGTATGCTCCAACTTGAGGGGTTAACAAAATATATTAGTCAAGAATTATAGCGACCTCTTTTTTGAAATCACTAAAAAAGAATAATAATTTGTTTTTTGTTTGTTTTAAAAAAATGTTGTTTTTTTTTTGAAATTTTTAGGGTTATTTTTTGAAAAGTTTTGAAATTTGGGGAATTTTTGAAACTTTAAGTTTAGGGGATTTTTGTTTTAAAAGTTCGGTTTTTTGAAAAAATAAAAGACTAGAGTCGCCACCGATCATTTTTAAAGGTAGACCGGACACTAAAGATAAAACCAGAGATTATTTTGAAAATGGGTCCGAGATTCAGTTACGGACGGGAAGGATTAGCACCCCACACTGCCCAAAAATTGGTACCTAGTCGAATACAATTTGCCTTAATTGGATATTTGCGAGTTCAAATTTTAAAAGCCTCGTTATTCAAGAATAAACGAAAGAACCACCACCACTACGACTAGTACTGGCCATATTTACTATCGAATAAAAGGGTGCCGCTTTAACAGTTAATATATCTGAGTGCGAGAAAATAAAGCAAATCAAATATATGTACGCAATGAAGGCATAAATAAAAGGCAAAAATTAAGGAAAATTCGGAAAAAGAACCGGATCGAATATAAGATAAAAAAAGTAAAAGGAAAAATCCAGAAAAAGGACCGGATAGAACATAAAAGAAATGAGAAAAAGGAAAAATATAGAAAAAAGAACGGATCGAACATAAAAAGGAATGCATAAAATAAAAGGCGAAAATTAAACACGATAAATTAAATTGTGGAAAATTAAATTGCGAGAAAATAAATGTGAGAAAGTAAAAGCTACAGTAAACAAGCCATAAATAATATGGGTCATCCCCGTTGCGGGTCACCGTAATGCCGATTCGAACAAGAAATTAAATAGATAAAATACAAAAATCAAAGTATATAAATAATATATAATACTTACTATAATACAGATAATACTAATAATATATATTATAAATATAATATATAATATATACTATAATATACTATAATATAAGTAATGTAGTACTATAGCATATATATATATATAACACACTATATAATAAATATATAATATAAATATAATATAATGTTATATTTAAAAAGACCGAAATAGAAGAAAAAAATAAGGGGAGAAATTAAAAAAAAACAAAACTTAAAGAGGCTGGAGTTAAAATGAAAACAAATGGGGAGGGAACGAAATGGGTATTAACTCATGGCCGATTTGAAATGGAGAAAAAGATAGGAGGACCGACATGGTAACTATCCCCTCAACCAAAAGTGCGCGGATCCTTCCTGGATCCAGGTCAACGCACGGGTCAAGGAGCTCAAAACGACGTCGTTCAGGGAAGTATATAAATCCAAAAAACAAGGAAAAACTTTTGCCTAAAACCTTCATTTGTTTCTCTCAGCCGATTTTGAAAAAAAAAACTAGAGCAAAAGCTCTAAAATATTTTATCTACTTCCCTCGTTTTTCCAGAAACTGACAGTTCTAACGTCGTGCGCCGCCGTCTCGACCACCGCTAGCCAGTGAACGGCAGCCCCAAAACACCCCAAGGAAAACCCTTTTTAAAGATCCAGCTAGATTCGAGACTGATTTTAAAAAAAATTATTTTTTGAGATTTCAAAAAGCCGAAAACCAAAATCCCCTTTTTTATTTCAAATTTTTTAAAAAAACTTGAGTTAAAACGCCTCTAAGGTAAAGGAAGACGAAACAATGGCCGCCAATTCGACTGGTAAGAACCTAACCCTTCACTTTTTTTATTTGTGCGATAATTAACATACAAAAAGAAAAAAGAATAAAAAAACTACCTTTAGAGAAATTTTTGTGTGTGTATTGATTCAAAGCCAGGAAAAAGTCCCCTTTACATGATTTGGCTTTCGGTTTTTACAACCAAATATTAAAAATAAAAACAAAAACCTAAAATGCTTGTTGTTGCCTCTGATTTCTATGTGTTTGTTGGTTGTTGTTGCAGGTTGCACGCTAGTCTACGGGAGTATTTTGGCCGAATACAGAGAGGGCAGGCTCGCTGACGTGGCTGCTTCGATGTGGCCGGGGATAGAGATGTAGCCATGGCTATTGATGTGGTCGTTAACATGGAGGACGTGGCAGCCGAGGTGGCGTACGACGTGGCCAAGGATCTGGAAGGTCGAAAGACGAGGGGTCGCATGCTTCCATAAGGTTCTGGCGGCGGTTGAAGGATTTTGGGTGTATTAGGGTTAGGTTTAGGATATTCGGGTCTAGGATAATTGGATTGTAAAATGGACTGTTTGGTTAATGGACATTTAATGGATATGGATTTTTGGACTGTTTTTTTTTTTTGATAATTTAATCTGGATTTTAATTATTGGATTTTAAATTTAAATTTTTTTATATTCGAACCTCGGACGAAAATGGTTATTATAGTTGCCCCTCTTTGCTCGTTGTTGTGAAACGACAATAGAGCAAAGACTAAAAGATAGCCATTTTCGTTCGGTCGAATCGGAGCACCCTTCTTGGCACGACCTTTCCTTCGAACCCTAACTAATCTATCTTCCAACTTCTAGTGAAATAAAAATCATTTGTTGATCTACTACACCACAGGCGAAGAGTCAAGTTCTGGTCGATTCATCCTTTTTCAGAAAGATAAAACCAATAAGAGTGAAAAGAAAATCGCTTCAGACTAAGTATTCACTTATTTTATTTAAAACTATAAAATTAAAAAGATCAGGTAAAGAGATGTTTGAGTATGGGTGATCCGCTACTCCACCGACGATGAGACAAGATTGAGAGATTAAATTAGATCAAGCTACGACTCTAACGAAGGGCATGATTCGGTGATTAGATTGTGACCAAGCTACAACTCTGACAAAGAGGCATGATCTGAGAAGTTAGTTGCGATCAAGCTACAAATCTGACAAAAAGGCATAATCTGAAGAGTTAGTGGGGATCAAGCTACAACTTTGACGAAAAGGCATGACTTGAGGAGTTAGTTGATGGTGATCAAGCTATGAATCTGATGAAGAGGCATGATCTGAGGAGTTAGTTGATGGAGATCAAGATAAGACTCTGACGAAGAGGCATGATATGAGTTTATAGGTTACGATCAAGCTACAACTCTGACAAAAAAGCATGATCAGAAGGGAGATTTTGATCTGCTACACCACTAACGTTGAGTTAAGATCTGAAGATAGATTTGATCAAGTTACAACTCTGACAAAGAGGCATGATCCGAAAGATTTCAATCCGCTACATCATTGATGGTGAGTCAAAATTTGAAGAATAAGGTTTGATCAAGCTACAACTCTGACGAAGAGGCATGATCCAAAAGATTGGTTGATCCGCTACACCACTAATGATGAGTCAAGATCTGAAGAAAAAAGATGATCCGCTACACCACTAACGATGAGGTAAGATCTGAAAAAAAAAGGTTTGATTTTATACAGCGCTGACGAAGAGTCGAGATCTAAGGATAAAGGTGGTAGATCCACTACACCACTGACGATGGGGCAAGACCTGAAGAGAAAAAGTAAACCATAGTTAGTAATTGTTCATTTAGAGTTTGAGTTTGAATTTAGGTTTGGCTTCCTTTGCTTCGAGGGTTTGCCATTTCGGGTTGGGTGTCCTTATACTCTCTCTTTGAGGTTTCAACTTCTTTGCTGGTTTGGCTTTCCTTCGTGGTTGAGGGCTTGCTAATTTGTCCTCCATGATTGAGGCTTTTCATCCTGAACCTGTTTGTTATGTATGAATGAAGTAGATGCACTTAATATGAATGCATCTAACTTTATGTGTAATGTATGCATTTAATGAGAATACATGATGAGTTGAATGGCTTGCAATTGATATAAATGGCGTGCAATATATTTGACTTCTAAAGGGGATGCCTTATGACTTCTTGGTCATATTGGTGGCTTGGTCTTGTTTTTGCTCCAGTTCTGTCTTGTAGACTAGATGGGCTTTTGCCTTGTGTGCGTCGATGCCCTAACCTCATGTGGGTTTGACCATCTTTTTCTAAAATGTTACATTTCTATACGAAGGCCAACTAGTGAATGCTTTCTTGAGCTGAAGCATTGACTTGAGGGCCTATTTGTTGTTGGTTCATATGCTTTTGAACTTCTTTGTAAGTAATAAAGAGAAAACTTTTTGTTTCAAATCTCAGACTACATGTCCGAATATCAAGTGTACGAGAAACACTGAAATGGCTCATCGAGGATTTCCTTAAGTGAATCTTGTGTCTAGGAGACCTCAAAAGCTGAATTGATGTTTGAAGATGTAAAGTGCATTTTAAGCCATTTCGGCGTTTGACCATCTTACCTTTGGCAGGTTCATTCATTTTTATCTTATTTTTATTTAGGGAATTCAATTCATTACAGTCATTTGGCTCAAAATAAATGATAGAACAAACAACAAATTCTTGAGCTACTCGGCATTATAATGATTTTGAAAATATTACCATCACTCATGAACTGAAGGATCTCAATTAGAATAGGCTTCAGCGGAGTGCCCTAAAGATTTCACACTCTTATTCGAAAATGTCTATTACCAGGTTTCAAACATTAGAGTGCTTTTTGATTAATTTTGAAAAAATGCTTATTACCAGGTTTAAAGTGCTTTTTGGAAAAAGGCCTATTACCAAGCTTTGAAAGTTAAATCATTTCCTTTTTTTAAAATGCCTATTACCAGGTTTCAAACATTAAATTGCACCGATTTGTTATTATGTGAGGACTTTAATGTGAAATATGCGTCACATATTCATCATCTCCGTAGCTTAGGATTTCAATTAGACATAGGCTACTCGGACTCAACCTTTGGGTCAAAGTCAATGCCCATTGTGTAATTTATATAATAGACAAATATATTCACAAAATGAAGAAAGAGTTAAAAAATACATATTTTCATTGAAAATTAAAGCATGTAGTCTTAGGCCCTTACAAAAGATCGACACCACCTACGGGCTTAGGCTGATGGATTTGATTACATGCATTACTTAAGAAATTAAAAGCAACAGGGAACCTACTAAAGTTATTTAGCTTGGTTTCTAGATAAGGGGGAAAGGCGAGTTCATTCCTCAAAGAATTTGACTTTTTTACGGTCCATTAGACCTTGAACAGTATCCTTGAACTCACAACAGTCTTGAATAGTGTGTCCCTCTTTGGCGTAGAACTCACAGTACAGGCCGTTATGCCCCTCGGGCATCATCATGCCTTGACCAATCAGACCCGCGTCATGTATCTTATTCCAAACCCAACAGAGGGGTCATTTCACTTCTGACACCTTGGACTTAACAGTTCGATTACTTTCCTCGAAGATTGTATTCACTCTACCAGTATGGTTTGATAGGGGGTTGGCAGTTGTAGCTGGACTACTAGATTTGTCAAAACTTATAACCCCAAGCTTGATCAGCTTTTCTACGAACCTCTTTAAGCCAATACAAGTCTCAATCGAGTGCCTCACTTGATCACCATGGTATACGCACTTTGCACTAGGATCTTACCATTTCGAGAAGGAAGATTGTAATGGTGCTTGATAGAAGGGTGCCACCACATTAACATCAAATAGTTGCTTGCACAGTTCACCATAAAAGATTGGCAACGAAGTGAACTCCATTTTCTCAGAGTTCCTTCTTTGTCCAGGGTCTTAGCTCAAAGAACCCTGAACACTTGGTGCAGCCTTAGGTTGTACAACTGTGATATGCTTTAAATAACCGGTATTATAAACTCTCGAAGAGTTTACTCCATGGTCTTTCTTTGCATGCGAGGTCTTCTTGTGGGACGAACTACCTCTATCATTGATTTTGCCACTTTTAACAGCATTTTTAATTAGCTCACAAGATAACACAAAGTCGGTAAAGTTGGTAGTCGCGTTGCTTATCAAGCGGCCCAAGACCAGACCCTCTAAAGTTTGGATAAACATGACCACCGTCTCTTTTTCAATAAGCGGAGATTGAACTTGAGTCACCACGTCAATATTGTTCCAGGAAAACTTTGGCCAATATTGTTTCATGTGTTAGAAGGTCTAACGATTTGGCACCATGTCAATATTGTTCCAGGAAAACTTTGGCCAAGTCCTTTCATGACTTTATATGATGATGGTTCAACTGATTATACCATCTTATGGCAGATCCTAAGAGACTGTCTTGGAAACAGTGGATCAGTAGCTTGTCATCTCTCTCGTATCCCATCATCCTTTGACAGAACATGGTGAGATGTGCACGGGGACAACTCGTTCCATTGTACTTCTTGAATTTTGAGACCTTGAACTTAGGGGGTTAAACCAGATCTGAGACAAGGTTGGGTTCATGGGCCTCAAATCCAATAAAGGCATCAGTTACCTTCATGGCTTCCATATTTTCCTCGAGCCGATTGCATCAGTGCTCGATCTCTTTAGAGGTGTCAACTCTAGGTCTCTCTATTTCAATTAACTGATCTATCTCCAAGACAAAGTTTTCGTCTTGATTACCTCTGAGCTTGACTTCTGATCCGGAGGGTAAATTTATAGGGAATGAGGCACCAGCGTAATGAAGTGGTGATTTCCCTCGAGAAAGTAATACTTGAGGATCTGGTTGACCCCTAGCATGAGGATGAGTAAAACCTGGCGAATATGTAGGACACTCATTCCCATCAGTGGGATTGGGATTTCCCGTAGGATTTACAATAGAAGTCTTTCATTGTCCGAGAAGCTTAAATTCAAGCATTTAGGCTATTTGGCCTAGCTTGTCTTGTTGAGACTTCTTGAACTGTTCCACCATGTCTTGTCGGGCCTTAGCCAACTGTTCTTTCATCTTTCTGGCCAAATCTTCTTGTTGTCCCTTTGGGTTTGCTCAATTCGGACTAATCTGTCTTCGTTCACCATTTTGGTTTTTATCGGGTTTCGTAGGGGTGCTGAATCGACTGAATTTTCCTTTAATCCAAAATCATTGTCACGGGACACCCCAAAAATTAGTCTCGACATTTTCAAAATGAATACATGTAAATGCAAAGAAACTGTCCTAAATGCAAAGGTATTGATTTAGACATGGTTTTCGAGGAACAACGCCCACAAATATATGAGAAAAATTTGCAACTTTGAATATTGCATTTAATTGAAGTCTAGGTTACTAGATTTTCTCTCGATTCATGAATAATTTCTGCTGTGTCCACCATTTTGGGTCAATACCTCATGACGGTGCAATGCAGATGAAATAATGATGTTATGCGAATGTATACTATATGTTGATGTAATGCAAATGACAAAAACTTATTAGTATGAATTAAATATTTACAGATGAAAGACATAAATATTCTCGACATATTCCAGCACGAAATGAACCATATTTGCATTATATTCTAATTTCTTGGGTTACCGCGTGGCTCTGAAGGGGCGGGTTTCTTAGATTCTCTACATGCAGTTTTGGTGCTAAAATGGTACTCAAATTGTCCTCGCTGTCCCCTTTTAAAGGGTAGCAAGGCCCCCGATCATCACTCATTATAAGCTTATCTCAATCGAGTTCAAGTCAGGGGACCAATTTGCTATGTCCATACGGGGAAACAATATTCCCACGAAAACATAGGGTACTCGAGCCCCGAAGGTACTCACTAGGCACATACAAAGAAACAATATCCTCACGAAAGCACTAGCATCCCCCCCCCACTTACACGAAGGGTTTTATATGTCAAATTTTAAAATGCATTAAAATGAACTCGCATTTCTAAAAGATGTTAAATTAATTTAAAAATAAAGTCACGATTTCCAATTAAGGAAAAAGGTATTTGACTCGTGGCTTGACTCTCTTTTTGTAAAAACAAAATTGTCCCCAGCGGAGTTGCTAGCTATAGCGACCTCCCTTTTTTGAAATTTTGGGAGTTTTTGAAACTTAAAGTATAGGGGATTTTTTTTTAAAGTTTGGTTTTTTTTTTGAAAAATATAAAAGACTGGAGTCACCACCGATTATTTTTTTAAAGGTAGACCGGAAACCAAAGATAAAACCAGAGATTCTTTTGAAAATGGGTCCGAGAGTCAGTTACGGATGGGGAAGGATTAGCAGCCCCACACCGCCCAAAAATTGGTACCTAGTCGAATACAATTTGCCTTAATTGGATATTTGCGAGTTCAAATTTTAATTTAATTTAAAATCCATTTAAAAATGTGAGTAAATTTTAAAAGCCTCTTTATTCGATAATAAACGAAAGAACCACCACCATTACGACTGGTACTGACCATATTTACTATCGAATAAAAGGGCGCCGCATTAACAGTTAAAATATCCTAGTGCGAGAAAATAAAGCAAAGCAAATATACGTACGAAATGAAGGCAAAAATAAAAGAGTGAAATTAAGAAAAATTCCAGAAAAAGGACCGAAGTGAAAATAAAATAAAAAAGCGTAAAAGGAAAAATCCGAAAAACATAACCGGATCGAACATAAAAGAAATGCGAAAAAGGAAAAGTTCGGAAAAATGACAGGAACGAACATAAAAGGGAATGCGTGAAATAAAAGGCAAAAATTAAACGCGGTAAATTAAATTGCAGAAAATTAAATTGCGAGAAAATAAATGTGAGAAAGTAAAAGCTACACTAAACGGGCCATAAATAATACGGGTCATCCCCCGTTGCGGGTCACCGTATGACCAATTCGAACGAGAAATTAAATAGATAAAACACAAAAAACAAAATATATAAAATTATCTAATACTTACTATAATATAGATAATACTATAATATATAATATAAATATACTATTATAATATATAATATATACTATAATATACGTAATGTAGTACTATAGCATATATATATATATATATATATATATATAACATACTATATAATAAATATATAATATACGTATAATATAATGTTATATTTAAAAGGACCGAAATGGAAGAAAAACAAAAATAGAAGAAGAAATTAAAACAAAACAAAACTTAAAGAGGCTAAAGTTAAAATGAAAACAAATGGGGAGGGACCGAAATGGGTATTAACCCACGGGCGATTTGAAAACGGGAAAAAGATGGGAGGACCGACATGGTAATTATCCCTTCGACCAAAAGTGAGCGGATCCTTCCTGGATCCGGGTCAACGCGCTGGTCGAGGGGCCTCAAAACGGCGTCGTTCAGGTAAGCATATAAATACAAAAACAAGGCAAAACTTTTGCATGAAACCTTCATTTGTTTCTCTCAGCCGATTTTGAAACAAAAAAAATCCAGAGCAAAAGCTCTGAAATATTTTATCCATTTCCCCCGTTTTTTCAGAAACTTACAACTCTAACGCCGCGCGCTGCCACCTCGACCACCGCTAGCCGATGGCCAGTAGCCTCAAAACACCCTAAAGAAAACCTTTTTTTAAAGATCCAGCTAGATCCGAGCCTGATTTTAAAAAAAAAACCTATTTTTTGAGATTTCAAAAAGCCAAAAACCAAAAGCCTCTTTCTTTTTTGTTTTGGAAATTCTTTTAAAAAAAACTCGAGTTAAAAAGCCTCTAAGGAAAAAGAAGAAACAACGGCCGCCGATTCGACTGGTAAGAACCTAACCCTTCGCTTTTTTTTTTTTTTGCGATATTTAACATGCAAAAAGAACAAAAAAGCTACCTTTAAAGATTTTTTGTGTATTGATTCGAAGTCGAGAAAAAGCCCCCTTTACTTACATGATTTGGCTTTCGGTTTTTATAACTAAAAATTACAAATAAAAACAGAAACCTAAAAAGCTTATTGTTGCCTCTGATTTCTGTGCGTTTGTTGGTTGTTGTTGCAGGTTGCATGCTAGTGTACAGGAGTATTTTGGCCGGATGCAGAGAGGGAAGGTTCGCTAGCGTAGCTGCTTCGATGTGGCCAGGGATGGAGATGTGGCCATGGAGATGTGGCCTTTGACGTGGCGGACGTGGCAGTCAAGGTAGCGTTCGACGTGGTCAAGAATCTGGAAGGCCAAAAGACGAGGGGTCACATGCTTCCAAAAGGTTCTGGCGGCGGTTGAAGGATTTAGGGTGTATTAGATTAGGTTTAGGATATCCGGGTCTACGGTAATTGGATTGTAAAATGGACTATTTGGTTAATGGACATTTAATGGATATGAATTTTTGGACTATTTTTTTTTTTTTTTGGATAATTTAATCTGGATTTTAATTATTGAATTTTAAATTTAATTTTTTTATATTCGAACCTCGGACGAAAATGGTTATTACAAATAATAGTTAGGTTAATTTTAACCATGGTAAATTAGTTAAGTTAGCAATGTAAATAAAAGCTATATATGTGTACAAAGTTAATTAATAAAGTAGGTAGACTTTTCCTTTTTTCTCATCTGTTTAGTAAAACTTTTAGTTTCAATAATTTTCAATTTCTTCAATATTCGATATTTTTCTTTGACATTAGAGCTCTTTTAGGTGATTTTCACTGGTTCGGATATGTTTAAATTTGCATTTGGATTTAAAGAAGATTATTTATGTTGGGTTGAATGCCCTTTCTCTCCTGATGGATGCATCAAAAAAGGAAGTGTTAAACATTACCCTCAATTATAACTTGTATTTCTAGTTACATACTTGATCTGATAAGCCCAAGTAATTGCTTAACAGCTCAATAACTTCTTAAAGAACCAAACTCAACTAACACAACTTTTTTTTCATTTCCGTCCAATTACAACCCAGAGTCTATTAATTACCGGTATTGTTTAGTGGTATTGTTTAGTGTTCCAAGTTTTATTAATGGAATGTAAAATAATAATCGCCCACAGTTCAAACCTTATATAATTAGTAACTTCTTGACTAAATTACATGTCTAAACCTTTTAAAATTTATTAATTTTTTAGAACGAGTTGCCCTGCATTGCTATTTGGGTTTTTATGGTCTATTGTTTGGAATAAAACATAGAATAATAATTACTAGCAATGTAAATCTTAAACCAGCAATCAGTTGTTCTAGCAGGATGAGGCGCTATATTCCTTAAGCAAGGTCAGGCGTTTAAATCATAACATTGTGAATGGAGAAAACTGAGTTTAGTATGTTACCCCATAATGAACTTATGTAAAATCTGATCTAAACTAATCAACTAATAGATCAGATACAGGTGATTGTACCAAATTAACAATGTAAATCTTATATAATTAGTGATTTGTTGATAACATTACGTGTCTAGATTATTTGAAATTTATTCTTTTAGAAATTTGGTAATAGATCTTAAGAACGACGACCTTGTATTGATAGAGGGTTTTGTGGGTCCAAAATGTAATAATAAAATAAAAATAATTACAAACAACGTAAAACCGTATATAATTAGTAATTGTTGACAACACTACGTGTTTTTTGATTAATAAGGATAAAGAGTACTATCATATGCCTCGTTACAAAAATCTTCCTAAGCCTAAATGGAGGAAAAAGAGTGCATGTGGCAGTACTTACAAAAAGACAACCACCCATAACAACTCACATGAGAAAAGCATCAGCAACCTGCACATCATGCCTAACATGGTCCTGGCATGTTTGTTGCTTCTCATTATAATAATGTCCTGCAGAGGTTCAGGCGCTATGACAAAACATAAATCAGCCAAAGGTTTCCCACGAGACCAAGTAGCCAAATTATCTGCTACAGTGTTGGAAAGACGATTGATTTTCCGAATAACAACCTGTCAGTCACGTTTCAACAACTCACCTATTATAATAACGAGAGCATTCAAAGCTAGACTCAACTCGGTGCGAGTTAAAGACTTCACCGCTTCCAACGAATCTGACTCCAACTCACACGCCGATACCCAAGCCTCCAGGCATGGCGCGGGTCATCATATATAGCCCATAATTCCGCATTGAACACCGAACACCTACCAATACTTATTGAAAGAAACAAATAGCCAATCACCCTGATCCGATCGTATAACACCCCAACCGCCGCATACCCCCCATCTAGCTCCACACCCCCATCTGTGTTGAGCTTGACCCAGTTCGCAGCGGGACGCGACCATGTTCCAACCTCCTCATGGATCACACTCGGCCTGGATGGACAAAACAAATTAGACCTTGCGCTCTGCCGAATTTCATCCAAAAGGCGTAAACTGTTCTCAAAATGCTCCTTTTCTCCACAAAATTAGTATCAAAGAGAAGGTGATTCCTTCGCGACCATAAATTTCAGCAAACAATAGAGAACAAAGCATCCCAATCAGCTTGTCCGATCATAAAGGTCCCAAAATTGTGAAGATTGATATGAATCCAATCGGGGAGAGACAAAGACATAAAACTCATCAACTTGTCGGGGGAAACCAATTGCCTCCAAACAGCCCACGCACCGGACAATCGCGCAAAACATGAATAATATCTTCAATGTTACGTTTACAAAAATGACGGCGATCCTCAGTGGACATATGTTGACGCACTCTTTCAGCATTAGTAAGCAAATTTTCACGCACAACAAGCCACATAAAAGTGTGCATTCGTTGTGGGACATTCAAACGCCAAAATTGTTTCCAAAGAGGTTGCCTCGGATCCAATTCTTCCTCTGTGAGGGCTAAGTAGGCCGATTTAACAGTAAAGCAGTTTTTTGAATTCAACTCCAACCACACCGATCACCACCTAAACTTGGCGTTGGAGGTACCATGGCCAGCACACGCGGCACGCAATCCTCCGGTAGCATTACTCTCAACATATCAATGTCCCAATTCTCATTGCCATCCGTAAAAGAAGCAACAACACATGGAAAGGGTTGATTCGGCATATTTGTCTGCAGCACCGACAACACTACGTGTTTAATCCTTCTAAATTTTGTCCATAATTTTTAAGAATTAATACCTATATGGTGTGCTCTAGATAAAATAACAATTACTAACAATGTAGGCCTTATATAATTAGTAATTTGTTGAGAACGTTACGCGACTAAACAAATTATTTTCTTATATTAATATTTTAGAATTTGGCCAAGTATTAAAGTGAATGTGTATGTCAGAGCTATTATTTTTGTTGATTATTGAACTAAGAGACAAAAACATAGTGTGAAAAGTGGTTAGAGGGTGTGATGTTGAAATTTTAAATATAAATGATTAAATTTATTTATTTTTTAATTAATTAAATTGTTAAAATGTCTAAATTTTTATATGTAAAAATGTTATTATATCATATCGTGTTTCAAATTTAACAATAAAGTGATATACTTGTTACGAAAATTTAATTGACTAAAAAAGTTTAAACTTTGGTAGCTTTGCATAAATATTGTTCTTTTTTTTTTATTTTCACAAGTATGACACAACGCAATTTATTTGCAAAAATATTACAATTGCTACAGTGTTTTGAAGTCTATAGGAATTGAATCCGACTTCAAACAATGTTTAAATTTTTTCGATTAAAAAATCTTTCTCCGATAATCTCTATATTTTAATTATGTCTGTTTATTTTCGATAGAGAATCTTGTACTTTAATCTTGTCCAATCATTTTCAATATAGAATCTTTATATTTCAGTCTTCTCCAATCATTTTTACTATATAATTTCTTCACTTTAGTATTATCTCGTCATTTTCAATAATCTTTGCACTTTACTCTTGTTCAGTCATTCTCATCAAAGACTTTGTGCACTTTACTTTTGCTCAGTCATTCTCATTAGAGACTATGTGTACTTTAACCTTGTTCAGTTATTTCCGACAAAAATTTTGAACTTTAGTCTTGTTCAGTCATTTTCAATAGAAATCTCTGCGTTTACTATTATCCAGTAATTCTTGACAACAAATTATGCAACGTAATTTTGTCTAGTCATTTTTAACAAAATTGATTTGTGACCCAAATCCGATGGTTTGAATTTGAAATCCGGTGTTTTGTTGTTTATAGATGGTTTAAATATAAAATAAATGTGCAAAGTATCTTATTTTTCATTTAGGTGCCTAAATTATTTTTTAATAAAATAAATGTCTAAAGATGTTTTTTGTCGAAATGGATGTCTAACTTTAAAAATCATTAATTGACTGGGGACCATAATACCCATATTTATAAAAGAGCTAGACACATATTCGGACAAAAATTAAAATTTAGAACCTATTTAGACAAAAATTAAAACTTAAGCACCTAGTTTAGCAAAAAAAATGTAGACACCTATTCAGCCATAAAATAAAAATTTTAGAAACTTATTTTATCAAAAAAGTATTTAGACATTTAAATAAAAAATGGAAAAAACTATGATACACAGGCCGTGTAAACTTTAGTTTACACGTGCCTTTTAGTTTTAGGGGTTAGGGTTTTAGTTTAGGGTTTAAGGTTTAGGGGTTTAGGTTGTAGGGTTTAGAATTTAAAGTTAGCGTTCAAAATTTAGTGTATAGGGTTTAAGGTTTAGGGTCTAATTTTTTTGAGTTAGGGTTTAAAATTGAAGAGTTCATTATATTTTTAACTATTTATATCAACATCCATTTAGTTCGTATTTCCATGTTAAAAGAATTGAGTTCGTATTAAAAGTTAGTAATTTTTTTATAGAAGTTTAATATGGGCACGATTTTTTTTTATTTATTTTTTATTTACAATACTAAAATTTAAAATTTTAATTTTATTTAAATATTTAGTGTCTCATCTAACTGAATTAATAAGTTGTTGGTGTTTTAAAAGTTAATTTAAGCAACCGTTTTTTAAAATTTTGGACCTAAAACAACCCTAAAAACCATAAAATTAAAAAAATCTAAATCGATAAAATAATCTCATGCTAATCGAGCATGTATTTGCTCTACGAGTCACATCAATTAATAAATAGGTGTCATTAAAGAAATTAAGTTAAAAAGATGTTATATTAGAAGATAATTTTTTTAGTGTTAATATGGTAAAAAAGTATTTTACTCTCTGTTTGTAAAGATTTTTCTTCTTCTTTTTTGTTTGTAAAGATTTTATATTAGAAAATAATTTGTTTCTTTAACTTATTAATGTTTTCAAAAATATTAGTTGAATAGTCATCTTTCATGAGTAGTTAAAATATTATAATTAAAAAAATCACCTTCAGAAATAATTTTTAATTATTTTTATGTAATTTGTTAAAAATGTCATTCCATTCAAATTATAGGGAAAATACCTACATATTCTCATTTGAACTATAAATATGGTGTAAAATTATGAAATGTGTTTTCGAGTTCTGTGTGCTAACATTAAATAAAAATGTGTTTTGTTATTGTTTCTCTTCAAAAAATATCATTTTTATAATAAATTTTAGTTTTTTATATTTATCGACAATTTTAAATTTTTGACTTTGATCATTTTAATCCATTAAATCTAGAAAATTAATATTTATATACGTAAATATAACATTATTTATAAGAGTGACAGATTACACATGCAAGTTTTTTTACTCTGAAATTTTTATTTTGATCATTATAAGTTTAATTTCCTTTAAAATTGTTCACGAGGTGCAAAAAAAAAAATACCAAAAAATGAAATGTGAAAAAAAAATTGTTTTTTTCAAATCCTTAAAAGACGTAATTAATGAAGTGCTCATTTCGTGTAAGGGCCGGTTCAGTAATACTTCTGAAACGGTCGTTGGAGCATTAGCCGGATAAATAATGATGAACATGTACTTTCAATGCGCGTTCTCAGCATTCTTCTGCCGAATTTAGCGTCTAAACGGACGTTTTCTCGCCGCTAAAATATCAAAATTTTCCCTTCAAACGGACGTTGAAGACCGATGAACTTTGAAAAATCTCTAGTAAACGTAACCTAAATTAAATAATTTTTTAAAATACGTTTACAGATCATGTCAATTGTGCCTTCCAAACGGACGTTGAAGACCGATGATCTTTATTACATACGTTTAAAAAATGATTGTAATTTCAAAAATAATATAGGAAAATATGTTATTTTAATAATTATTTTTTGACATAATCTCTTTAGGTAAAAGGATAAAATACACAGATCATCACTCAAATATCTTCTCCCTCCTATTTTGGTCACTCAACTTTCAAACATTTTAATTTACTAACTGAGCTTTCGAATTGCTCATATTTTTGTCACTCTCAATTATTTTATTATTATTTTCAAATTTTTAGCATTTTTTATTATTATTTAATATAAAAATAATATAAAATTAAATCCAATTGTTCGTCGGCGGACACCACCTCCGACGGCCGTAGATGGTGGTCGTTCAATTCCAGATTTCACCGTCGTTTCTTCTCGGCCCCCTGAGTCCGAATTCAACCTTCATTTTGTTGAAAAGTACTCTGAAATCCATAAAAACAAGATAGAAAGTTAAGAAATCGCAAAGTTTCAAACTAGATTTACGGGTTTCGGGACATTTTCTGGTGAAACAAACACCAGATTCAGACTCAGGATGTCAAAATGAATCCACCAGTATAATTTGGGATCAAACAGTCATCGATTCGGAGACCAACGATGGTCGGCGAATATATGTACATATATCATAGTTATATATTATTTATTTCTATATAGTTTTATCATATATTACTATAATATACTTATATTATTTAATTTTGTATATTATATGTGATACCTTTTTATTATTAGCTTATCATGTGTTTAATTGTTCGATCATGATTCATCTACGGCCTTACGGTGATCCGCACCGGGATGATCCGTATTATTTATGGCACCGTTAATTTGGCTAGCTAACTAACATCTAACCCATAACTTTTAATTTACGCATTTATTTTATTTGTTCGTTTTTATTTTATTTGCCCTTATTTACGATGTTTCTTTATCTGTACCATGTATTTATTTATTAGCGTATTAATTGCTCATGCATTTTATATTGTTGCATTGGTTTAGACCTAGTTCTCAAAATCTCGGTATCCTATTGGGAGTGTAGTGTCAGATCTCTGGGCGTCATCTTCTTTAGAAAACATTCAGATTTTCCAATTAGTCGCTACACTTGATAGACACGGTCTATTTTAAATTTTTAACGTCGTAATGTTGGCCTTGTTTGGCAATTAGCGGATAGCTTATAGCAGATTACATTAGCTGATAGCAGACTACATTAGCTGATAGCTAATTTGATTAGCGGATTATATTAGTTGATTATATAAAAGTGTTTGGTAAAATTAACTAATAACTGATAGCTTATAGCTGTTTGATTATTTAAAGGCTTAACAGTAAAAAAGGTTCCCAACCTATACTTTTTTCCAGTTTTGTGCCTAACTTTTTTGGGGCCACTTTGGTGCCTAACGTTTCATTCTGTAACTCAAATCAGGTTTTTCCGTCAACGACTGTTAAAAAATTTATGTTATCCAATTATAACATGACACGTGGCCTACTATTTTATTTATTTAATTTCTGAGTTTCTTTAAAAATATGAACTTCATAAAAAACCCAATTTTTTAATTTCTTTCAATCAAGCCCTCAAATCACATCTCTCTCACTGTCCAACATCCTCCACACGTTGAGGGTTCACCGTTCACCACCCAAATGTCGGGTATCTCACCGTTCAGCATCCTCACCCTCTAGCCGTCGGTTAGAAGCCCAATCAGTTTTTTTCTTCAGTTTTGGATGTTCATCGACGGTTCATTCGCCGATTTTTGACGACGGGATGATGGGGCTTTCAGTCTTGGGGGCAATGAAGGCAAGGGTGGCGGTGGTTGGTGGTGGAAGGAGAGGGATTTAGGGTTTGGGGGTTTTGGAGAAATTAAAGGTTTTGGGATTTTTATAAAATTAAAGATATTTTGATTTTAAAAAAATTAAAGAAAACACCAAAATATTCCTCGTGTCGTATTTTTGTTGGATAACGAAAAAATTTTAACGTCCGTCACGGAAAACCCTAATTTGAGTTACAGAATGAAACGTTAGGCACCAAAGTGGCCCGAAAAAAAACGTTAGGCACAAAACTGGAAAAAAGGTATAGGTTGGGCACCATTTTGACTATTAAGCCTTATTTAAACAAGCAAAATGGCATATAAGGTCATGATTATATTCGATACTTGTTTGAATAGTTTATTAATTATTAATATTTTGTAAATTAATTAGATTATGAAAAATATTTTTTTAATATAACATTATTAAGCATATTTGAAGGATCTATATATTAATTTATTATTTATATAATTATTTTAAATACAATTTAATTAATTGTTAAATTTTAATACAAATATAAATGTGTGAGAATAAAAAGAAAAAAAATAAAAAATAATAGTTTACAAATGTCACAATGTAAATACGTTAGGGTGAAGAATTAAAATAAAAATGTTAAATTTAGGTTATTCAGAGATTTTTATAATTAAAGGTAAAAGGGTCTTTATAACTTTTATGACAAAACCTCTAATTTTAAAAAGCTCATATTAGCAATTTTTTCAAAATTAGAAGTTTCACCTCAATCCGCTATTCACCAAACATCCAAATTAACATATCTGATCGGTCAAACCTCTAATATTAGCTCAAAACTCTAATGTTGACATGAAAGGGTAATAAAAATAAAAAAAAAATCAAGAAAAATTAAGAAAAGTTTTGCCCAAACAAAAAAAAAACTTTTGTACCGCATAAATAAGACCCCTCGATTAACAAAAAAACAAAACACATTTCAGCACCCTCTCACAATGACTCATTTCATTGATCCTAATACACTGATAAATTATTGTAAGAGAAAATGAAAATTATCTCATTGTTCTAAACTTCCTTAACTCTTTCCAATCCCATACAAGAAATTAAACTTCTAAAGTTAAGCCTGCAAAAAAAATTTATCAATCTTCAAGTATCTGAAGTCAAGTAAAATGATTTAGTGTTTTATCCCATTAAACCAACCGAGTGTTGGTTATTTTTTTGAAAATAATTGTATGTTTTATTGGCGAAAATTCATACAATTTCAAATAAGGAAACGAACATCGTTAAAAAAACTTCCTTAAGCTTAAATGAAAAAAAAAAGAGTATCGTTTCTTTGTTAAAATGGTAGAGGGCTTCAATATTCTATCTACAAGATACACTTTCCACACCCTCACGATTATAGTATTGTCCACTAAGCATATCCCTAAAACAAGATTAAAGACACGTATTTTTAAGATTCAATACAAGTTATGTATTTAAAAAATAAAAATTCCCAAGTGCCAATTATTATAATAGTGATAAATTTTATTATTAATATTATACACCTAATAAAGAGTTGATTATAGCCCATCTGTTATTCAATGTAGTCAATTTTCCACATCAATCATACATATTTATATTTTTTTCTACACTTTTTCATACTTTTGTTAACTTTATGAAGCTGCCCATTTGGAATCTAAGAAAGGCAAGCTTCCTTCAGTGCTAATAATTCGGCCCCAGTAGAATCAAGTATCCCAGCAAATTTAAAAAAGCAAATTAGCGTCCTCCCATTATGGTCCCGAAGAGAGCCTCGTATTCCAGTTGGTCCGAAACTTCCACAGGCAGCACCATCGGTATTAAACTTTAACAAACCAATAGGAGGAGGACTCCACAAAACAGAACCTGATTCAGGTAAGCCTGCCATGGCGCATACTCCAACAGTTGGGCAAAGAGAAAAATGGAAAGCCGAGGGGAAGGAATGTACCCATTTACGGTTACAACACCAACCAATTCGAAGCATGATGATATCAAAAAGTTGGTTTTTATCCATTTTAATACCGTAGAACACCACATCATTCCTAAACAGTCGGACCAAACAATTTCGAAAAACGCCATTCTCCGAATGTCAAGAGAGCTCGGTGCAATGGAGACTTCCGACCACATCCACAATACGCTTCTCAAGTTTGAGGGGAGAGTAAGGCTTCGTTTTTATTGCAGTCCCCAAACCTAAGTTGGGGCTGCAAATTTCGTTTCCAAAAGCTAAAAAAACCAGCTGTCAGTTAACGCCCGTTTAGGCGTGGACAAATGCCTGTCCGGTGGCCAACGTTGGTTGTTTGGCAAAGCAAAGCTGGACAAACACCTGTTTGAACTGCTAAACTCAACCAAAAACGCAGCCTAAAACTCACATTCCACTGATTTCCGGAAGATGATAAAATTAAGCAAAAGGATTTTGGATTGTACCATGCATTTGGACTACCAGACCACCTGATACTATCAAGACTTTCGGAGTTAGGGGAGTATCGGTTAATTGTATCCATAAAATTTATTCTTTTAAGAATTTGGTAATAAATCTTAAGAACGACTACCTTATATTGACAGAGGGTTCTGTGGTTCAAAATGTAATAATAAAATACAGAATATTAATTACAAACAATGTAAAATCTTACATAATTAGTAATTGTTGACAACATTACATATTTGTTGGTTCGAACGATCAACCGAATACGTTAAGAGGGGTAAATTGGCCTGTGAGTGAAATTGGTGGAATAAAAAGGAAATTAAAAATTTGCACAATGATTTATAGTGGTTCGACTTTTCAACTAAGTCTACCTCCACTACCTTAATTTTTCCATTAAGGATTTTCTACAAATTTACTAATTTGTCTTTCTTTTTTCAAGGCTCAAAGAGATAACATTTTCAATCCCTCAAAGCTTATACAAATTCCTTTAAGTTGTTCTAAATTTAAATTATTTCAAATTCAAACTATTTCATTTGAGTCATGACTATTTTAAATCGGGTTATTCTAAATTTAAATTCTTTTAAATTCTTTTAAGTTGAATTCAATTCAATTTCTTAAGTTGTGATAAAATTTCCATTATTTATTAAAATAACCATTGAGCGAAAATACAATCAACTTTGTTTTTGGCCTTTTATTTTACAAAAATAACATCCTTGACAAATTATTTCTCAATTTAATAAAATTTTAGATTAGTTTCATATATGAAATTTATTTGTTGTTTGGACGAGCCTTTGTCTTAAGAGACATGCTCTGTCAACATGGGGTTATTTTATTGGATTAGAATTTTAAGGTTTTACGATCTTTTCATAAAATGAGTATTTTAATTTGTGATTTGTCAAATTCGAACCATCAAAATTCAAATGCAAACCAGTTTTGATAAAAGTGACTATATATCTTTCAAGCAAAATTATTAAACAACATCTTGGAAGACGAAGGTAAGACGATATTTTGCTTAAATTATTCTTCATTGTTACTCTTTCATTGTGTTATTGTCTAGTCAATTTCTACATATAACCTTTAGATTTGTTTAATCATTTTTAATAGATAATCCCTATATTTTAATTATGTTCGCTTATTTTAGATAAAAAAATCTTGCACAATCATTTCTAATATACAATCTTTGTATTTCAGTCTTGTCCAATCATTCATAACATATAATTTCTTCATTTTAGTATTGTTCGTCATTTTCAATAATCTTTGCACTTTACTCTTGTTCAGTCATTCTCATCAGAGACTCTGTGCACTTTAACCTTGTTCAGTTATTTTTAATTTTTCAGCTATTTCCGACAAAGATTTTGAACTTTAGTATTGTTCAATCATTTTCGATAAAGATCTTTGCTTTTACTATTATCCAGTAATTCTTGACAACATATTATGCAATGTAGTTTTGTCCACTCATTTTTAACATAATTAATTTGTGATCGAAACCCGATGGTTTGGATTTGAAATCCGATGTTTTGTTGTTTATAAATGGCTTAAATATAAAATAAATGCGTAAAGTATTTTTTTATTTAGGTGTCTAAATTAGTTTTTGATAAAATAAATGCCTAAATATATTTTTTTGTCAAAATATATGTCTAACTTTAAAAAATCCAACACTCAATCATTAAGCGACAGTGACCTTATTTTATATTCAAATCTTAGATATTTAAATAAAAAATATACTTTGTACACTTATTTTATATTGAAATCTTAGATATTTATTGAGATTAAAAATTCAACGCTCAATCATTAAGTAACAGGTGACCTATTCAGCCACAAAATAAAAATTTTAGAAACTTATTTTATCAAAAAGTATTTAGATATTTAAATAAAAAATATACTTTATACACTTATTTTATATTCAAATCTTTATAAAATATAGTGGGTATTGAGGAAAATGGAAATAGAAAGATATTTCCTCTGAACTGTAGCTGATCTTATTTGTAAAATTGAAGAGTTCATTATATTTTTAACTATTTATATCAACATCCATTTAGTTCGTATTTCCATGTTAAAAGAATTTAGTTCGTATTGAAAGTTAGTAATATTTTTTAAAGAAGATTAATAAGCGCACAATTTTTTTAATTTATTTTTTTATTTATAACACTAGAATTTAAAATTTTAATTTTATTTAAGTAACTAGTGTCTCATCAAACTGAATTAATAAGTTGGTGGTGTTTTAAAAGTTAATTTAAACAACCGTTTTTAAAACCTTGGACCTAAAACAAGGCATTTTTAGGGGAATAATGCCCCCAATTGATATTTAGGGGAATAAGGCACGATACACTATAATTGGGGATCTACGGCAAAAATTACAGTAACTTGAGGATGCAACTTTTTTAATTTTTTATTATTAAATTTTTACCCCTGGGAGAAGACGCCCCTGCAGGCGGCGTCTTTAATGAAATTACGATATTTGAGCCGCGAATCAGCCAGCTGTAGTGAAAGAGGTCAGGTCAGCCGAATAAAGCTGGATCGACAAGACGCTACGAGCAAATGGCGTGCAAGTCTGGAATATTCCTGTGAGGACGCCATCTGCAGGTGGCGACATGAACCGTAGACGCCATGTGCATATGACGTCCTGAGGCTAATTTTAGAATTTTGTTTAGGTTTGGACGCCAGCTGCAGGTGGCGACAGGACCTGGATATATATATATATGACCTACCCGAGACTTTTTGTTCTTTTGTTGTTGTTTATTTTTGAAACTTTAAGGTTTAAGAGAGTTTTGTGTAGGATTTTTGGTAAATTAAGAAAGTCATTGGGGCGGAGTTCATATCATGATGGATTGTGACACCGAAAACGTTTATGGTCGTTGGGGCGAAATAGTTGATGATTTCAGCGAGGACGACAAAAATGTTATACCAATGGCAGAAGATGATGATGTTGAGTTGATTGATGCTGATAATGTTGATGCTCTTAGGACCGCTGCTGCTCAGGGCCATGATCTTGACGTTGAGGGAAATATTTGGGCAGCAGCGTCTGCTAGATATAGATTGGCCGATGAGTCGTCGGTTTGGGGTTATGTTCAACCAGAGCCTAATCTTCCAGCTTGCGTGCCTCCAGTCCACATGTATGAGGTGGATTATGCTGTAATACAGGATCCAAAATATAAGGCACGTGTATTTTGTCATTTTTCAGCCTCAACCGATAGAGAGTTGGAACTCGGAGCTCTATTCAATACAAAGAAATATGCTCAGTTAGCAATTAAGGAGTACTGCATTAGACGTCATATGCAATCTTGCATTGCTGAATTTGATAGCGGAACATATTGTGTAAAGTGCGTGAATTATAAGAGCAAATGTAACTGTAGGATAAGAGTTTCGTATATGAAACAAAAAAAGATGTGGGAGGTCAGAAGGTTCATTGATCAACACTCATGTACCATGACTTCAATCTCACAGTACCATATAAACCTTGACTCCGATTTGATATACGCTTACACAAAGTTGTTGGTTGAAAAGAACATGAGGATCGCCATTACAGTGTTGGTAGCATCGATCCGTGCACAACTTGGATACATCTCATCTTACTATAAGCCGTGGATGGAGAAGTAAAAGGCGATGTCGCCAGTTTACGTCGATTGGGATAAATCATATAATGAGCTACATTCTCTATTACGAGCAATACAAATATTTATCCCCGAAACTGCTGTGGAGTACGAAACGTTGCCGGCGGTAACACTACAAGGTGAAGTAATTTTTGAAAAAAGAATATTCAGTAAGTTATTCTGGGTATTCTAGCCATGCATTGAAGGATTCGCATTCTGCAAACGCATGATTCAAATTGATGGTACATGGCTGTACGGGAAATATGGGCAAATATTGCTCATTGTTGTGGCGTAAGACGGAGACAAGAATATATTTCCAATAGCCTTTGCCATAGTTGAGAAGGAAAATGTCGAGGGATGGGAATTCTTTTTGAATCATTTACTCCGACACATAATCAAAGAGAATGGGATTTGTGTGATTTATGATAGAGGGTCTACTCTGTCATCAATAATCGATAGGCGTGGAAGTTTATGGAGACCGTCACATGCTTATCCAGCCTATTGTATACGGCATATTGATGCCAATGCAAAGACTCAGTTCTGGAGTAATCAGATTCGTCAAGAAATTTTAAACACGAGTAAGGTATAATATGTTATTGTCTAAATTATTAATTTATTTGTGTATGATATTTGTCTTACGTTTACTAACTAACGTTTTTACGAGCAAGGTATGAAACGGTTCGGCCAAGGTTCGATGCAAAGTTTAGGCGTTTTATAAGGCACGGACAACATGTACATGACTTTGTCACTGATATTCACAGGGAACGATGGTCACAGGCCTATGATGAAGGTCGACGTTACGAACATATGACCACTAACCTTGCCGAGGCTATCAACTCCGTGTTGAAAGAGAAACGTCGTCTTACAATTGCCAGTATTGTTTGTGAGACGTACTTCAGATTGGGCAAAGTATGGTGTGACAAAGAAAATAAGGTAAACTCTCAAATAAATAGGGGACAATAGTGGTCTGAAACTCTCCAAAAGAGTATGGAGAAACTTCAAGAGGACGTAAGCGCCATGAGAGTGGATTCATTCGACCCCAACGATGCTGAATTTAATGTACAAGCCTTGGTACGCCTTAACGAGTACAAATTGTTCCGAGTAAACTTGCATGTGAGATGGTGCGATTGCGGCTGTTTTCAGGCATATAGATACCCGTGCGCTCACTCAATCGCCGCATGCATGCATGTCCGTATAGACCCATAGACATTGGTGGACGATTGTTTTAAGTTGAAAACAATGGAAAATATCTACAGGCCTATGTTTAGGACGATTCTAAATCAAGAATATTGGCCAACAGATCCAATATATGAAGAATGGTTACCAAATCCCAGTCTTCGAAGAAAGCTAAAGGGTCGACCGAATTCCTCCCGCATTCATATTAGTATGGACGATCCGGATGATCGAGAGGGAGTTCAAACTATGCATTATGGACTTTGCCGAGCGGCAGGTTACACGAGAGATAAATGTCTGAATCGTCCCAACTATCGTGTCGGGCCGTCACAGTAATTTTGAATGCATTTGTAAACTTTCATTAATGAAGCAACAGAACATTTTTAAATTAAGTGTGTTTGTTCCATAATAACAAAAGAATAAAACAAAATAAATTCTAATTAGAAAAATCTTAAATAACATTAATATAAATCCCAAATAGAAAAAAGTTTAAACAACATTAATATAAATCTCATATAATATATATAAAAAATTCCAAATATTAACAACTGTAATCGTTCCAAATAAAAGTTTAAACAACATTAATATAAATTCCAAATAGAAAAAAATCCTATTTTCTCCTCCTCTTCGACAACTCTTGTCTGTGCAGGGAATATGTCTGATCATACGGTCGTGGGGCTTGAGCCATCCTTCATGGCGATTGCGGTTTCTCCAAGTTCTGCTCGTCTTTGCCTGGCTGGTCATCCAACATCCGCATAGAAGGTGGTGTCGTGTCATATCTTTAGCACATAACGGAGTGGAAAAATGCGGACTAGGCAAGTATGAATATGGTTGTTAAAACACACTCACTCTGGATGATCCAACATCAGTGCGCTGCGAATGAAACATCTGGGATCTTTGCAGTGCTCTATCCCATGGATCATCATAATTATATGTTCCCCTTATATGCCTTGGGGTACACCTAACTCCATGATAACCAATCCGTATGATTAATTGGTGGCGGGTGCAGGTTCTCTATATGCGTAGACGAATCGGTTTCATGCTGATATGAGCACATACGCTCTGTATGCCATCTCTGACTCACTTCCATAGGTGTCAGGAATGGTTTTTCGTTGTTATAAAATCATTACATGTAGTCTGAATCGTCACAGAAATTATCTTTCTAGAGTGGAGTCACATCAGTTGGCACATATAAGTTTCGATTGTTCCAACGAGCAATGAAACTTTCTTGCTTGCGCCTCCAGTTATCATCAAACATAATTTTTGTTCTCCTATGTGAATATCTTTGAGATCAATCAAAGGACCAGGAACGGGTTGATGATACCAGAACTGTCGCAAGACTCTATCAGCACACTAAAACTCAACCACCGAAAATGGATCAACGGTACAACTGTACCAAAAAAATGTAGCATCCTCCCACACATATTGAGGTACGCAAGACTATACATTCGCATCGTTGTACGGCGTCCAAATGAATTGTCAAAAAAATTAATATTAACATCAACAAATATTTGGTTACGCAATAATGTACTTTAAACCAACTTTAATACCTGATTTTTCCCTTCAGATTCGATCTTCAGTCTCACGTCAACAACGTTGTTATGCACCACCCCCGCTTTTCTCAAATCATGTCGCCACCTGCACGGAAATTGAAAATACGATATTTAGTAATTCAAAATAATTTTAATAAAAAATATACACATTATAAATTTTTATTTTAGTATTACCTTCCAGCAAGTGGAAACTCAACTGGGTTATTGACTATAGGTGTCAAATATGGATGTCGATACCACGCCCAAGACTGAAGTAAGATAAGACATCCACCAATATCGGATATCTTGTACCCATTTCTAACAATAACAACCTTGCACATTTCATTGTATAAGACCGCCAATATCGCAGAGCCCTAGCTATACGAACGAGCTTCGGGAAAACTTTCTAGCAGTGGCAGATACTGTGTGTGCACAAGATTACCAGATTTATCCGGCATCAATACCCTACCAATGAGCTGCAGGATATAAACACGTGCTGCACATGCAACTTCTTCACGGGTTGAGTCCTCGGTTACCCTGAATGCATTCTCCAACCAAGTTACCCTCATACATAACCCTTTCGTGTCAGTTTCTGATGGAATTTTCCCGAGGAACTGGTTGCACATCGCATATACGTTGTAGTTATTCTGCCCTACGACCGCATTCCCATTTATGGGGACACCGAGTTGTAAAGCTACATCTTGCAGGGTTATCGTGCACTCCCCGACTGGAAAATAAAACGTGTGGGTCTCTGGTTTCCAGCGTTCAATCAACGCAGTTATCAACCTCGGGACCACCTTATAGCCGCGCACAAATATCGCATTATAAAATCCTGCCTGCAGTAAATGACGAACAATGCGAGCAGATGGCTCCTCCATCATCGTCCCTCGACGACGAAAGCAATGCTGATCGTCTTACATTGAATAAATTAAATTTAATTAATAACATTGTACAACTAACATACATTTCGTACTCGAAGATAAATAAATAAGTTACAAATTACTTACGTCGGTATAAGATGAAATGTGCATATGGTCCAACTGAAACAACTGATCAGACGTCATATCTCAAATTTATCTGCACACCAACTACTTTGATTATTAATATTTATTATTTTATTTAAATATACCAATTATATGACTTTAGTTATTAGAAACCATTCTATTTGAAATTTTATTCGAATATGGTTCCCTTAATTATACTATTTTTTGTTCTCGAATATACCTAGAATTATACGATATTTAGTAATTATCTAAACATTTAACAACATTCTAGCTTATTCATTATTTTTATACAAATTAAAATAATTCAAATTATAATAAAAGAATAGAATATATACATACAAATCAAATAATTTATAAAAAAATAAAATATTTAATATACCAAACTATAATTAATAATAATAATAATACAAATAACATTTTACTCTATATAGAATTAATAAAAATTCCTACAATCAAATTTATTATTATCCTCAAAAAAATTCTAATGCATACATTATTAATAATTTTATAATAAACTCTACATAACTACATTAATAAAAATTCTAATTCAATGCTCAACTTATTATTATTATCCTAAAACCCTATAATTCTATAATTATTATTATTACCCTAAAATAAAATATTTGTACATGTCTACAACAATATATCTACATTTAATTTATATAAATTAAAAAAATAAGTACCTAATCAACGAAAATGTGCTCCAAATGCTTCCCTTAAAACCTCTTCACCACCTGCAACAAAAAATTAATAAGATTAATAAATATATTATTCATAACTAATCAAATAATTTTTAAATTAACTAAAAAATTACATACCTAATTTAATAACTCAAAAACTCTTTCCCTAAACTCTCTACACACAAAAAACCTCCCTCACTAAATTTTTTACCTCCACAATTACCACTGCCCAAGTCAATGATGTAGTAATTGGCTGGATTACCGGCTCAATAGCCACTCTTTAATGAAGACGCCACCTGCATGTAGCATCTTGGTGAAAATTTAAATTTTAAAAAATTACTGTAATTTTTACCGTAAATCCCCAATTATAATACAACGTGCCTTGTTCCTCTAAATATCAATTGGGGGCATTATTCCCCTAAAAATGCCCTAAAACAACCCTAAAAATCATAAAATAAAATAAAAATCTAAATCAATAAAATAATCTCATACTAATCGAGCATGTATTTGCTCTACGTGTCACATCAATTAATAAATAGGTGTCATTTAAGAAAATAAGTTAAAAAGATTTTATATTAGAAAATAATTTTTTTAGTGTTAATATGGTAAAAAAGTATTTTACTCTCTGTTTGTAAAGATTTTTCTTCTTTTTTTTGCTTCTAAAGATGTTATATTAGAAAATAATTTGTTTCTTTAACTTATTAATGTTTTCAAAAATATTAGTTGAATAGTTTTCTTTCGTGAGTAGTAATTTCAAACATTCAAAATATTATAATTAAAAAATATTATAATTAATTATAATTAAAAATATTATACTTAAAAAATCAAAATATCATAATTAAAAAAATTCACCTTCAGAAATAATTTTTAATTATTTTTATACAATTTGTTAAAAACGTCATTCCATTCAAATTATAGGGCAAATCCACCTAAATATTATCATTTGAATAATTATTTATTTAAATAGTCCCTTTCGAATTAATTAAGAAAATATTCTTTTTTTAACACGTAAGACTAAATCATGATTGGCCAAACATAATTTATTTATTATAATTTCTAAGTATGAAAAAAAAAGGATGTCGCGTTATACATAAAAAAAAAAACTTTCAAAAGTTATGCTCGAGTCGCATTCTTTTTCTAAAGGACGCGACTCCGTTCTATGTATTAAAAAAAAGTATTTACATAAATAATTTTGGAAGACTATTCTAGTAAATAATTATTTTAAAAGGAATATTTTTCAATTTTTCCGATAAAAAGCAAGGGTCATTTTTTGAGTTCTTCATTTAAAGATGTCCAATCAAATGTGGGAAATGGTATATGCTGACAGGCGCAGCAGTCGCTGTTTTCTTTTCAGCCAGAAAACCAGTAGATACTTCATTTGGACCATCAACATTTTTTCATAAATGGTAAAAAGCAATAGAATTAAAGTAAAATCAAAGTGAACTGATAAATAATTTAATATTATTTAAATATTTTTTGAGTTTGAAATTTTATATATACAATTTTTTATTGAAAGATTTATTCACTAAATTAATTATACGACATAGGTCGAATTGAATTAGTTAGGACAAAATTTTGAGGATAAAAAAAAATAGAATCGAAGTGATGTTAGAAAACTTTAGGCATAATCTTGTTACTTTCCTTCCCACTTTATACCTTGCTTGACACATGCTCCCAAAATCTAATTCTTAATTAATTGTTTCCCTTCATTAATGTTTTAAATACCCTTTTTAAGGTTCTCTTAGAAAATATTTTTTATCAGCAAAGTAAGTATGATTTTATTAGAGTGAATCATACATACTAAAATATGATCATATGCTTCGTTAAAAACTTCCCTAAACCTAAATTGAAAAAATGAGTACCCAATGATCATGCGACAAAAAAAGACAAAACACCAACACAAGAACCTATTGCAAAAAGCAAACCACATCGCATGGTACTCGAAACCAAATGCAAACACACAACCAGTCGTGATCATAAAGCCAAGGTACTCCACCAGTACACTCCAATCTCATGCAAAATCAAACAGTTATATTTCTTAATTATCATATTTATTAAATGAATATGGATGAATCTTAAATACCATTGTTATAACAATAATATATGTGACCGACGAATTCAAATGACACCACCATTGAAATCTGTACAACATTGTTTTCACCATGACTTGTAAAAAGCAAATATATGCATACGAGCAGGGGAGGGATAAACTTTGCATATTCACATGGTAGTTGATATGGTATTTTGGGCGATTAAACTCGTTAAATTTAATGTAGAAATCAATAAATTAACGATTCTTTTAAAATCAATATTAAATTTTTGTACACTAAATTTAAAGTGATAATTGCAATTTCCTCATCTATATTTAAAATTTTAAATGATGCTTTTTTAAATCTATTGTTTTGACCTTAAATGATAATTTTTCAATTTCAACCCTTTAAAATTTTGTAATTTATTTTTTATTCACCTATTATGCACATAAAAATTTGTATAAATTAAAAATATTTAACTATTTATTGGGATTAAAATATTCAACTATAAGTATATGTTAATAGAAATAATATTCTGAATCGATAATTAATTTGATTCAAACATCATGTGTATAAAAGATAAAATTATATTTTTAAATACAACTGTTCAATTATTAATATATACATCATACACAAAGTTGTGTTATACTAAATTAGGTATTCTTTTGGATTCTCAAATATTTTTTGGATTGATATTGGCACGATATTGATTATATTGATATTGAAATTTCTTTTAAATTCTCAAATTTCTTACCCTAAATAAAAAAAGCAGTCTTTGTCGATTGAGTCTTGGTACCATTGTTACCATAGATGTAGCCACTCATTAGGTGGGAGGGGTTGTTGTCCCAGTGGCGAATCCAAAAAAACAACATTGGCTAAGCCAATATAAATAGAACATTAATTTATCTAACATTACTATGTATAGTTTTCAATTTAAAAATTACGTAAAAACTAAAAATAATATGATTACATGTTAAGGAACATAAGTGACTAGGTGTAAATAAGTTACTAATACTTATTTATAATAGTGTAAATAAGCTATTAATACTTATTTACAATGATGTAAATAAATATCAATATATTTAAACTTATATATTTTACTGTTATTTATAAGAATATATTTTATTGAATATTAGTTTTGGTGGCTAGTTCTTTGTTTTACTTAATCTAATTTTAATCAAAGCTTATGGTTATGAGATTCTTTAATCTCCTTAAAACATTATTTGAACTTTTGAACAGATTTTGATTGCATAGTTCTTTATTTTATTTATTAAATAAAATATAATATACTTAAAATTAAATTTAGTGTCAATAATGTAATAAATTATCATAAAGTAAAATGATGTGTATTTGACAAGACGTGTCTTTGTTTTACATGACACCACGGTCGGTAAGTTTAAAAAGACGTCTAAAATTATGTTTTCTTTACAAATATCATAATTAGTGATAAAAGTGCAAATATCATAATTTGACGTATGTTTTTTAAATTTTTAAATGATATTTTTTGACATGTATGATAATTTGCAATATGTCAATCGCATTTTTTGTAAAACATTTTGACAAGACATGTCTTTGCTTTACATGTCATATCAGTCGATAAGTTTAAAAAGATGTCTAAAAATAGGTGCGTTATACAAATATCATAATTATAGATAAAAAAATAAATATTATAATTTAACATATATTTTATTTAATTTTTAAATTACTTTTTTCTAACACGTATGATAATTTGTAATTTGTCAGTTGCATCTTTTGTAAGACGTATTTGACAAGACGTGACTTTGCTTTACATGATATCTTAGTTGGTAGGTTTAAAATGATGTCTAAATTAGGGGAAGCTTTGCATTTTTAGGGTTGTTGACTCCCCAAATATGACACAAATAAAATTATTTACACAAATATTGTAGTTTGAACAGTAAAAGTGAAGTTGGTGTGCACTCAATCGGACGTCACTGTTCATTCTATTTTTTATTTAAAAATGATAAAGATAGGCGGTGGGAATGCACTTTACGCAAAAAATATTGTTCAAAGTCAGATTGTATTCCTACCATCTTTAATTTGTTATTCCAAAAAATCAAAACATTGTTCAATGACGGTGGGCTTTCCTATCATCTTCACTTTCACTGTAGCAAATATAATATTTGTGAAAAATAATCTGGCTTGTGCAATATTTGTGGAGAAAAAAAATTAGGTGCAATATTTATGCAATTTTCCCCTAAATTAGGTGTTTTATACAAATATCATAATTATGGATAAAAATACAAACATTTGACGTATGTTTTATCTAATTTTCAAATGACATTTTTTCTGACACGTATGGTAATTTGAAATCTGTCAGTCGCATCTTTTGTAAGACGTATTTGGAAAGATGTGTCTTTGCATTATTTGGCAGCTCAGTCGGTAGGTTTAAAAAGATGTCTAAAAGTAGACGTTTATACAAATATCATAATTATGAATAAAAATACAAATATTATAATTTGACATATATTATATTTAATTTTTAAATGATTTTTTTAACACGCTTGGAAATCTCTCAGTCGCATCTTTTATAAGACGTATTTGGCAAGCCATGTCTTTGTATTACATGGCAGCTTAGTTGGTATGTTTAAAAAGAGGTATAGAAATAGGTGTTTATATAAATATCATAATTATAGATAAAAAAAAATACAAATATCATAATTTGATATATATTTTATTTTATTTAAAATGATATTTTTTGATATGTATGATGATCTGTAATCTATCAGTCGCTTTTTTTGTAAAACATATTCAACAATAAATCTTTTTGCTTTACATAGCAATTTAAGAATACGTTCAAGATTACATGCAAGACACATTTCGTCAGCTATACCTTTAAAGATTTGAAGAAAAATAAATATTTAAGTGAAAAGTGTGTTAAAAAACAAATTGCGTTGTTGTTTGAACTATAAGAATAGTGCAAAACTGTGAAATGTATTTTCGAGTTCTGTGTGCTAACATTGAATCAAAAGGTGAGAATAGTGCAAAACTGTGAAATGTATTTTCGAGTTTTGTGTGCTAACATTGAATCAAAAGGTGTTTTGTCATGGTTTCTCTTAAAAAAATCTCGTTTTGGTCTTAAATTTTGGAAATTTTACACAAATATAATTATTTTTTTATTTTTTAGAAATACAACACTTTCTACTGTGAAAGTAAAGACTAAAGGAACACCCACCGTTTTTGAACAGTTAATAATTTTTCTCAATTAAAAAAATTGAAGTCGAAGAGAACACACACCGTCTTTGAACAGTAGTTTTACACTGAATTCGAATTGCAGGTCTATCGTCTTTAACATTTTTAATTAAAAAATGCACATTGAAGTCCATTGTATTCCTACCGACTTTACTTTTACTGTATTAAATACTACAGATTTAGAAATAAAAACAAAAATGCCATATTTTTGAAAAAAAATTCCCCTGCAATATTGGTGCAATTTCCCCTTAATTTTTTATATATTTATCGATAATTTTAAATCTTTGACTTTGATCATTTTAATCCATCAAACCTAAAAATTTGATATTTATATACATAAATACAACATTATTTATAAGGATTTGACACATCACGCACGTAAGTTTTATACTCTGAAATTTTTCATTTTAATCGCTATAAATTTAATTTGGATAAACTATAGTGATAGTCACTGAACTTTTAAGGTACTTTCAACATGATCACCAAACTTTTAAAACTTTCATTACGGTCATCTAATTTTCATATCGCTTTCATTACGGTCTTTGTCGTTAGTTGCGGTTAAAAACACTGACGTGGCACATTATTTTTTCTTTGGGTAAATTACGTTGGTAGTCGCCAAACTTTTAAAACTTTCATTACGGTCACCCAACATTTATATCGCTTTTATTATGGTCATTGTCGTTTAAAAACGTTGAAGTAGAACGTTATTTCTTCATTTCTCTCTCTTTTTCTTCTTCTTCTTCTTCTCTCTTTATCCTCTATAGAAATCTGGGTTATGAAGGAATATAATGTTAAAAAGTCTTGCGTTAAAGAATTTAACATTGGAGGTTTCCTGCCAATTAAGTTCCAATGTTTCGATGGAAGAAACCATTTCTTTATATCAAAATTTCTAGTTGTATGCTGTTTCAGAAGTGTAGGGATATTACTGGAACATAGAAGCAAAGCCTTCGTTCTATATGATCGAGTTCATGAAAAAATTAAGGATCTCTTGTTTGAAGGAGCGCCAAACTGATTTAAAATGGTTGTTCATGTTGACAGTCTGATTAGTATCTAAAGTAGTACATTAATAAAGAAAAACTGTGAGTTTTTCTCCTTGTAGCTGAACTTGTTCGTTGTTGTATCTTTATTTTATAAGAAGTACATTGAATCCTTCAAATCTAACAACCTGTTTTTTCATATTATTTTGCAGGCTGAGATCCAAAAACAATCTGATAAAGTGTCAGGAACAACAGTTAGGTAAAAGGTCTGATGTTGAAGTTGAACCTAAAGTTGTCGATGACAGGGTAAGCGTTAAGGTGGGGACATAAGTAGCATTCCTCTTGTTAGTTATGCACCTAAAGAACTTAAAAAATCAAAGACTTCTAGATTATCAGGCTAGTAAACAATATGATTTTTTAATGCATTCCTTTCATCTAAAAATTTTACTTAGACATTAGAATTCCAAATTTGTAGCACGGTGCATTGTATATGTTCATATACATGCATACGCCTTTTGGTTATTCCAAGTATTAGTATTGAATCATTTGTAAATTTTACGATGGTTCCGGACTTCTAAAATGTGCATGTTTAGAAGTTTGTGAACCATTGCACTTTATATTGGACATTAATAAATAGTCATTCTCTGAATAACGGATCCTTACAATTTAGGGATTGTAATGCCTATATTGTATATAAAAGTTTGGTGACGAATAAAAGCGTCTAAAAGTTTAATGATCATAATGAAAGTGATATAAAAATTGGGAACCGTTTTAAAAGTTCGATGATCACATTAAAAGTGGCTTAAAAATTCAGTGACTATCAGTGTAGTTTACCTATTTAATTTTGTTCACGAGGTGCAAAAAGTTACCAAAAAATACAATGTGAAAAAAAAATTCATTTTTTCAAATCCTTAAAAGGCTTAGTTAATGAAGTGCTCATTCCGTGTAAATCAAAGAACTTTTTAAAATACGTTTACAGATCATGTCAATTGTGCCTTCCAAATGTGTTGTCGACAATACTAGTCTTTATTGCAAGCGTTTGTATTTTCAAAAATAATATAGGAAAATATGTTATTTTAATAATTATTTTTTAACATAATCTGTTTAGGTAAAAATTAACTGGTGGGCCCCACAAAAAACTAAAGTCGTTGATCATGATCGTCGTCGAAAACTTCCTCAACAATTATTGACATGAAATAATCCCGTGCGCTCACACTCGCCACATCATACTGAGGACCCTTTTTAAAATCTTTCCCATTTGGCTGTAATCACCCTTGATACAATCTCAGAACGAAACGTGGCATCCAAAAGCCAAGGATCTTATGGTAATTTGAGTATACCCTCTATGAAAGAAACTTCCTTGGTAAGAATCGCTAGACATCCCTACTTTCGGAGGATCTGAGTTTTTCTTTTTATTTAAAATTCCACTTTTACCCCCTTTTTTTTCTTCTTTCTTTCTTTTGAATAATCGCCAACAACAGTTTACAGGTACGGGAATGGTTCCCACTTTAATTAGGAGAATATAAAAATTATAGTACTCTGATATAAAAAAAAATATCCCATTCAGTGGAGCCCACCGTAACTCAGCGCCGCCGCTTACTGGTTACCGGAATACATTCTTTTTAAAAATTTAGCTTTACTTTTGAAGCTTTATGGATTGCTTCCTTTATGATGAATGACAGGTATCAGAAGGAAACAGAGAGTGGAGTAGGGAAACAAATTTAAATTATAGTATATTAATTCGTGTTCTTTTTAGGTTAAATAAATAAATAACTTGTTACGTAATACGATCATTAAAAGAGATAAAATTATAGAAAATTAAAGTGTTATCTAATAATCGAGAAAAACCAAAATTTATATAAATAAGTTAATAATGGACACTTTAATTAAATTATTAAAATCTATTTTTAGAAAGGATAGAATCTATGATTATTTCTTAATACAATGTAAGAAATGTACGTGATTAGAATCCAACAAGTGATCCCAGTAAAAAAAGCGGATGATGTTCATCCTAGAAGACTCGGGTTCAACTCGTTTTGTCTGCAAATGTGTGTGCATTGTCAAAGGATTAAGAATATGTATGAACAAATACTACATTGTAATCACCTTGGGGTACCCATTTTGCATAATCGGGTTATGGTGTCCACTTATCAGTTTCTGATTCAGAAGGTTAAAGATAATTTGGCAGGGTGGTCGGGGAAGTCTCTTTCTCTACCTGGACGGGTCATATTAGCAAAAACAGTGTTGTCTGCCATTCCCTCTTATACTATGCAAATGGCTTATCTGCCGAAAGGAGTTTGTACTGAAATCGAACGCCTTATACAGAGATTTATATGGGATCATGGTGTCGAGCGCTCTGGCATGCACCTCCTTTCTTGGGATACTTTGTGTCGACCTATGGAGGAAGGGGGAATTGGGTTAAAGGAATTACATAAGCAAAATGAAGCATTTCTCATGAAGCTCACTTTTCAGTTATTAAATTACGAGGATCATTTGTGGATACAATTGATGCGTGAAAAATATAAGTGGTTATCTAATGCAGAGGGGCTAGTTCTTCGAGCTAATTGCTCGCGCTTGTGGCGTAGAGTGTGCTTGGTTTGGCCAAATGTCCGTGAGCATACTAAGTGGCGGATTAGTAATGGAAAAGCTGTAAGGTTTTGGCTTGACCCTTGGGTAGGCGGAGTTGGCATTCTTGCTAGTCATTTGCGACAAGGTGTTGTACTTGATAATCTGGATGCTTTGGTGGCCGACTTTCTTGAGGTGGATGGCCAGTGGAGGTGGTCCGGCTTTGAGCATATGATTTCACGTGATATTTGTCTGCGGATTGCTGCTGTGAGAGTGCCTCTGTTGCAAGGGAGATCGAATTCTATAGTGTGGATGCCATCGTCGGACTTGAGGTTTCGGAGTGCGTATCAGATTCGCGAGGGAGTTCGGTATGGTCTATTTGAACATATTTGGAAAGCTATTGCTCGGTTTTGGGGTTTGTCGCGGGTTCGTTCCTTTCTATGGTTGGCATTTCACGACAGGTTATTAACCAATAAAGAGCGTGTTCGCATACATATGGCGAGTGATAGACAGTGTCCTACTTGTGGCGCTAAGGAGGAGGATATTGATCATATTCTTCAATTTTGCCCGGTTTCAAATTTGGTATGGCCAAAAGTTATTCGAGGTGATAAATTGTATGAATTCTTTGCTTTGCCTTTTAAAGATTGGGTGTTAGCTAATTTGAGTAATGTTGGGGCTTTTGCTGTTGATGGTCACAATTGGGACGTGTTATTCGGTTCCTTGCTTTGGAATCTTTGGCACCGGCAGAATAAGTACATTTTTTAGGATGAACCTCTGCAAAGTTTGGTTGATACCCTTGCGGTGAGTGTTAAATTACAGCAGGAATGCGTGGCAATGTTGCCCAGTAGGGTGGTAGAGCCTTGTTCATCGCGGCATGTGGTGCGGGTATGGAATAAACCACCATCGAGTTGGTGGAAGCTGAACGTGAATGGTGTGTGCTGTAGATTGATGGGGGTCGCAGCTTGTGGTGGCGTGGTTCGCGATGGGACCAGTAAGTGGCTCATCGGGTTTTTGAAGAGGATTGGCATTTGCTCGGTACTTGATTCAGAACTTTGGGGAATTTTTTAAGGCTTATCAGCTAGTTGGTCCTTGGAATTTCGCGGCTTGTGGTTGAGACGAATTGTACTGATGCGGTTCGGGTAATTAAGACTTATATTATAAGGAGTGTCCATCTCCTATTGGTCTTGTGTCATGTATTATGGATATGTTAGGCCGAAATTGGGAGGTGCGGCTGGAACATGTTTCCCGGGAACAGAACAAGGTAGCTGATAGTATGGCTCGTCGTGCTTCTTTTGAGGATGTCGTTTGTCGACGTTATTTGGGTCCTCCAAATGATGTGTTGTCCCTTTTGTTGGCTGATGCCAATGGTTGATTCTGTTGTTATATGTTCCATTGGTTAGGTGTATCCGTTTGTTGAACTCCTTATTATTATTATTATTATTATTATTATTATTATTATTATTATTATGTGTATTCTTTTCCCCCATTTAGGTTAGAGAGGTTTTTAATGAGGCACATAATAGTAATCCATTTTCAATAAAAAAAAGTTATAGTAATATTAGTATATTCTAATAATTAAAATATTTACAAATTAAATTATTTAGAGATTTTAATTTGAAAATAATTAAAATGTAGTAAAAACTTGATAATCACGTGAAAAATATTAATACGTTAAAATAATTATCAAAATTGTTTCAAAAAGTTAATTAACTTTATATTAAATGAGAAGATTGTACGGTGGACTCTGATTCTAAAAAGGTGTTTTTCTGAATCCAATAGGTGGTCTAAGTGAAAAAGCGAATGATGTTCATCATAGGAAATTTGGGTTCAATCGCTTGTCTACAAAGTGTGTGCTCATTGTCAAAGGATTAAGAATATGCAATGATGCCCATATTGTCCCATTTTGTATGGGTTTGAATCTCGGTATGAAAATATAATCTCTATTTAATAAAAAAAGAATTAAGAATATGTATGAATATATACTATATTGTATTTACCTTTAGATTATTCTAAAAAAAGTTGTCTACCTGTGGTTCGAAATTAGAATTTCGAGTCTACGGTGGTTGTGATTATTAAATTTACTAAAATAAAATTTAATCGATAATATTACATTTAATATAATTTTAAAATAAGCGTTATTGGAATTTTAATTGATTTTAAATCATTGAATTTTATTTAAGAGATAAATTTAAAGGAAAAAACTTTGATACACAAGCCGTGTAAACTTTAGTTTACACGTGTCTTTTAGTTTTAGGGGTTAGGGTTTTAGTTTAAGGTTTAAGGTTTAGGGGTTTGGGTTGTAGGGTTTAGAATTTAAGGTTAGTGTTTAGAATTTAGGATTTAGGGTTTAGAGTGTGGGGTTTAGTTTTTTAGGGTTAGGGTTAGGAACTTAGGATTTAAGTTTTTATAGTGTAAATACACATGCTTGTATAAAATTAATTTTACACAGCCTGTGTATCAAAGTTTTACCCAAATTTAAATGCTATAAGAGTTTCGATTTTATGGGTAAAATAAAGATTTAAAATTACATTAGACTTTTAAATTTAAGTGATAAGATTAAATTTTATAAAAGTTCCATATAAATTTTTTCAAATGATAATATATATCTAATTTATAAAATAGAAATTTAGATTTTCTAAAATATATTTTCATTTAAATAAAATATTATTATAAATTTTAAATTAACAGTTTTAAAGATAAAATTTTCACATTTTCCTACATTATATATCTTTTTCATTTAAATTAGATAAAAATCTCTTTCCGGTTAAATGGTATACTATATCACATTTTGAATTAAAATATTTTCATCCAATATATTTTTGATAAAGTTTCATACTTCCATATATTTGATTTGTATCATTAATTAATTTGCATTTTAATGTTTGTCCTATATTTGATTTGAATATGTAAAACAGATAAAAAAAGTTAAGATTTTTAAATATTCTTAATGTGGTCTCACAATGATATTTATTTTATTTATAGTTATTAACAGAAATCACACGTACATTATAAATAATGGTGCTTGAACACGGGTCATCAAGGACAAATATGTTAAAATGCTTCAATATATCTAATTATTTAAATTTTTTATAATTATATTTTAGAAAAATATAATTTAATATACTAAACTACTCTAATATATTTTGATTTATACATATAATAATTCTGTGCACGAGAAAGAAAACTAGTTATTATATATTTCTGGATTTGATATTAAACACATTTGAAAATTTAATAGTAGTTTTTTTACGTGACTCGAGTTTAAGTAAGGTGTACGTGAATTTATCCAACTTTAAAACCAGACATTACTTTATAATTGAATTAGAATGATAAAAAATTTACCTATGTTTTCAATAAAATGAATTACTTAAATAACGAATATAATCTTATTTAAAAAAAAGTTATTTATTTTATAATTTAATTTTTATGTAATTTTATAACTTTATCATTTTAGCACGATACTTTATTCACTCATTAATTAACATTATACATTATAGGCTTAAATGAAAAACAACCCCTAAATTATACACTTTGTTTGCTTTTAGCCCTTAAACTATTTTTTAGTCAAAATAAGTACCTAAACTATTATTTCCGGCCACTTAAAGTTTGATAGTTATCTAAGTCAAAAAAAATTTGTCCAGTAAGATGGTTACACATCACAAAGATTTTTTTGACCAATAGATAGTTTAGGGACTAAAAGCAAAAAATAGCATAGTTTAGGTATTTATTTTGACCAAAAAATAGTTTAAGAATTTTGTTAGGATATTTGTTTTGATATAATAATTGAAAATTAGTTTTGGACTAAATTGAAAAGAATTCAAAAATGTTTTTAAGTCCAAACAACTTGAAAATAAGTTTGAGAAGATTTTTAGAGGTTTTGGAAATATTTTAAATGTTTTAAAGTAGCCAAACTAACGTTTCCAACACAGGCGTACCGATACGGTATACCCTGTATCGATACGGTTCAAGGTTTTCAGCTACAGTATTTTTCCAGAAAATCGAAAATCGTACCGATACGCCCCTAGGCGTACCGATACGGGTAGGGTCGTACCGATACGCATGTACGCGTACCGATCCCCATTTTAACTACCCCCAACGGCTATTTCTCACGGTTATTTAAATTGTAGGGCGTACCGAAACAGACCAACCGTACCGATACGGTTTGCCAAACAAACCAAGGCGTACAGATACGGTTAGCAAACATACTCGATACGGTTAGCAAGACTGAGCATAACGGCTAGTACATGTACTGATACGGGTACACGCGTACCGATACGGTTAGGCAGCTAAGAGCTTAACGACTAGTTTCCAAGAAGGGCATATCGATACGGGTAGCTATGTATCGATACGGACAGCTGCAGAACTGCATTAATTGCTGGAAATAGAGGCTCCAACGGCTCCAATTCAATCCCAACGGTCTCCAATGGCTATGAACTCAATTGGGAGTATATAAGGGACCTCCAAGCATCTTTGGAAGATTAATGCTTCAATTGTCAACAACATTATGATGTCAAATTTGTCTTAGAGCTTAAATTCCCATTCTTTGTATATACTACACTTGTTGAGCTTAAATGTCAATGTATGCTCAAGTGTATTAGGATTTGGGTGAGTGATTTAAAGTGCAAACACATACCTTTAAGAGGGATTTCAGTTTGATTAGAATCTTTTTTTGGTTAGGAGAGTTCCCAAAGCTCGGGTTGTGAGCTTTGGATGCTAGACTTGGTGAGTGAGTATAGGTTGTAAAAGGTTGCCTCCTAAGCCTTGTAAAAGGGGAAGAATTCTTAGCGAATTGGTTGAAATCCTTAGTGGGAAGCTAAGGTAGTGGATGTAGAGCTTGTTAGAAGCTTGAACCATAGTAAATCCTTGTGTTCATTGTCTCATCTTTTAGCTTTCATGCTTTCACCCAAAAGCCGATCTTCTCCACACTTGACAAGTATTTCGGTTGAAGGAATTCGAGCCCAACAATTTGTACCAGAGAGGGCTCAATCAATAAGGTTTAACCACCTATTGAGATGATCTGAAAGCTTGATCAATCAAATATCAACCGGTGAAATGGCTAGTGGTTCTAAATTTTTCCAATTCGAAGAAGGCCGCTCGATCAGGTGTCCTCCACTCTTCAAAGGAGATTTCTACTTCCAATGGAGCTACCAAATGAAGTATTTCATCAAAGCTCTCAACTTCGATCTTTGGGAAATTATTCAAGATGGATTTGTGGAAGTTCCTAAGAAGAAGAAGAATAAAAGTTCAAATGACACGGGAAAAGCCAAGATAAATGCCAAGGCGATGCACACTCTCATTTGTGGACTTAATGAAGATGTTTCCAAGAAGGTCTCCTCTTGCAAAAGTGCCAAAGAGATGTTGTAGAAACTTGAGAAACTCTACATGAAGGAAGATATGAAAAGTGCAAAGATGGATGGCAAAATGGCTCATGAAGAGCCCAAGGTATCTTCTAATTCATCACATTTAATTCCATATTCATTTGATGAATTACAAGATGCTTACGATAAATTGGTTTTAGAGTTTAAAAATCACATTTTGAAAAATAAGAAATTGGTTTCAAATTTGAAAATTCAAAATGATTTGATTTCTAAAACCAAAGATGAACTTGAAGCAAAACTTAATGAGTTTGAACAAAAGAATTTCGATTTACAATATTTGCTTCAAAGTTTAGAAAAATATCATCAAAAGAAGGTGGATGATCTTAAGAAAGAAAAAGATTTGATTTCCAAAGAGCTTGAAAAGAAAAACAATTTAGGAAAATCAAATTTTTATCAAAGACAATCTAGTGCCCCTAGATTTTTTTAATGGAAAAGTTTTTAGAAGTATTTGGGTCCCAAAAGGACTAATTACTTCAACTAAAAAGGATGAAATTGAAAAGTGAATTCCTAAGGGGACTAAATTATGTGCTACTGATGCCTATGGATCCAAAGCAATTTGGATACAAAAAATCAAATGATTGTCTTTTGTAGGTGTGATGGAGCCTTGATCAACAAGTGATAAGATTGAGTGTGAGCTCTATACACACAAAGGATGAACACTTGAAGAAGGAAGGCTTCACATCCTCCCTTGGTTCAAGTGTAGTAAAATTAGTTGAATTTATTTTATTTTATTTTGATTTGATTTATTTATTTTAATTCAACTAGTTTATCATATATGTTGGACTAACATTTGAATGATGCTTGAGTAAGGGGGAGCCAATTTTAAACAAAACTTATTTTTGTCAAAAAATTTTCATTTGAAACTCTCCATTGTTATGAACTTTAAAGTTTTCAAACTTTGATTTGAATCATTTTTTATATAACAAAAATGGGGAGAATGTTTTGAAAAAAATGAACTTTCAAATGAATAAGGGGGAGCTTATAAGATTTTCATCATTAAATCTCTTATTCAAATCTTATTTTTACTAAGGGGAGAATCTCAAAAACAATTTTTCAAGTTGGTTTTATTATATCAAAAAGGGGGAGATTGTTAGGATATTTGTTTTGATATAATAATTGAAAAATAGTTTTGGACTAAATTGAAAAGAATTCAAAAATGTTTTTAAGTCCAAACAACTTGAAAATAAGTTTGAGAAATTTTTTAGAGGTTTTGGAAATAATTTAAATGTTTTAAAGTAGGTAAACTAACGTTTTCAACACAGGCGTACCGATACGGTATACCCCGTATCGATACGGTTCAAGACTTTCAGCTACAGTATTTTTCCAGAAACCAAAAACCGCACTGATACGCCCCTAGGCGTACCGATACGGGTAGGGTCGTACCGATACACATGTACGCGTACCGATCCCTATTTTAACTACCCCCAACGGCTATTTCCCAACGGTTATTTAAATTGCAGGGCGTACCAAAATAGACCAACCCGTACCGATACGGTTTGCCAAACAAACCAAGGCGTACCGATACGGTTAGCAAACAGACCAAGGTGTTTCGATATGGTTAGCAAGACTGAGCATAACAGCTAGTACATATACTAATACGAGTACACGCGTACCGATACGGTTAGGCAGCTAAGAGCTTAACAGCTAGTTTCCAAGAAGGGTGTATCGATACGGGTAACTGTGTATCGATACGGACAGCTGCAGGACTGCATTAATTGAGGAAAATAGAGGCTCCAACGGCTCCAATTCAATCCCAACGGTCTCCAACGGCTATGAACTCAATTGGGAGTATATAAGGGACCTCCAAGCATCTTTGGAAGATTAATGCTTCAATTGTCAACAACATTATGATGTCAAATTTGTCTTAGAGCTTAAATTCCCATTCTTTGTATAGACTACACTTGTTGAGCTTAAATGTCAATGTATGCTCAAGTGTATTAGGATTTGGGTGAGTGATTTAAAGTGCAAACACATACCTTTAAGAGGGATTTCAGTTTGCTTAGAATCTGTTTTGGTTAGGAGAATTCCCAAAGCTCGGGTTGTGAGCTTTGGATGCTAGACTTGGTGAGTGAGTCTAGGTTGTAAAAGGTTACCTCCTAAGCCTTGTAAAAGGGGAAGAATTCTTAGTGAATTGGTTGAAATCCTTAGTGGGAAGATAAGGTAGTGGATATAGAGCTTGTTAGAAGCTTGAACCACTATAAATCCTTGTGTTCATTGTCTCATCTTTTAGCTTCCACACTTTCACCCAAAATCGATCTTCTCCACACTTGGCAAACATTTCGGTTGAAGGAATTCGAGCCCAACAAATTTAAAACGGCCAGAAATAATAGTTTAGAGACTTAAAACGGCTAAAAATAATAGTTTAAGTTATTGTTTTGACAAAAAAATAGTTTAAAGACTAAAAACAAATAAATGATATAGTTGAAGGACTAATTTTTCATTTGAGCCTACATGGTACTACAATTTTTTTAAAAATATAATAAATGCATCATAATCAACACATTTAATTATATTGAGTTTGATACCAAATATGCAACATTAAAAATATCAAGTAGTCTATTAAAAAAATCTGAGTAGCAACTATAACCAATGAACATATAAATCATTACACATTTATTTTTATTTTTTAAAAAAAGTATTCAAAAGAAGGAAAAAGGAAAAAGAAAACTGACACCCGGATCTGACCCTTCAAATTCGCAACCCTGTACCCTGTGACTGTGCAAAAATGCAAAGGCACGACAAAGGCCAAAGCGACAATTTTGCCAACGTTGACGTTGTCCAAAAGACAGCAGCAGGACTGAGCCGTCATTTTATTTCAATAACGAGGGCAAATCCATCACAAAGTGATATATAATTATATATATGTAGATCAAGGAATAAAGATCCAGAGATCAATATACCGCCAACTTAGCGGGTCAAGCCCGGTTCTGTTTGCATTATGGACTGGTCGACTCAGTTAAATTATCATATATATTAATAATTTGTTTTTTATTTAAAAATTAACCTAAACACGAATTTAAAAATAATCTCAGTAAAGAATATATGTTCTCTATATTCGATTTTGAATAATTTTATTTATACAATATACATAAAATTGGGTAAAAGACACAAATATTGTGTTTGAAAAAATTTTAGACCAAAATATGACACTGACCATTTTATTTCCAACAATATTATTGTTTCTACAGTAAATGTAAATTCAGATTGTGTTCAATTCGTCTTTAAACAGTATTTTTCATTTTATTATTAAAATATTGAAGTCGAAGGGCTTGGAATCCAGCTTTGAACATTGAAAAACTGAAGTCGGAGTGCATCAATCCGACTTTGAACAGTGTACAATATCCCACGTGGCGTGCATGGATTGTGCATGCACTGTTCGCAATCCCTCTGTCTTCAAACAGTGCTCGACTGTGCTGGTGGCAGTGGTGCAGGGTGCGGCAGTGGTTGCATGAATGCATGCATGCCTCGTAAATAAGGCAGTTGCATGCATGTCTCGGTAGGTGGGTTGTGTGGTTGAGATTTAAAGTTGTTGGGGTTAAATAGGGGTTGAAGATAGTTTTTTTTTTGTAATGAAAAATTTGAGAAGATAGAATAAAGAAGAAAGAAGAAGAATAAGATTTTGAAGAAAATTTTGTAAGTAGATATAAGATATGCATTTTATTTTTTTAATTTTGTAATATTATTTTAATTCAATAGTTTAATTTTTAATGTAAGTTTTTTTAGTTATTACGATTTTTTAAGTTAAAGTTTTTGAATTTTATATCGTTATATTTTTTTAATTTTGAAGTTGATGTTTGAATTTTTGATATTTTAATTTTTTGTGTTAAATAGGTGGTTTTAAAGAAGAAAATTTGTGAAGAGATTGAGTAAAGAAAGAAAGATTTGAAGAAAATATAGTAAGTATATGTGTATTTTATTGTTTAATTTAAGTTATTTATTTTTTAATTTTTAAGTTGAAGTCTGAATTTTTTATGTTTGAATATTTGGAGAAAATATAGGTAATTAATGGTAGTATATGTGTATTTTATTGCTTAATTTATGGTTTATTAGATTTATTTATAATAATTTAAGAAAAAAACGAAACGAGTATATTGAGACTAAAATGAGTATATTGGGAAACTTGAGTATTAATGAGTAAAATATTAATTTTCAGAGGATTTTATAGAATATTGGCAGAATATTGAATTTGTTAGTTATTGAATGGAATGAATTTTGTTAAGGGAATAGGAATTTAATGATCAAATTAGTAAATTAGTGACTAGTTTATAAAAATCTTAAAATTGAAAGGTTTTAAAGGCAAATTGCCGAATGATATAGGGACTAAGAAAAAATGTTTTTTTTTTAATTTTTAAGAAAAAAACGTTTTTAAATTTTCAAGGAGTTAAGTAGAGCAAAAATATAATTGTGATTTTTTTAAATTTTTAGTCTTTTAATTTAATTTAGTAGTAAGTTGATTTAGTTATGTAATTTTTAAATGGTGTAGTAGTTTTTTTTTTAAATTGCATGTGGTTAGTAGTAGTGGAATTGAAATTTAATCTGATCCAAGTTGATTTATTTAGTTATTGTAATAAATGTATTAGAGTTAAAATTTGAATTTCGTAGAATTCTAGCAAATTACATTTAGTTAGTTAAGTTAAACTAAAAATATTTTAAATTTTGTTTGTTTAGTTGACTATGTTTATTATTTTTTTAATATAGTAGATTTATTCCCGGGTTACTAATATATTCTTACTTGTCCTGTAGGATGGCTAAGCAAGCTCTTATGTTGCGATTATATGATCGACACATTACTAGTTTTACGGTTGGTGAGTTGGTACAAAATTTTTAATAATTTATTTCAATTACTCATGTTTTTGTATTTTTTTAATCTAATTTGTTTGATATACTAATATTTATTTATTAATGTGTTAATTACAGGATGTGGAGGATACATTTAAACATCATCTGACCATGGCCAAAAATAATCTGGACGATCGAATCATTCAATGGTTGCAAGTGTCTGAATTTTATCACGAGACCTTCATTTGTGGGTACAAGTTAGTGCCCGAGTTGATTACAGCTCTGATTGAGTGTTGGAGGCTGGAAACCCATATGGGCAATATGCCATGTGGGGAATGCGCGATCACACTTGAAGACGTGGTCATGCTTATCGAGGTCCTGGTAAACTAGATGCCATTGACCGAGCAGACGGAATGTTTACCTGAAAGTATTTGCAAGGAATACCTTGGGAAGGTGCCGTATGGATCAAATTTGAAAGGGTCTAGTGTGAAAATGAGTTGGTTGCAAAGTGAATTTACACTCGATCAATATAGTCCGGTTGATACGATTTATAAGGCCAATCAAGCCTATATTTTGTAGCTCATTAGAGGTATACTGGTGTAACACCCTTACCAGTATTTAATTCTTAATACTAGTAAGGAATGTCACATAATATTTACCCGTATTTTATACTACTCAATTTAATCAAAAATAGCAATTTTCAAAAATTTCAGTTTATCGCGTAAAACCAATTACTAATTTTTAAGCCGTCAAATAGCTTCCGTTTCTAGGCAGCAACTTAGCAGTTTATAACTACACGTTTTAATTAAGAAAACTGCCTAAAAATTGCTAAATTAAAAATAATATTGATTAGTCTAAAAATCAAATTTATAACTTTACTCGATTTCCATTACTAGTAATTTCTTTAAACTAATATAATCCACGTTATAAAGTAACCACTTATCTAGATATTAATATTACAAACCATATATATAGACTAGTTAAAGCGAGCTACTATTATTTTATACATGCCAACTAGAGATAATCAAAATACATCAAAGATGTAAATTACCGATACGACTATTATCCCTCTGGATGATGATGCAGATACTCCCTACTCCTGTCTGGGATTACTACCTACGCGTGAAAACCATCACACGCTAAGTATATACTTAGTGAGGCATTATAATTTTTTTTAACATAAATCAACATTCTTGAATTATAACAATAATATAATAAACATGCAGTTTGATCACTATTCCTTTATTTCCCTTATTTTAATCAAATATTAACATAATATAATCTGGATTCATAAATCCTATTAATATCCTTGCCATTATCCGAGAGTTTACCTACTCTCTAAATTATTTACCATTTATTACCATTATCCGAGAGTTCACATACTCTCTAATTTATTAACCATTTATTATCAAATAAATTATTGCCCAACATAGTTTGAGGACTTGAGTACACAAGTCGAAACTGCACCAAAGTGCTAATACACTGCACCTAAGTGCTAAGAGACTGCACATAAGTGCTAAAGAACCACACCTAAGTGTTAATAAACCACACCGAAGTGCTAAACTGCTGGACTCTATGGCATGCCAACTATACTCTATACCTCAGTTACTTACTTGGGCATACTTTTCAATTTCATATTCAATTCATCCATGGCAATATAATTATCATGATTTCAAGCTAAGGCAGTTCATACCCGAAATACCATAAACATACATACCTGATATATCTAGTGATCAAATGCATCATAGTTCTACCTTTGACAATTCTCAACATGTCAAATATAAGTTCATGATATAACCATCAATCAATTATTAATAAGGTAGACTTATCACAAGTCTTACAAATGATAATCATAATATTATCCATGCATGAAAATGCACTCACCTTGACACTTTATACTTTGTCAATGTCCAACTAGCCTCACTAAGATCAACTTTGATCTCGTTCATTTCCTCGATTACTAATTCGATCTCGATTTTGTTCACAGTATACAAGTGTATTAAAAATACTATAAGTACATTCCAAATTATATGTTAGTATCTTACTAACACATAAACAATATAGGAATAATTTTCCTATAAACACCCTAATATTTTCCAAATATTAGTTTCATGACATAAGTCATTTCATCCTCAATACTTTGTATTTCTTCCAACATTTACTCAAAGAATGATTTATAACTCATTCTAACATTCATTCCAGCATAATGCTTCCATGAAAATAATTTTTTCACTTTAGTCCTTAAATTCTTCCAAATTGCCGAATTGGTCCCTAATCTTTTCAAGATTTCTGAATTGGTCCCTATGTTTTTACAAACTTCTAAAATGGTCCAAATGACATTTTAAAGTTTGTAAAATCATTATTTCAACATTTCCAATTTTATGGAAAAATTTCCATAATTTCCCCTAATTCTTACAAATTGCCGAAATCATCCCTATGATTTTCCAAGTTTCCAAATTAGTCCAATTAACACTTAAACATCATTTCCAAGCTTTCACAATCATTCTCAAATCAAAATCAATCCAAATTCAACTTTTATACTAAAACCCTAACTTTGAACAATTTAGGGTTTGCTATTTCCATACAGTTTCAATCATCATACAAGCTTTAATATGATTCTACAACATCATATTCATCAAAAACTAACCTTAATTCATCCTAATTCAACATCCCCTTTATCCATAGATTTCTCAAAACTAAGGTTTTAAGCAAGGAAATCATGAATAAATGGTACCAAGAGATAGAGAATTTCATGGAGATTAATTCTTTGTTTCATGCTTTCATCCAAAATCCAAAGAAATAAGCTTGAAAATTGAATTCAAAAATTTTCCCCCTTACCTTATGAAGCTTTGGAACACTTGAGGGAATTTGAGAGAAATCTTGAATTTTCTTTTGACTTAAATTTGAGCCATTTGTCATATATAATAAGCATTTTGAATTAAAAAATTATTTCTATTGCAAAATGACCATCTTGCCCCTTAAATCCAAGGTTCCATAAATTGCCACGTCATTTTGATCATCCAATGGCCCAAATTAATCAAAGGAGTTAGTGATTACCAACTTTGTCCTTGCCATCTTCAAAAATTATCATATTGCCATTTTCATCCAATGGCTAAGATTAAACATGGAAAAGTAATCTTTAATCCAATGGTCCATATTAATTTCCATTAAAATAAGACATGAAAATGACCCTTTACCCTTGCCTTATTTTAATAAAATATCTCATAAAAGATTTCTCATTTATTCGATTAAATTCGATTATTCAGATTTTTCCCAAACTTTAAAGCTTTATAGCTTTTAGTACAAACTCCGTATCAAAAATCCGGGTAACACAAAAATTCCACTCTTGGGGGTGAACTATTCATTTACGGGACTAAATTACATAACTTTTAAAAATTACAACTTAGTCCCTAAACTTTTCAAAATTTACACTTTGTCACCAAACTTTTCAAATTTTACATTTTGGTCACCAAACTTTTCAAATTTTACATTTTGGTCACTAACCAAAATTTTGAGGTATTACAACTGGTGCCAGATAAATTTGGCAATTTCGTTCATACACGGTATCTCCGTTTTTTGAAGCATCCGTGGACAGCTGCTAAATATAGTTTGGGATCGATCATATTAGTGTTCTTGTATCCTGAGTTGTGCAAGGGCGCTAAACTAGAAATGATCATAAGGTTCGGGTATTGGTGGATGTTTGCTATAGCTGCAAGCGTGGCCGTGGCAACGACTTTCCTTTTGGACACCAATTACTCGAACACCGATACAGTTCCCTCTTATCGCCAGGTAATGATTAACAATTTGAGTTGAATTTTTTAATTAAAGTTATTTAATTTTAAAACATTATTGTGATTTGTATGCAGATAGTGCGAGAAAAAAATGCACACGAGATTGATGAACAACAACGTAAGAGTATTTAGAGCTCAGATTGATTTGTACTATCAAGAGCAAGTGTATGGTTAAATGTACTATTTACATTTTAGTTAAATATTTATAGTTTATTATTTACATTATAGTTAGTTAGATGTATTTATTATAATAATCCTTATTTTGCAGTTTATTTGGATGTCGTACAATGATGATCACATTTTTGTACCGGATGATCTGATGAAGGATTCTAATCATTGGTATAGTGTTATACCGCTGATCCACTTTGCATTTGTCGAGTTTTACTTTGCCGACAAGGTGCTAAGGCAATTTGGCTTCCACCAGCCGATTTCATATATTCATACTGATAATGACTATCTGCACCAGTATGATGGATGCGGCAGGGCATGGGTAAATTGAGAAGCCCAGCGTGAGCCGTTTTCTTTTTTATAATATTTCCAATCAATAGGTTCAGGTTCCTGCTTAACATAATCAGATTATTATCAATATAGGATTCACAGTTGCAGGAAAATTAATGTAAACGCAAAAGGAACAATCAACCTAATGACAAATAAAAGTCTTCTTTGAATAAAATTTATTAAAACAACCAAAAATCCACTAAAACCCTAAAGATCTAATGTAAGACTGACTCAATCAATTTTCATAAAGCAAAAAAGGAATCTGAGATGAGAAAGAAGGGGAACCCTAAACATGGCTGAATTTGGTCTGCAAAGTGGAGTTAACTTCATCAGAAGTGCGACGAAGAGTGGCGAACTCTTTGCGAGCCGCATGGGAGACCAAAAGCTTCGACATCCCTTCCCAATCAATGTTTTCTGATGCTTTGAACGCCACATCCACTACTTTTTTTTCCCTGTTTCGCTCATTTTCTTGCACTTTCTCGCGTCCCAAACGCAATTCTTTTCCCCCAAGTTCTGGGTGATGACTCGTCTACTGATGTTGCTACACATAACCCCTTCCAAATTGACAACAATGTGAACCCATCCAGTCACGCAGAAAGCGAGGAAAATTGAAGAAATGTTTGAGTTGCAAGAGTTTAGGGGATGATGCGAAAAGTAAAATTTTGAAAGTTTAGGGGTTAAATTAAAAATTAACTTTTTTTTATTAATGTATTATGTCATTCTATTAACGGATGTTAACGGCAGGGTGACTAAAACAGTAACGATCGAAAACATAATAATAAAAATAATATTTTTTTAAATAGGTAATCAAAATAAAATAAACTATAAATATAAGAAACCGTCGGTGAAATTTACCCTAAAATTATTATTCAAGTTTAATAATAGTTATTATATTTTGTTTTTATACTATAAAATATTAAAATCTTATATCAACTACAAATCGATATATGTTAGTATTGACCGAAATTGCTCGAGCCTCGAAACATATCGAAATTTTAACCAATACGATTTAAAACTGATGTGTTTGCTTTATATAGCAATCTACGATTATGATTTATGAGTCATAAAAGCTCTGTAAAGTTGCAATACAACGCCCATAAGGGAACTGAATTATCAATTTAAGCTTAAATCTTAAATTTTAATTTTAAACCATAATATCAAAACACTAGAACATAAACCCTTTTAAAATATATTGGTAGTGTATTAAATATTTTTTCATAGTATATGCATTATTTATTGGGTAACTATTCTATGAACAAGCGTTTGTAGTATCAAATATTTTCCCTTAGTTTTTTAAAGTTTAAGGGTTTTATTTAGGGTTTAGTGTCTATGGGTTAAAATTTAGGGTTTAAGGGTTTTATTTAGGGTCTATGTCTATGGGTTAAATTTTAGGGTTTAAGGTTAAATTTTAAGGTTTATAGGTTAAAATCTAAATCCCTAACTTAAACCCAAACCTCTAAATTCTAACCCTAAACTTTAAATTTTAACTATAATCCCTAAATTCAAAACTCATACACTTAAATCCCCAAACTCTAAATCGACTCCCTAGACTATAAAAACTAAAGTCAACCAAAATAATTAAGGGTAAACTATTGAAATGATCATTTACGTTTAGTATGTGTATACTTTTGGTCACCGGTTTTAAAAATTAACCGTTATGGTCACTTACGTTTTCGTTTTTTAAACTTTTCACTCGAATGTTAATTGTCGTTAGACACTGACGGTGCACTGAATTGGTGCAGTAAAAAGAAGAATAAATTACCTAAATAGTCCATAAACTATTACTTCACTCCTATTTTGACAACCAAAATAAAAATAATTTGTATAATTATACATCTAGTCCTCTATATTTATAATTTTTTTAATTTTTTTCTCTCCTCCACCACCTTCCCCATTTTCTCTTCACAGCAATAACACCTAAAAACAGCCTCTTTCGTCGGCACCGCTCCCTCGTCACATCGACACCATCTCACAAGCAGGAAATGAATTAATCTGTGTTAACTTCAATACTGGGCATGGAAAATTACTCGCAGAGCCCCTAAGGTGTATTTATGGTGTTGGATGGCCTTTTTCTGAGAGTAGTCCTATATTTTTCAGTTGCTTTTGATTATAATATGCTTATTGTTAGGGAAACTGTAACTTTAGTTCCTAAAATGGTTACTTAAATATGTATTCGGTTCTGGTAACTATCTTCTTAAAATTTTGACAGGTACATAAATTGCAACAAAAGCTGCAAGAAGAGATGGATTTGCATTCTGTTCGGGAAAGTGCTATAGACAAAAAATGGACATTTTTAAATCAATATACCTTTTTTAATTATTAATTAGAGAAATAAGTCTCATCTAAGATTATTTGAAACATGACTCTCATTTTGCCCACGGAGAAACGATTCGCATTCTGTAAAAAACGTTTATAGTTCTCGTTATTTGTAGATGACGAGTTCCGTCTTACGTGGACGAATTTTTCAAATAACTCTTTTGTTTAATTGAAAAAAAAATCTCGTGTTCTATAAGAAATTGAAGCGACAGAACAATTAATCGCCTGATTTTATTATATTGAATTCGCTTCCTACCGATAGCATATGGACTATGACACAATTAACTATGACAGGATCCTGAAATATATCTACCTCCCTACCTTATCCTACCGCCATGACCTGTACCCTGCTGAGGATCCAGAGTTGTTTTATAGAGGTCCTGGATTATTTCCTCCCGGTGAGTCTGTGCAGAGACAATTCCACGGTATGTGGTTATCTCTGGCCAGTCCATTGAAGCCACTACCTGCAGCCAAGCCAATAGCCTCTTAACAAGATGAACAGAAAAGAGATGACAAAGAACAAAGAATATGCTTACTGCAGCAATCGAAGCACTACAATTTCAGCTTTTGATAATATTGTTCCAAGAAACGACTTGAAGCTCTTCTCCTTGATGCAAAGGTATAGATTGTTGAATGAGCAATCTGAATCTTATTTTCCTATTTTTAAAGTGTTGTGCCAGCTACACCCTATGTGTTTAAATTATTTCCTGTACCATTATTTTCTCTTAAGTATTCTTAGTATACAGAGTGCAGCTAACATAATCATGGTTAAAGAAAGAGTTTTTCTCCTAAAATAAGCAACACTAACTGAAGGGAAGAATAAAGATTAAGCCCTTTACATATGTGGATTCAACAGGCATTGAATAATTTAGTATTCTCTTCATTAGAGATCTCATTTCCTCTAGAATTTCTGAGCTTCTATGTTAACATCAGAGAATGACTTTAAAATGGAGAAATGCAAGACGATTATCAATTTGATTAAGTTTTAGTGTTTAACAGTTATTTCTGATGAAAGGTTTTTATTCTTCCAGGCAGCATATACAGTTGGAGGCTACTCTTTCAGCACAGCTGCAATTGAATATGTCATTCTGAAGATGAAACCACCGCAAATCGTAAGGATTTTTTCGTGAAATTGTAGCGCATGTTTTCTTGACTTCTCCTACTTAACTAACCAACAAATTTTGAAACTTCTTGTTCGGAATTGATGCATATGAACCACTTGTAACTTTAGCTCTTAGTTCTGAGATGTACTCATCACCTGTGGTAATCTCCGTCCTAAGTTCCATCGTCTTTTTGTTTTTTTGTGAAGTTATAGATTTTGTAACAAGTGAAATGCAAATGCCAGGTGAGAATCTACACTGCTAGTAATGTTAAGGAAGAGCTTGAAGAAGCTCAACGCGATTTCATACAAGCTTCAGTCGGGGTTAGCAGCAAAGGGAAGCTATTAGTTCCGAAATTACTACACTGCTTTGCCAAGGGATTTGTGGATGATTCCAATTTGGTAGTATGGATATCTCATTACCTGCCACCCAATCAAGCGGCCTTTGTGGAGCAATGCATATCACAAAGGAGGCAAAGCCTTCTCGCTTCCTGAAACTGGCATTTCTCCCCTTCGATTCACGGTTCCTTTGTTCTTGCCGAACAAAATTTCGATCCCATGATGTCTATATTAGCTTTTTCATCTCTTGGCTATGTGCCCTGCTTGTGAGAGGTGTCATGTCGACGAGGGAGCGGTGCCGATGAAAAAAGTTGATTTTGGGTGTTATTGCTGTGAAGGGAAGATGGAGGGGTGAAAAAAATAAAAAAATTGTAAATATGAAAGACTAAATATGTAATTATACAAATTATTTTTATTTTGGTGGTCAAAATAGGAGTAAAATAATAGTTTAGAGACTATTTAGGTAATTTATACTTCATTTTATTGTGCCAAGTCAGCACGCCATCAATGTCTAACAGCAATTAACACCCGAGTGACCAAAAGTTTAAAAAACAAAACGTAAGTGATCATAATGGTCAATTTTCAAAAGCGGTGACCAAAAGTATTCGCTTACTAAACATAAGTGACCATTCCCGTATTTTACCCAATAATTAGAAAATTGCACTAAGCTTTGATCTAACCAGTACCAAAATACACATTTTTTTATTTACAACTTTGGCAATGCAGGAAAAAACAGATAATGGTTCTGGTCCAACTCGCGCTGCAAATCATAGAATATTATTTCATTGAAAAACTTTGTTTGGAGTGCAAGATATACTACATAAATCAACCGCCAAAAAGGATTAATTACACTTTCCAATAATTACATGGGGATGTATAACACAGAAGTTGCAACCAAAACAATGAGGAGACCAGACAGAAAGAATCATGAATGCCAACGGGCGCAAACAAGCGATGTTCAAAACCTAAGCGGGCCGACCTGAAAATTTTTGCGAGCAAAAGCACGCACAACCACACCCCACGCATGCACATATAAAGGCATGCAAAGCAAACTTAACTCGCAGCTGTAGTACATAGAATACATCGCATCTGAGGATCACTAGCCTCACTACCATTGTCATCAGCATCCTCATCCTCCTCGTACTCATATAGCCCCTCAGAGGGGGTTCCAGTCTGCTTTTTGCTTCTGGTATTAGTTTCGGTGGAGTCCATCAAGCAAGTTGTGTGATAAGCATGACAACAAAAGAACACGACAATCGATACATTTTGTATCGAGACAGGATCAAAACACATGCAGCATCTTCCACCTCCCCTAGTTTTAGATTTAACATCCATGTTTCTCACGCTAGGTGTTAAAGTTTGAGAAGCTCTGTTTGCATCTCTCTTGGATCATCTTCTTCATTACTCAAGCAAACTGCTCGTTTCGCTTCATTGTAGTATTTAACCAACAGATTAACAGAATCAGCCTGTATATTTCACATGTACCCAAATGTCAGGTTCCTCGAATCAGACTTTCAAGTATTATGACAAATGCTGAGAGGATGAGTAGTAGTACCTTGAGTATATCATTGCACCCATGTCTAAGGGAAGTTTCAGTTCTGTAATCAGTAATAATTTTGACTAGACGATCCCTGAGCCTGAAAATAACATAGAAGATTAAGTTGAATTTCTGTAAGTAGATAAAGTAATTCAGCTTAGATCCCTGCAATTCGAAATTTTCTGTTGGATGCTCCATATGCAAGTCTTGGGGGCATAATTTAAGATCTAAGATCGAAGTTGTGAAAGATAAGGGTAGCATGTACACATTTTTCAGATTCATTATCTCTGTTTGCATAAAGAAATAGTTTAGCATCATAAAATTTGATGACAACAGGTTTTATTATGGTTCATTATAGACAGTTGTCACTGCATATATAAATATGGACAGATCAGTATGGTAGTAGTAAGATTATATATATACTAAAGATAGGGCAAAGATTACAATTGTTGTGTTGCAGCACAAACCTCAGGCTTTTCTTCCTAGAGTCAGCCCCAAATGCTTAACCACATTAAAGTCAATTAAATCAACAGCTCCAACTAAATTTGAGCTTGATCCCAAGTATGAATCACGGCTTTGTCAATTTGACTACCAGATAAAGATGGTTAGTGATAGTGCGACTTCCATCAATAGTGAATCCTCAAAGGTTTTCTTTCACCCTTTTCCTTGTTTTATTTTTTTAACTAAGAAACCTCTATGATATTATAGATGCAAATTACTTGGAAATAGAAAATTCTGCTCAACTGCAATTCCCTTGAGAAAAAGAGAATACTAACCGAGGTATCTCTAGGCCATTGGGCACCATATTTACAATATAGAGAGGATCCAGATTGCCAACAGTGTGTTCCAATAAGACACCCACCTGCCAATCAGTGAGGCTAGTAAGAAAAAGTACGAAACATGAGGAGTACAGCATCATCAGACAAGTCATGATATTTCCAGTCTGCATTTTATGTCATTACCATTTCAGGTTTGTTGAGGCATTGGTGAATTAGTTCTTCCCAAAGATCATCATCATGCTGCATGGTCACATATTCTACAGCCTGTGGAGGATAAATACAATTTTATCTTTAGTACCAATCCTTAAATTGCCAGAAACACAAAAGCAACAGCTGAAAGCAGCAGGAGCTCCACTTGAAAATGACAAAACTTACCTCTTCGATATCTCCTAATTCATTTATGATGACTGCCAGAGCCTGTTTTGAGTTTCCCATTCTTCCAAGAACGAATACTTGCTCCCTTAAAAGGTCTTTTCTGGCACAGATCTCGTACGCCTGAAGTTGAATTTCAACCGTGTTATTTTGGAAAATTATGATGCCATCATTATATAACTAAAATTTAGACTGTCCAAACCTTCTCTAACATGTAATGTTGACTACTGCGAAGAAAAGGAAGCAGCATCTTTGGATCATACTCGACGTAAAGTTCCACCTATTACAGCAAGAAAAGGACAATACATAGTCAGAAATGCAATTAACATAACAAGCGTATTGCCCACAAACAAGACTCGGTGCACAGCCATAAGCATTGAGGACTAGACAAGAGCATGCTCACAGGCAATAATAATTAACATGTTAACAAGGCATCAAATGCAGCAGAAAAATAACAAGAAACATGAACCAACAGGAAATTTTCCAAGGTTGTTAATACCATATTGGACAGGTGATTCGTTTTCCTAAAAAGAATGGTACAAATCGGTACCATTTGTCTAAGTATATTGTTTTTGGGGTTCTCTATGTAGTATACAACTATATATATACCCAGATGACTAGATCTATATAGAATATCACTAATAGTAAGAAAATTTTAAGATTTACATCATTTATAAATCCAAATTCCTTCAAACACCAATTAAATAAATTCACTACATACCATATAAACAGCAAGTTACATCAAACAAACACATCACACCCAAGCTAACAAAACTAATTAAAGGAAAAAAAAGATAATTTTGGAACCCATGTAAACTGTTTAATACAGCTGACATGGCTGGTCTTATGTAGTCAAACTATGTTCGACTAATTTTGGAACCTACTGCCATTTTGTTTCTTCAACCATTGACCAATGACCACACATGGAACAGGAAAAGGAATTTGGCCTCTGCAGAAATGTATGAAATCTAGAAAAGTAACAGACGTAAAAAAAATTGAGAATTTCAAAGCAACTGACGCCATCAATATTTACATAAAAGATATTAAAACACTAATGTGGTTGCCTAATTCATACCTGCATATCATGAAATTCCTTGCCAGCATGTGGGTTTACTTCAAACAAAGAATGCAGATATAAATGCAAGAAATATCTTGAATCACACTTATTTCTAGTATTTAGAAGCCGCGAAAACAACTTCCGATGGTGTAATTAAGTCCCTATTTTGGATCAACAAATTAGCTGCTTGCTTACAATCTACAATCATCAACTGGACAACCTGCACCATGCACATAGTATTTTTGGCATTAAAATTGCTTATTAATAAAGGAAATAAACGAAAATTTCCTTTTTAATTACTTTTCGCTCTTCTTTACCCAATAGTTTTATTGAATAGAAAGAGCTAATCTTTTGCTACTGTAATTTTGGTTGAATTTCCAAATGCATCTAACATAAATAAGTGTCAACCTAAGCAGTGAGATTTTGTTAAGAATCAGTTTCATAATTTACAAGACTGGCCTCATATGAAGATGAATTGACATTCTCGACAAAAACAATATTTTTGAGAAAGCAAAGTAGCTAAAAAATTTCATATGCTCTTCCATAAACATACCTTTTCGCGAACAGAATCTTGTAAGTTGTGTCGTTCAATGAAGTCAAATATATCTGGTTTCATGAGCTGAGATCGCAGACAAGTATGTACATTAAGAAAGAAGCAATGAAATATCCAACTAGAAAATGGATGAAAACCTAGTTTCCATGAGCAATTTGCATCAGACATAATTTTAAGGTTGACAAATATATTTGTCTATGCACAAATTTACATTAAAATACTGACATCAGCATACAGTGAAAAAGCTTTCTCATACTGCCCATTGGTAACATACAACTCTGCAAGTGCCTATCAAGAAAAAAGGATAGGGTCATTCAACATGTAGCATCAACAGATTCAATTCACATCAGACAATTAGAAACTGCCTCATGAACCTCATTAAGGGCATCAGTCATCGATGAAGTATTTAACTGGGTCTCAATTGCAGAAATAACAGGTAACACAGAATAAATGACACGTGGCCAAGATTTAACAGTTGACACAAGATCCTTATGAAATGATGGATTTGTTGCCAGAGCCACAAGAGCAACCTGCAGCATATCAAACAAGTGGTTTTCATTCCAAGTTTGACACATTAAAAACTATAATAGAAGACTACATGAACATATGCACAAGTTTCTGTCTTGACAAACTATAAGTTATCCAAGAAGTGTTAGAGCTTGAGGGGGAGTGTAAGTTGACAAGAAGTGTTAGAGTTTAATTTAATGTGTAATTAGAGTTTATTTCTAAGTCAGTTTAGATTTACTAAAAGTCTTATTTAAATTAGGGATAAATATTATTTAAATTATAGATAAAAGTATAATTTTAGTTATACTGAAACTCTGTATCAGCCTATTTAAAGGCTTATCTCATACACATTTGATTAAGAAGAATAAGAGAAAATACAGAGAAACACATTGTTTTCTGTTGAAAATATTATTTTTGTTATATCGTTAAACTGTAGCTTTTCATATTTTATTGTTCATTGTTCACCGGCGTTCATCTTCTCCGGCCACCATGGCCCCTTTCTCACATGGTATCATGAGCCAACAATGATCTTGATGTCGTCACCACTGCTGCCATCTCTGATCTGAATCAAATTGACGATCTGATTTTTTTTAGATGCATATCATTTTTTTCCACTGTTGTCATTAGGCCACGCTCGTTCCTTGGCTTCTCTCCCGTTGGAATCTTACATCTATGGTGAAATTTCTACTCGTTTAATTTTGTTATTTTGTTATCTATTTAATGGTTCTATCTTAGCCAATCAAAAAGAAATATGTAAAGGTTATAGTTTAGCCTTAAAAACTATTTGGTTCTATCTTAGCCATCCATTGTAAAAGATAGAGAAATGTTATAGTTTAGCCTTAAAAACTATCTGGTTCTATCTCAGCCATCAATTATAAAAGATAGGAGAAGAGGTTCTAGTTTAGCCTTAAAAACTAGATAATATTTTTTAAGGGATTCTACATCAAAGATCCAAGCTGGAATTCTAGTTTGTGCAACTACCAGCTTGAGGGGAGTGTAGATTCATGTGATCATTGTTAAATGGAAGCAGTTACTTAGTCCGTGAATGACAGAAAAAGCTGAAAGACATCTCAGAAGATGCAAAAACCTGAAAAAGATCATCACTAACAGAGGAAAGCTGGAAGACATTTAAGGAGGGTGCAAAAACCAATAACAACAGTAAAGTTGGTAGACATCCCAAGAAGGATGCAGAAACCAGCAACATCGTTTGCAAATTTTCAACAATGGTCGTTCAAAGAATAGCATGAGTATGTCCTAGCTGTTCAACTCAATGAGTCCCAAAAAAGGGGAGATTTTTCCCTAAAAAACAACAAAGAAATATGAGTAGGGCATCACATCCAAGATCCAAGTTGGTGCTCTACTACACTTTCACCAGCTTGAGGGGGACTTTAAGTTATCCAAGAAGTGTTAGAGCTTGAGGAGGAGTGTAAGTTGACAAGAAGTGTTAGAGTTTAATTTAATGTGTAATTAGAGTTTATTTCTAAGTCAGTAGTTTAGATTTACTAAAAGTCTTATTTAAATTAGGGATAAATATTATTTAAATTATAGATAAAAGTATAATTTTAGTTATACTGAAACTCTGTATCAGCCTATTTAAAGGCTTATCTCATACACATTTGATTAAGAAGAATACGAGAAAATACAGAAGAATACGAGAAAATACAGAGAAGCACATTGTTCTCTGTTGAAAATATTATTTTTGTTATATCGTTAAACTGTAGCTTTTCATATTTTATTGTTCATTGTTCACCAGCGTTCATCTTCTCCGGCCACTATGGCCCCTTTCTCACACAAACCTCATAAGCAGTATCACGCAGCCTTGGGTTTTCTGTTGGCATGTATGGAACCAATACAGGAAGCTGACGGAGATGAGCAAAATTGAATACCCATCTGTCAAGGCAATTTCAAGTGATTAACAAGAAATGTATGGAAATAGTTGCGTAAAATGATTTTCAGTACCTCTCCCAAGCTATAGCAGATCCCCGCAAGAATTTGGGACACAAGGATGCAGCCTGAGCATATTTCATTTCCACAATCAAATGATCAAGGTATCTAGATCCCACCTACACATAAGGTGAACAAAAATGAAGAAAGCAACGACTAACTTTAGAAAATACATGCACAAAGGAATGGGCATTATTTAGGGAAACAAATGAAATTGGAAATAAGATATATCAGTTTCACCGTACATCAAAACTAAAATACATTAGCTTGCAACGAGAATCTTTCATGATAATGCAAAGATTAGATATTAAGCCAGTGAATTTATATGGTAAGTGATATCAAGTCATTAAATGGAAGAAACTTACCTCATCAAGGAGTTCACTTCGTCCCTGCCCAGCCTCAACTGCTGCTAAAGCTTTTTCATGACATCCGTGTTGAAGAAGCCATGCAATGTGATCCTCAGCATCCCTAAAGTGCCAAAATTGTAAAGGTACTGGCCATTATTTTAATACAGTATGCACAAATCCAAAGATTATTATAAGATGTCAAAGTCCATATTAGGAGAATCTTGATATCAAAATTTAAACAAAACTCATCATGTCCAGCAAAACACACCACATATATCCACTTAATGGTAACTTACAACACTAATTTGCTATTATAAACCTTTTGCATAGTCCTACAAGAATGCACAACATAATTGTTCATCTGAAGAAAATTTAGAAGCACTTTTTTTATCATTATAACTGCTTTCCGATGTTTGCTTTTAATAGTACTATAAATACCTCAGATCATGCCCAATGGAAGCTATACAGTTTGCTATCAGCTTAAAGGGTAATGATAGATAAACAGATGTACTTGTACCCCCAAGACAAAATTTAAGGGGGGACGGGGGGAATCAGGCAGGAGAGTTATTCAGAAAATCCAACTTCCTTTAGGGCAAATAAGCAACCAGCATCAAATTTATACTCTGCTACATTTCACAAAAATTGAGTATATAATATATATTACTGCATAGTACTACAGAAACCACAATTCTTTTCCTATTTTGTTTTTTTTATGAAAAACAAGCTTAATCTTTGAGAAGCAAGAAAAATAGAAAGAATCGAAAGTAACCTAGGTTTTGCTATGACAACATCCTTTGGCGATACAATATAGTATATTGGTTCATAACCAGCAGCCCACTGTCCACTGCCATAACTGCTGCCTACATTCATATGAGAAGAGCACTATAACTATTGACTCAAATCCTGCCTAATAACCCATAGCTTCAAAAACCGAGATATCAACCTGAGAAGGGAGCATGGGCCAAGGAATAGTCCTTCGCTTTGTAGTGCTCAAAGCCATGTACAGGTAGGGCATCAGTTGCCAATTCATCATTGTTCCAAGACACTATGCGTACCTCCGTTCTCTGTGCATTTCCCTGCTACAGTAGATTATGCATGGGCAATGAGAATTATAACAACAGCCGGTATCTCAAACTCTTGAAAAAACAGCACTAGCTAATCCATTTGATACTATAATCCACCCCACCAACTATTAAAACTCAGGATCAATAACATATTGCAAAAGAATTCTACATTAAATTTCTTCATACAAGCACAACCTAAAAGATCAAAGCAGAGCAACAATGTAGAGTAGTTACAGCAAGTGCAACCACTGTCGTGGCTTCTTTCAAGCATAGCATCACACCATCCAGATTAATTGCCAAATTTGTAGGAAAGGGACCAGATAATGCACTAAAGATTGCACATAAAGCCTCAAAATCGGGGGTGTACACCAGGACGACAAACTTAGCTTTTTCTGAACTATAAAGGATGCATACCTGTCTTGATGGAATCGTGCTACTAAATTCCTTCTCCCCATCTTCTTCACCAGAAATATAGGCCAGAACAACCAAAGCATCACCAAAAGGAGCAATTCCTGATATGTAATAGCTAGTCTGAAATGATTCCACAATATCTACTTGGTTCGTGTTAGAACTTGTAACATACTTATAAGTTCCATTGGCTCCCTTGTTCAGATTTGTTCTTATTGCTGCAATCTTCACATGAGTTCCCCAGCCAATCACCAATAAGGTATCATCTTGAATAGGTTCAGACAACGAGCAATGGTATAAATGATTGAAGAACCTATGTTTCACAAAGACTACGGCCTAGGATAAGTGAAGTGTTAAAAAGCGCACAAGGCGCACTAAGGCGATAGGGGTTTTATAGCCAAGACGCACGCCTTATTGAAGGCGCACTTTTTGAAAATAAGAGATATACATTTTTTTCCAGTTGTATAGTCAAGCAAAAAGAACAATTTATGCAATGTAAACACCAAAGAGTATTTATCATCAGCATTTTATGTATTAAGCATCACTTCAAAATTCTTTACATTCAATAAAATTTTGAGTGATACGAATAATGAGATTCTTTGAATGTTCAACTTCAACATGAACCAATCAAGGAGTATGTATAAATGCACATGAAGCAGAGTAGTAAACAAGAAAAAAAATTTAGTACTTTAAAAAGGTCTATAAGTTCAACAAAAGCTCTTCATTTCATTTACCTTTAACTTTCCAATTAAAAAGCATATGACATTGCATTTTATCATGCAATATGCAATTTTTTATACTGTAAATAGACAAAGCTAGTTATATAATAATTTTAAAAGGATATATGATAATATGATTTAAATAAGGATTTATATCCAATACACTAGCGGTGGAAACTAAAACAAGCGCCTTAGTTTTAGGGACTCGGTTTAGGGTGTAGAGTTTAGGGGCAGTGGTTAGAATTTAGGTGTTAGAGTTAGGATTTAGGGTTAAAAGGTTAGGGTTTAGGATTTGAATTTAGGGTTACAAGGTTAATTTAGGGATAATAAATTGAAGATTTAAGTTTTAACCTATAAACGCTAAATTCTAACCATAAACCCAAAATTCTATTCACAATAACTAAATTCTAAACTACTAAATCTAAACCCCTAAACCTTACACCCTAAAACAATTAAATTTATTTCAAGTTTTAAAACTCAACCAAATTAATTTAAATTTAAATTCGATCCAATTTAATTAATGTTTGTATATATCATGTGTTATGCTTTAATTTCAAATTACATATTAACTCGACTAGGTTAATTTAAATTTCATTCAATTAATATTATTTTTGTGTGGTCTCCACTTTTGGCCCAAGTTAGTATGTAAAACATAATAAAAAATAAAATAAAAAAGACAAAAAGAAAAAAAAAATTGAATAGGCGGCGCCTTTCAGCGCCTTGCTACGCTTCATTGAAATCGCCACGCCTAGACCCAATTAGGCCCCTTTTTAAACACTAAGTGAAAACTTCAGAAAAATGAATGATAGCATATAACATTGCAGCTGTTTAGAGTTTAGACAACATAAGAAAGTTTGGAACAACTTCAGACGTTTTCCATATTAATCTTTTGACTAACCTGCCAAACTAAATGTGGGAGCAGGATTTCAGGATGAGGACTCCCTCTTGGTCTTTCTATAAATGTAATCCGCTGATCATTTGCAGCATCGTAAACTTTTATTCCCATATCATTAGCCCAAGCAATGAGACTCGTTCTCCATTTCACTGCATGGATTGGACCTTCACCTGAGTGCAAAACCTAAGAACACATTAAAATACACAACATTCAGACTTCATAAAAACCTAGATTTTCAAATAAATTAAAGTTGATCAAGACTCACGAACCTGATCCTTATGGCCAAACCACTTTTTGGTATTAAAATTTAAGTGACCAGCTAAGCCACCAGTTACAAATCTCCTAGATGACTTTCTTGCATAATCAGGATCAAGTGTAACGGCCTTCAAAGGACGATGATACTCAAATTTCAATTTCTCGTCAGTGAAAAGGCTATTTAGTACAACAGAGCCATCATCAGAACAGCTTCCGATATATTCACCTTCTATATCAAAACTAAGGTCATTCACAGCAGCTGAATGAGCAGCAAATTCCTTAACCTAAAAAACAACCAAATAAAAATCTTATCCATAACAAAATGTAATTCAATAACAACGCAGCTAAAAGATTAACTTACGGAAATTTATTTACTTATTTATTGAAAATTTGAATTACAGGGAAATGTATTGAAATGTGAAATATCAAAATAAAATGAGAAATTAAGACTCGAAATGAAATACAAGATCAGAAGAGATGAAATGAAAGAAAATTTCACCTGATTTCCCAAAAAGTCAAGGATATGAACGGTTCCGTCGTACGTTCCGAGAGCAATCAGGCGATCGGCAACGGCGATACACGATGCGGAATCACCGGAAAGCAAGGAAGGGATGCTACCTCCCATTCTTTGATACTTAAGCCTCGGCTCTTCTTCGTCGTCCTCTTCTTCTTCATCATCGTCTACGTCCTCGCCTTCTTCTCTCTCGTCGTCTCCTTCGACGCCGTTTTCCAATGGGAACGGAGGAATTTGTATTTTTCTTGGAATTGGGAAAGGAAAAAAAGGGAGAAGATTTGAGTCGTCGAGTTTGATATTGTTTTGCTTAGTTAATAAACGGTTGATCTAATTTTTTTATTTGCAGGATCGGCGACGAACGATGGGTATGAGTGACATCCGTCATTTTACTGTATTTTTCTTTTTTTTCCCCCTTTCTGTTTGGGGCTTTCTATACATAAGGACCTTTGTTTAATTTAAAGGAATGTTTGTACCAAAAAGAAAATTAAGGGCTATTTAAGTACATCTTTGAGATTATGGGTTGAAAATTTCAAATTTATTGAATGAAAGTATAGTTTTTAAAAGGCTTAATTACCTGTTGGTACATTGAATTATATCTCATTCCTCAATGTCATATATAATATTTTAAAATTTTCAGTTTCATACATATAGTTTTTTGTTTATTCATTTCCGTGACTGAACCAGAAATTAAAGCGTGATATTTATTTTAAAAAAAACATTTAGTTAAGGGTTAATATCACGATTAGTCCCAATATTTCACTCATGTTCAATTTCATACTTAATATTTAAAAATAAAAAATAAATATTTATTTTTAAAAATTATAAAAAATCAGACCAATTGATGATTAACGTGTGGCACAATATTTTTAATTTGGTTCTTCAATCTCTTCGACCGAGCCCTTAGATTCCAATGTAATATATGTTCATATATATTATTAACTATTTAACAATAAGCATACACCTTGTAGACAAAGCGATTTGAACTCGTATCTCATAGGATAAACATCATTCACTTTTTCACTAAGACACTTGTTGGGTTCTTGTTCATGTTGATTTCTCCTTTTGGTTGGTCTAATTATGGATTATAACGAAAATAAATTTGAATAAGTAATAAAAGCAGCAGATGAATGGTCGCCTAAAGGTCGAAGAAAATAAGCTTATGAATAGTTTTGAAGAGAAACAATTTTGAAGAATTTTAAAAAATAAAGGAAATAAAGAAGAATTCAAAAAATGTAATTTGAGATTATTTTAATTAATATTTTACCACGTGTCAATTATGGATTAGTCCGATTATTTTTTATAATTTATTAAAATAAATAATTAGTTTTTTTATATTTTTAAAGATTAAGGGTGAAATTGGAAATGAATAAAATATAGAAGACTAAACTTGCTATTATACCAAGCTTCATGATCAAGAGAAATATCTTTTAAATCTTTATTTCTCTTGTATATATTTTATAGAGAGTGTTTTAATTGTTGTTATTCTTTACACTCTTGTGAGCTTCAATCTTGTAAACACTCACCTTTTGAGGTTTATTTATTTACACAATTACCTTGTAAAAGGGAAATGATCTAGTTTAGCCTAAGGAAAAACTAGAGTTGTTCTATCTTAGCAATTGAAAATATAAGGTTGTAAGGTTATTCCTTTGGCCTCAAAAGGAAGAATTCATAGTAGTGAATTAGGAAATCCTTAGTGGTGTGCTAAGGTAGTGGATGTAGACTCGGTTGGGTAGTCGAACCACTCTAAAATTATCATGCAAAATTGTCCATTAATTTTCAGTTTTAGCCAATTTGGGAAGCAATTTCAACCCTCTTAAATTCGGTTGATCGATTTCGAGCCTCAAAAATTGGTATCATGGTCTTGTCTCCATCAAATGACTAACATCCTAGAGTAAAGATCGATTATTCGAAGTTCACCAATTCAATATTTCAAATGGAAAGAGGTTCTACAATGACTTCATTCGAAGAAGGCCGCTCTATCATGTGTCCTCCTCTCTTCAAAGGAAAAAGTTACTTCCAATAAAACAACATCATGAAGTATTTCATTCAAGGCTTCGACTTCGACATTTGGATGATTATCAAAGATGGACATTTGGAAGCTCCTAATAAGAAGAATAAAATGAAGAAAATGAGTGTCAAAGACACAAAGAAGAACCAACTCAATGCAAAGGCTATGCACATTTTCATTTGTGCCCTAAATGAAGAGATTTTTAAGAAGGTCTCCCCATCCAAAAGTGTCAAAGAAATTTGGGAGAAGCTTGAGAAATTCTATGGGAAAAAAGAGAAGAAAGATAGAGTCCGATCAAGTGCAAACATCCTCTCATTAAAGGTGGATGGTGTTATGGCTCTCGATGAGCTCAAGGTATTTTCTAACTCAAATGAATTAAAAATCATAACACCAAGCAAGGCATACATTTTATGAGGCTCATGAAATATAGGAGTCAGAAATGTACTGACCTCAAGCAAGCAATTCACGAATTAAGGCAATAACCAAGCTTCTTCCACTTCTCTTCCTTGAACTAAGCTTTAAACCCAGCTTCCACCAAAGTTGAAGATGTTTACCTCAAAAGATAGATCTTTGGGTGATGAACAACTTTTCCTCAAGCCATAATCCGAGATTCTCACTCAAACAACCATAATTTCCTAAAACTCAAGCACTCACCATGAGAAAGGAAGGAAGAGAGAGATGGCATGAAGATAGGGACAAGGTGATATCACCCTTGTCCCTTTTCCAGCAGGGAATTAAGGCTTCATCAGCCTTTGCCTTCGCAATATGATTTTTACCATATTATCATTCCTCAAAACCCATCATAAGCCAAGCCCAAAACCACCAAGCAAGCCCAACAACACATGGAGGCCCATAAGCCCAACAACAAGGCCCAACATAAACCGAGCATTTGACCCTACGTGTCGGTCCAAGACCCGAGTTAACGCCCATTGTTGACTCGAAAATCTAGGTCGTTACAGTATCTCTGGCCTCCACCTTTCTAAAAGAGCATTGATCAAATCCACGTTCGATTTCGCACCTCCAACAATTATGGATGCGTGCAGAAATCTGGTGGCCTCGATATAAGGTTCCAATGTCGGGTAGGGTCTATTCGACATCCGATTGTATGAAACCTACAGACGCTGTTCCACCCCATCCTAAAACAATTTAACAAATATAAATTAAAACGACTTTTAATTTTAAAAAATAACAACGTAAGAAAATAAAAATAATAAACTAGACTAGATAAAACTTACATTCCTCCGATGATAATCGAAAACGTACTTGTGATCCAACCTTATCAAACCCGCCACTATATCAAACAAGAGAAAACACCCGAGAAATTTAAAGAGAGTAAAATTGAGAGAGAGTGAAATTTGGTGTGGGGTAAAAGGTAGGGGGCATTTTATAGTGGAAATCACACCGATTGGGGTGCGAGTATTCAATGAAACTCACATCCTGTAGAACACGAGTTCCTAAACTCGAGCCTTACCAACCGCGAGTACTGCGTAAATTTAACGCGGTAATAAATATTTCAACCGTTCAACTAATTATACAAGAACTCGTGCCCCACCAACCATGAGTTCTGTCCAGATAACGCGATAAATTCGCGTCGTATCATCTCAAATTCTCGCAAAACTCGTGTCCTGCTAAGCGCAAGTTCTTTTAACAGTTTAAAAAAATAGGCCAACGGATAAGTAGCGCCACATCAAACTGAAACTCGCGTCTGCCTAAGCACGAGTTCTAAAAACACATTTGACAGACTGCTAGTGTTTATTACGTGGACCGAAAGAGGGTATTTTTCCAAATGTTGTTTAAAGGGGGTATATTTCCAAATTTAATCCCTAAAGCCTAAAGAATAATTGGTTGAATATTCCCTTTAGGGTTTAAATTTGGAAATTGAGTGTAGGAAGGTAGCTAGCCATTTCTTGTTTGTCCACCTTTTGCCGTAAAGAATAAGACTTTCTGATTATAAGTATTTAAGTAACGTTCCAATCGAATATCGTTTCATTCATGTCATTCCAATTTAATTATTAATTAATGTTAAACATTAATTTGGATCGGATTGATAATGAATTTAGAGACTTTTAAAATGGACCCTAAAATTGAAAATCATTTAATGCAATTAGATGAGAAAGAAATAGAGTTATGTTTTGTCCTACTGAAAGTCTCCAAAACAAACAAAATCTTCATTTATATTTTTGCTACGTCTGCCAGTTTTGTAGGGATTTGGGACAAAAATGGGAAGAACCAATCAAAGAACCGACTCTTCTTTCTCTCTTTGTTTCTCTCACAAAATTCATGCAAAACCCCAAAGGTCCCATGGAAATAGAACATTGGAAACTATTTTTATTTTTCTGGGTTGAAATTGTCGACAATGTTTAGGCGAAAAGGTTCGGGGGTCCACATTTGGGTCCCTTCACAGATCACATTACTAAACTTAGCTGTAAGCTAAATAAATTTTCGGTGGAGATATCAACGATTGGCTTTCAAAACTCGACTCGAAAAAAAATTAAAATTTTAAGTCGATACGACGTTAAAATATTTGACTCGTTTTAACTCGACTCAAAATTTCATAAATTCGACTCGATTTAAAATTTTTTTAATTAAAGTTCGATTTTTAAATGAAAATTCGAATAACTCAAATAACTCTAAATTTTTAGTAATTAGTATATCAATGTTTAAGTTCAAATCGAGTCCCTCAGTTACGCCTGATATATATATATATGATATATATATATATATATATACCACATATGAGAAAAAAATGTGGAGAAATATATAAGTGTATTGTATATGGATATAAAAAGTCGTTTAACTGAAATCAATATTTACTATGATATTATAAATAATTACAATTTTTTAAAAAATAAATAATTACAATTAAATTTGCACATAAACTCAAAAAATTAACTCGAATTTCATAAACCCGTCTCGAATAAAAAAATTTCAAATGCAGTTTCAGTCATAAAATAAGATTCGTAACCTCGAATAACTCAATTTTTTTACTCGACTCGATCGAACGCTCACCCATACCTACTCTCTTATTTTAATAATATAATTCCCTCTTTTGGAATATATATGTACATAGTGTACAACTCATTTAATTTTACACCATATATATATGTCCACATTATATTATAGTGTCAATCATCATTGATATAAAAACAAGGTTAGTGAACCCAACAAGTTAACCAGTGAAAAAACGGATGATGTTTATCTTAAGAGACATGTTCAAATTGCTTCGTCTACATGTTGTATGTGCATTATCAAAGGGTTAAAAATATCTATACACAAATACTACCTTATAATCACTTTAGACTATTAAAAAAATAAGGATTAGTTGGTATTAAATAATTAAGGGACGAAAACAGTCCTTTTCTTCCATCAATTATTTTTTTTAACAATGACAATTAGTAAATTATAATTTGATTCTTATAAGTTTTCATTTTTGGGGCAAGTTGATAAGAAAAATATCAATTAATATGATATTAAGTAGGATGATGTATACTAATATTGTATACTTCTCTGCTCTTAGTGGCACGCTATTTTCTTCTTTTTTGGTTTTTCTTGGATTTTTTCAAGACTGTGAGTTATGGCAAACGTGGCATCTGATATGGAATGCCTCTCCATTGCGACTGGTGAAGATGAAGTTCTATCGGTGGATCAAGAAGAACCTGTTTTGGATCTATCGTATGAGAACTGCTTTGTGGGATCCTTCCTTACATCAAGTGTGATTCATTTTGTGTCGATGAGATCTACTCTGGCTTATGTGTGGCACCCGATCGATGGTGTTGCAATCTCAGGCTTAGGAGACGAGAGATTCTTATTCCGGTTTTACTTGCCGTGGATGTTGATAGGGTGGAGGAGGGGGGTCCGTAAAATTTTAATTCCCATCTATTGATTCTACATCGTCTTCAAGCGGGGGAAGATTTCAATTTGGTTCCTTTAATCCATGTGGATTTTTTGGTCTTGGTTCGTAATGTGCCCCATGGATTATTCTCTGAGAGGATCATTGTTTCGCTTGGTAATTTTGTGGGATCCTTCATAGAGTACGATTGGAAGATCATCTTATTAGGGTATAAATGAATAATGAGAATGCGAGTACGCCTGGATATTCGACAGCCTTTAAAAAGGAGGAAGAAGATTATGCTCGCAAATAGAAAAGAGCACTTTGTTCATTTCGAGTATGAGAAACTCACTCTATTTTGTTTTATATGTGGTTTCCTGGGATATGGGGAAAGTTTTTGTCCTCTTCGAGCATCACATGATCCAAGCACATTAACAATGGAATGGGATAATTCGCTGAGAGCAAAACTGCGGAAGCGAGCACAGTCTACAAGCCGGTGGTTGAGGGAGGCAAAAGCAGTTGACCTCCAACCTCAGGCAAATATTGCAGGCGCAAAAGCATGGAGTGATTTTAGGAGTCACGATCAGAATCCCCAAAATTTAGCACACGTTCTATTAACTGTAAAATCAACGGGGTCTAATTTTGGTAATAATTCATTGGGCCAAATAGCTAGCAAAAATTCTTTAATGATCTCGGGCCCTCTGGCAACTGGGCCAAGAGCTATTATGGACGTGGCCATGACCTCTATGAAAGAGGAGAACAAAATAGAACAATTAGAAAGAACAAAAAGAGCACGTGTTATTTCCCAACCTCCAGGATTTTCTGTGACTACTGATTTGAATGGAGACTCGACTGTTATATCGGTCAACCTAGATCAGCAGGTTCGCCGCTCCTCATAAAACTCTTAAGTTGGAACTCTTGGGATTTGGGTAAATCTCAGACGGTGAGTAATCTTCGACAAAAGTTGAAAGAAAAAAATCCTTCAGTTTTCTTTTTAATTGAAACAAAGTTACCAGATTACAAGATGGCAGGAGTTAGACGTAAATGTGGTTTTCCTAACGGGTTCGATCTAAGTGCGAGAGAAAGAAGTGAGACACTGTCCCTGGGCTGGAAAAACTATTGTACAGTTTCTTTAAGATCTTACTCGGACAGACATATCAACTTCATAATTAATAGTGATTCTAATGGTAAATAATGGAGGTGCACCGGCTTCTATGGGGCACCTGAGGAACAACAAAGGAGGAATTCATGGAATCTGCTACGTTTGCTGAATGATATGCCTGATGTGCCTTGGCTTGTCATTGGTGATTGTAATGAAATTTTGCTAGCTTCAGAGAAAAAAGGGAGGTCAGTTAGAAGTGCAAGACAAAAATAGAGGCTCTTCGAGCAGCTTTAGAGGACTGTGCTTTAGATGATGTGGGTTTCAAAGGGTCCTGGTTCACGTGCAAAAATGGAAGGTTTTCGACTAACAATACTAGTGATAGACTTGAACGAGGAGTTACAAATAGTGGATGGTTCAACCTTTTCTCAGAATATAGTCTACAACATCTACCTCATTTTTTTTCGGACCATTGTTCGGTACTTGTTAATACCGACATAGATCGAGGTAGAATAAGAAGGGGCATTTTCGTTTTGAGGCAGCGGGGTTGTTGGAGAGTTCTTGCGAATCAGAGGTTACCAAGCTTTGGAATGAGTCAAAGGGGAGTTTTTTAGACCGATTGCAGTCTACAAGCATTGACCTGGACCGATGGTTTCGCTCTGTTAAGAAAGCACATGGTCTTACTATATCAGATTTAAAGAAGAAGCTTAATCGATTGAACGAATTGGTGCCAATAGATGAAGTTTTGGGGGATATTGTGGAAACGAAACTTGCTATGAATCTATAACTTGACAAAAAAATGAGCTGTATTGGGAACAAAGAGCCAGATAAAATTGGCTACAGCATAGTGATCACAACTCAACCTATTTTCATCATTTTGCTACTTAGAGAAAGAGGACAAATTACATTTCCTCGTTACAGAATGTACATGGGGATACTTACAGTGGGGAAGAGGTTATGGGAGATATTGTAAAATATTACTTCTAAGATCTCTTCACATCACAAGGAGTGGATGACTGTCAACGAGTTTTAAATGGTGTCCAAACTGTTATTAGTGATGATATGAATTAGATTCTCCTTCAAGATTATTCCTATGATGAAATCTGGAATGCTGTGAAGTCGATGAACCCTCACAAGGCAGTAAGAGAAGATGGGCTTGAGGCGTTGTTCTATCAACGTTTTTTGGAAAATTATTGGCGATGACACTGGTCGTTATTGCCTTTCAGTCCTATGGGGTGAATCATCTCTGATAGAAATAAACATGACTCAAATAGTCCTGATTCTGAAAATAAATAACCCCAATGGGGAGACCTTTGTACCTACTAGCGGATTGCACCAAGGAGATCTGTTCAGTTTATTCTTCTTAATTTGCAGCAAAGGACTCCCTTTTGCGACAAAACTCAATAGGGGATATGGTATTGGAATCAGAATTAACAGAAGGGCCCTATGTGTTACACACCTTTTCTTGGCGGACGACAGTTTGATCTTTGAGGAGGCAAAGGCCAGGAGTGTTGTTTTTATTCTAGAGCTACTCCTCTATTATGCAAATTGCTCAGGTCAGCTCATAAACTTTGAAAAATCTGGTCTATTTTTCAGTACGAATGTGATTGATGAAAATAGAGGTGATGTTCATCGTATTTTGGGGATTGACAGCTTGATAAATCTGGAAAAATATCTAGGTCTCTCGCTCTTTATAGAAAGGAACAAAAAGAAAGCTTTCTCCTCCCTTGGTGATCATTTTGTGGAATTTATGTTAAACTGGTGTACTCACCCTTTGTCCCAAGGAGAAAAAGAAGTGTTCATTAAAGCCATTTTGCAGGCTATTCCAACCTACACAATAAGCTGTTTTCTGCTGTCAAAGACTTTCTGTAGAGACTTAGAAGATTGCCAAATTCTGGTGGCAAAACTCAAAGGAAAAGAGAGGTATACACTGGTGTTCTTGGTCTGAGTTATGTACTTTAAAAGAGTTTGGGGGTATGAGCTTCAGAGATCTAGCCAAGTTTATTGAGGCTCTTCTAGCAAAGCAAGGGTGACGAATATCTGAATATATTTGAGTATTCGATATTTGAAAAACTGGATATCCAATTTTTTTTGACTAGATATAAATCGCTATTTTATCAATTTAAAATTTTAAATATTTAAATTTTCAGATCCGATTCGATCTGATAACCAAAAATGAACACCTTTATATATAATAGGCGGTGGGACCTCAAACTCATCCAGTTGGATGCTTCCTTTCATCCATTCCTAAATACAACAACTTAGTTTTCCTGGGCGGTGGGGCTGGGCAAGGGGCAGTCTGGGAAGCACGGGTATGAAAATCTCATGCGTTTTAAGTACCCGAAACATCCTTGGTACAGGTACGAGACATGTATGGCTGAGGTACGTACCGAGGACGTTCCAAGTTGACGGGGTACGGATGAAAGTGACCGAGGATGATTGAGATATTTCTGGGATGTTTCGGGGACGACATGTGAACTTCACGCACGTCCCCAAGGCTATTTTGCACCTGCGCTTAGACATGGATTCTGACAACTTTATCGGCGGAGGCGAAGCGACCAACGGGAAGAAAAATTCAAACAAAAAACCAGGTGAAAAAAGATCAGACAAAATAAGAAGTTGAAGAAGGTGTGAGCAAAAAAACACGTGAAAAAACTTAATTTATTTCTCATTTATTAGTAGTAAAGTTTTATGACTTTTGTCAGTTTTATGGGGCCCAATAAAGTGTTTTTCTGCTTTATTTAATTATAAATGGGTCTTTGCAACAAAATCTATAAATAGATTTTTTACTATTATATTTTCCATGAACAAAAACCATATTATTCATGAGTATTTGTTGCTTTATTTAATTATGAGTAATTTATTTTAAAAAATAGGATTATTTGTTACTTTAACTTTTTATTAGTATTTTGTTTCTATAGGTTATTTAATTATTATCATTATTATAATATATATAATTTTATTTTATATTTGTCGTACCCTTGTTGGACTCGTACCTTACAATTTTGAGAATTGCCGCTTCTCATCTTCGTCCCCGTATCTGTATCGTTGCAACATAGGGGTAGTGGGCACTAGACAGGGCATGGGTCTTAGGCGGGTGTCCTTATTGCCATGGCCTAAGGACGACCTTGGTGGGAGAGAGATATTTTTCCAGTTGTTGCCTCATGTGTTACTATTATAACATCTGATACTGTTAGATGGGATGTTGTCAGGCCTAGTTATAGCTATTGGCGGTTCTGCAAGGTTAGGTCCAACTCTCAATCAACAGGTTTTGTAGTTCAGTCACGTAGGTGAGACAATTGTCATTTAAGACACTGTAGCTCCTAACAAAGGTATGTTCGACAATACCGTGCAAGCCTCAGGTAGCCTTCAGAGGAGTTGCTGTCATGAGGTCACACTCGGAATTACTAAAACTGGAGCACTGAAGGCCATTTCCAAAATTCTTGAGTGTGGAGGTACCGAAAGTATAATAAGAATTGTTCTTAAATGGATAAATCTACTCCAAAACCGTCTCTACTTAAACTTGACTAACAAATTATTTGGTAAAAACAAAATTGAAACGATTTTGATCCAAAATTATCCTCAAACTTGATTTTGAAAACAAGTTGACCCATCAAAGTGATTTTCCAAAAATAGTCATTTTTCAGGGCTTCACCTCCCATAGTCTGATAATCTCCCTTTGGACCATTCTTATTGATGATGGGTGACTCTAGAATAGCAGTGTGTAAATTAAATACAAACTTTGCTTTGAATTTCAAACCTAATCTGTATAGAAAGACAAAAATAGTTTTGATTGGGTTAGTAAATGCAGACGCAAAATAATTTCAAACATAAGTATGGTTAAATACGGATGCGTTTTCTTTATTTCAATTTAAATACATATATTTAACATGAATATATTAAAAAAACAAAATTAACATTGTTTTCATGTAAAATATTCTATGACTTGCTAGAAAAGCACAGAAAGAAAACACAATAACATATATGCACAAAAAGGATCCAAAATTATAGAGCCAAGAGTATATGGTTTTAAGTAGGGCCAATGAATTAGGTGAATAAAGAGGGGGCTAATCATGGGGAGATTTTATAAGCCTTTGAAACATCCCAACAAATTCAATAATTTAGTGTTGTCTATTTCATATGGTGTCTCTCTTTCTCTTCCGAGGGTGGTTGGCTTTGCCTACCACTACCAGCACCTCGTCCTTAAAAGGAATTTCTGGGTGGTGTGTAAATTTACCCCAACAGGCCAACACCCATGGTTCAATAATGACATTCGGTCATACTTTACGATGCAAAACCAAGTTATGCCCAAATTTTGCATCCTAGAATCGGGTTAAAGTCTTTGTACCTCAGTTGATACATGAGAGATTCCATTCACATTTCCTACAACTAAAATTTATAAGTACGACTCGACTAAAAAATGATATAACATTATTAAAAGTCAACGTGGGATAGATGTCAAGCAATTCATCTTCTTGATTTAGACGGAAAACCGCATTCAATAGTGGTCGGAGAAGTAACCAACGTGGAGAGAACGATGGAAAGTGAGAAGAGGATGGTGAAATGAGTGTTCTCTCTTACTCTTTTCCGTTTGGACCACTACGGTATTTTAATATGGGCGTCGTTAACAACCTCAGATAACAGCGTACAAGTTTAGGACTATTGGATTGACATCTATTGATGGGTCAACACCTTAGATGCAACTAGTAGTCATTAGGGGCGGAATGCCCAAGAAAATTTAAAAATTGAAAAAAATTATAGGTCGGTATAATGATAAAATCGTGACTTAATCCCTTAGATGCAACTAGTAGCCATTAAGGCTGTCAGCAGCTCCTAACAATAGTCACATAGGTAAGACTCGAGCTGAGCGGAGAGATCTGTGGGACTGCTTCTGGATGAATCCATCGTTTAGTAGTGTATAATGCGAAAGACCAATCACGCAGAGGCATGTGCATGCAGAGACATAATAACACGAAAGCTAATGAGGAGATATAATAATGAGGGATATAATAAAATCTAAAATGAGTTAAATGGGAAAGATCTAAAAATTTAAAATTTTGAATTAACTTGATTCGAATGGACTCAATTCAAAACTAACTTAATGTATCCTATAGACTTATATACCTAGAAGGCTAAAACCAAACCTAATTACATAATTTCGAGTGATGCATCAGTTAAAGAACCAACATAAAGAAAAGGACATCTCCTCCTCTCATCTAAAAAAAGGAGAAATAAAAAAGCATTATGACTTTTTATCAATAGCAGAAGACCTTGTTTGTAAGTACCAAATGCACTGATTCAGACTCGCCGAGTCGGATAAAAAATTTGGGCTGCGGTGAAGTTTGAGTTTGACCCCCCTAGAATCCCTTACAATAGTTTCAAAAAAATATAAAAAAATAATCTGACCTGCCGGATTCGAAACAGCGACCTGAAAATTGCTTTGTAAGTAACAACCAATCCCCTGGTTTACCAGCTGAGCTAAGGTCAGCATTTGTTATGAAATTTACTAACATAGTTAATTAAGATTTGTTAGATTCGACTATTTCCAACCTACTGGTGTTCTTTTCATGTCTAATTACGTTTAACAAATGAAAACTACCCTTCAAGGTATTAAGCGTCAATGCTTTTCACTTTTACCCCTACGAAGATATTAAAATCTACGACAACATGAGAGAATGACACGAATAGCCACGCCTGACAATGCCTATAAATTTGTCTCAATTGTAATTTACTCATCACTTTCGATTTGGATAATCTCAATTAGCAAGTAAATTAATGGAGACAAGAAAAGATGGCTCCCAAGCGTCGACCAAATGTTGTAGTGAGATCGACCGGGAAAATCATTAGGGAAACTGTTTAAGTAGATGTAGTTGACAAAATATAGACGGTTCTTTTAGAAGACATAACGGATGAAAAAGAAGAAAGGGCATCACTGAAATCCTTATAGAAGAGTCAAGTGAAGATGAAACTCAAAAAGAACCCATGAGAGTTCAAGTTCCGGCGAAAACAAAGTGCAACAACAAGAGCAAAAAGAAACGAACAAGGGAAAAGAGAATGTGAAGAGAAAGAGAGGGAAGAAGAGAGGTGAATTTGATGGCAATGAATGATACAAGGCGTACGTTTTCAGGGTGCTCAAATGGTGATCAACTGCTATATTATGGACATGTTCGACAAGATTACGAATGAGGCAACGAAGCTGTCTATGTACACCGGCAGGAAGACATTTGTCTTCAAGGGAGATGGAAGGGGCAGTGAGGTTGGTTTTGCCGGGGGAGCTCGACAAATATGATGTTGCCGAAGAAAGTGAAGTTGTCACTAACTATGCTACTTACGGTAAAAAAAAGGTCCACATTGGATTAGTTTTGGGGTTAATTAGTTTCTTCCAGGATGTTAGGGTTGATGTTTCCTTTCTGTTGGCCCCATTGCATTTTGTTCTTGTAGCGAATTAAAAGGGGTTGTACTAAAAGGGTTGAGTGCAATGACAAGACACATTACTCTCCCAAGAAAGAACCCAAGTTTAAACTTTGGAGACGACATTATTGAGAGTAAAAGTCACGATCCCGAACACATACCACAAAATGGACACTTACTTTATCAAGTAAGTTTGAGGTTAGAGAGCAAGTTTGATTTGGGTTTCTAGGAAGTTATGGTTTGTTGTTCTGCTGCCTTGTGCATGTTTGTTAGCGGTCATGTTTTCAACATAGTTGTTAGGATTTTTGTTTTGATATAATTAAAAAAATAGTTTTGGACTAAATTAAAAATATTTCAATTTTTTTTTAAATCCAAACAACTTGAAATAAGTTTGAGGTATTTTCAAAAGGTTTTGGAAGTGTTTAAAATGTTTTAAAGTAGCCAAACTCAAGTTTTCAGCACTCAAGTTTTCAGCACAACTGTGCCGATACAGTTACACCCCGTATCGATACACTTTAGGGTTTTAGCTATAGTATTTTTTTCAGAACCAAAAAACTAGTCACGATCCCGAACACATACCACAAAATGGACACTTACTTTATCAAGTAAGTTTGAGGTTAGAGAGCAAGTTTGATTTGGGTTTCTAGGAAGTTATGGTTTGTTGTTTTGCTGCCTTGTGCATGTTTGTTAGCGGTCATGTTTTCAACATAGTTGTTAGGATTTTTGTTTTGATATAATTGAAAAATAGTTTTGGACTAAATTAAAAATATTTCAATTTTTTTTTAAATCCAAACAACTTGAAATAAGTTTGAGGTATTTTCAAAAGGTTTTGGAAGTGTTTAAAATGTTTTAAAGTAGCCAAACTCAAGTTTTCAGCACAACCGTGCCGATACAGTTACACCCCGTATCGATACACTTTAAGGTTTTAGCTATAGTATTTTTTTCAGAACCAAAAAACTATACCGGTACAGGCTTACGCGTACCGATACGGAAAGGGTCATACCGATACGCCTATAGGCGTACCGATCCTTGTTTTTCAAACCCCCAACGGCTAGTTCAAAACCCCCCAACGGCTATTTCCTTACAGCGTATCAAACCCCCGTATCAAAACTCTATACCAATACGGACTGTAGTGTACCGAACCCCAATATCAATACGCTCCAAAGGCGTATCGATACGCTAAGGTTGTGGCGAGCAGAATAGCTAGTTTTTGAAGAACGAGTGTATCAATACAAATGTCTCCAAAACTACATTTATTGAGGGAAATAAAGTCTCCAACGGCTCTAATCCAATCCCAACGATCACCAACGGCTAGAAACTCATTTAGTAGGATAAAAGGACCCTTCAAGCACTTGGAACAACTAATGATCAACATGCCAACATGTCTATGATTGTAATTAAGTCCTTTGTGCTTTAATTCCCATTCTTTGTATAAACTACACTTGTGAGCCAAAATGTCTATGTAAGCTCAAGTGTATTAGGATTTTAGGTGAGAGCAAGAGTGCAAACACATGCCTTGTAGAGGGATTTATTGTTTTCTTTGTTTTCTCTTATTAGAGAGGATTCCCAAAGCTTGGATTGTAAGCTTTGGATGCTAGGCTTGGTAATTGAGTTTAGGTTGTAAATGTTGCCTCCTAAGCTTATTAAAAGGGAAAGAAATTCTTAGTGGATTCGGGAAATCCTTAGTTGGGAAGCTAAGGTAGTGGATGTAAGGTTTGGTTAGAAAGCCGAACCACTCTAAATTTTTGTGTTCATTTTTCTATCTTTTTGCTTTCCACAAAAATCACCCATTAGCAACTTCTCCACTACTTGGCAAGCAAGAATGATTGATTCATTGAGCCCAATAATTGGTACAGAGCGAGGCTCAATCGTGAAGGATTAACATCCTATTGAGGTAATACCGGCTAGCTCGATCAACATTCTATCAACTGGTCTCCATAGAGCAATCAATTGACAAGCCACCATTCTTTAACGGTGAACATTATGCCTATTGAAAGAATAAGATGATGTTTTTATAAGAGGCAAAGACTACTGTCTTTGGGATATCATTCTCGATGGACCGTTCGTGACATAACGAAGCAAGGCGAAATAGAGTACGAATGATCGCAAGAAAATAGAGCTTAATTGCAAGGCCTTGCACATTTTACTTTTTACATTGGGCCCGGATGAGTATGTCAAAGTCTCTTCTTGTGAGAGTGCCAATGAGGTATGGGACAAGCTTGAAGTGATCCGTGGAGGTACAAACGAGGTGAAAGAGACAAAGATTGGTCTACTCAACCTTAACTATGAGAACTTCAAGATGAACCTGGAAGAATACATCAAGAGTATGTTCGACCGTTTCTCCACAATTCAACAAACTTAAAGGCCTTAGAGAGGAGATTTTGGAAGAAAAACTCATTCGAAAGTTGATTTATTCACTTCCCGAATCATAGGAGAGCAAGAAGACGGCTATCATTGAAGCCAAGAACTTAAAGGAGCTCAAGCTTGATGAGCCAATTGGGTCTCTTCTTAACCATGAATTGTTGTCTTAACCCTTGAAAAAGGAGAAAGAGAAGAAAATCAAAGAGCAAGGAGTTGTTGTAAACATCATTGCTCTTCAATCCTCCATAAGCCATCAAGAAGATTCAAGTGAGGAGGAAGAGATGGCCTATCTCTTCAAGAAGTTTGCTTGATTTATGAAGAGCAAAATGGAAGAATCCAAGCATGAATCGAAGAAAAAGATGAAAGATCCCCCCAAGTGCTCCAAATGCAAGAAGATGAGGCACACCAAATATGATTGCCCTCGCTTCAACAAAAAGGGATCATCTTCAAAGAAAGCATATGTGGCAACATGGAGTAATGAAGACTCCACCGATGAAGATGAGGTAGCCTACCTATGCTTTATGGCCCTCTAAGAGGGAGAGGTAGCTTCTAACTCATCTAATTCTAATTTTGGTTCTTATACTTTTGATGAGTTACAAGAAGCTTACGATGAATTGGTTTTTGAATTTAAGGCTTTATTTTCAAAAAATAAAAAATTAATTTCAAAATTGAAAACCGAAAATGATTTGCTTTCTAAAACCAATTTGGAATTTGAAGCAAAAATGAAGGATTTTGAGCTTAAAGTTTTGAATTTACAAAATTTGCTTCAAAGTTTGGACAAACATCATCAAAAAGAAGTAGATGATCTTAATAAAGAAAAAAGATTTGATTTCCAAGGAATTAGAAAAGCAAACTAATTTTGGAAAATCAAATTTTTTATCAAAGACAATCTAGTCCCCCCTAGATTTTTTAAAAGGAAAATGTTTTAGAAGTATTTGGGTCCCAAAAGGACTATTTGCTTCACATAAAAAGGATGAAATTGAAAAATAGATTCCCAAGGGGACTAAAGTTTGTGCTACTAATGCGTATGGATCCAAAGCAATTTGGATACCAAAATACTTGTGATTGTATTTTTATAGGTGTGATGGAGCTTTGATCAACAAGTGATGAAATTAAGGGAGAGCTCTATACACACAAGGGAGATCACTTGAAGAAGGAATGCTTCACATCCTACCTTTGGTTCAAGTGGTAAAATTAGTTGATTTTTTTAATTTGATTTGTTTATTTTAATTCAACTAGTTTATCATATATTTGTTTGACTAACCTTTCATTTGATGCTTGAGTAAGAGGGAACCTATTTTAACAAAACCTATATTTGTCAAAATTTGTTTTAAAATTCTCCATTGTTATGGACTTAAAAGTTTTCAAACTTTGGTTTGAACCATTTTTGATATGACAAAAAAGGGGAGAATATTTTGAAAAATTGAATTTTCAAGAGAATAAGGGGAGCTTTAACTATATTTATTTTTTAAATCTTATTCAAAATTTATTTTACTAAGAGGGAGAACCTCAAAAACAATTTTTCAAGTTGGTTTTATTATATCAAAAAGGGGGAGATTGTTAGGATTTTTGTTTTGATATAATAATTGAAAAATAGTTTTGGACTAAATTGAAAAGATTTCAAAAATGTTAAGTCCAAACAACTTGAAAATAAGTTTGAGGTATTTTCAAAAGGTTTTGGAAGTGTTTAAAATGTTTTAAAGTAGCCAAATTCAAGTTTTCAACACAACCGTACTGATACGGTTACCCCCATATCGATACACTTTAGGGTTTCAGCTATAGTATTTTTCCAGAATCGAAAACCCGTACTGGTACAGGCTTACGCGTACCGATACGGAGAGGGTCGTACCGGTACGCCTATAGGCACGATCCTTATTTTTTAAACCCCCAACGGCTAGTTCAAAACCTCCCAATTTCCCTGCAGCGTACCGAACCCCTGTATCGAAACCTTGTACTGATACGGACTGTAGTGTACCGAACCTCAATACCGGTACGCTCCAAAGGCGTATCGATACACTAAGGCTGTGGCGAGTATAACAGCTAGCTTCTGCAGAACGAGTATCGATACGGTTACCCGTATATCGATACGAATGTTTCCAGAACTGCATTTATTGCGGGAAATAAAGTCTCTAACGACTCCAATCCAATCCCAACAGTCACCAACGGCTAGAAACTCATTTGAGAGGATAAAAAGACCCTTCAAGCACTTGAAACAACTAATGATCAACATGCCAACATGTCTATGATTGTAATTAAGTCTTTTGTGCTTTAATTCTCATTCTTTGTATAGACTACACTTGTGAGCCAAAATGTTTATGTAAGCTCAAGTGTATTAGGATTTTGGGTGAGAGCAAGAGTGCAAACGCATACCTTGTAGAGGGATTTATTGTTTGCTTTGTTTTCTCTTGTTAGAGAGGATTCTCAAATCTTGGGTTGTAAACTTTGGATGCTAGGCTTGGTAATTGAGTCTAGGTTGTAAAGGTTGTCTCCTAAGCCTGTTAAAAGGGGGAGAAATTCTTAGTGGATTTGGGAAATCCTTAGTTGGGAAGCTAAGGTAGTGGATGTAGGCTTTGGTTAGAAAGTCGAACCACTCTAAATTCTTCTGTTCATTTTTCTATCTTTTTGCTTCCCACAAAAATCACCCATTAGCAACTTCTCCACTACTTGGAAAGCAAGAACGGTTGATTCCTCGAGTCCAACAATAGTAAAAATTAATTTTATTTTAGTCCAAGTTAGTTTCGAATTTGAGAAATTTTGAATTTGTCCAAATTTTATTTTGATCCATATTAGTCTCAAATTTTATCTTCAAACTATAACTATTTCAAATCATATGTTACAAAACTATATTAAGAAACAATTCTTTTATCTCAATTTTAAAAAGATGCCTTGTGAAGAAAAAATTATATATACGAAATATGGTGAAGTTGATCAGAAGTGGGTGAGTAATCAAATAAGACCTAAAGACCCCTCAATTATCTGGAGAAATATCGTAAAGAATCTGTTTGATGATGGAGTAGATCAGTGGATGGATTTTTCTGCGTTCAAATGGAAGTTAGGATGGTAAAACGATTTTATCTGGGTAGATCAATGGTGTGGATCGAAGCCTCTAAGAATAGCTTTTCCTAGACTCTACAGACTAGTGACTTTAAAAGGAGTGACAGTTGCGGCAGTTTGTGGCGAGTCAAGTTTGCATGATTTTTCTTGGGAGTCTATCTTTTCTAGAAAGTTGCTAGAAAGGAAACTAGAAAATCTGGAAGAACTCAAGGAAGTGGTGAAAGTAGAAACATTGAGGAATGAACAAGATAGACTTATTTGGTTGCATGATCAAACAGGAAGATTTTCTGTTAAAAGATTATCAGATCTCCTAGTGAATTCTGATGTTGAAAACCCTGACTTCGACTTTGACAAAATTTGGTTAAACCGTGTGCCTACCAAAGACTTTCTGGTGCGAAGAGGAGTGAACATTGAAGATCATTTAAAAGGCTTCCCATGGTGTGAAGAAACCTCAAACCATTATTTGTAGATTGCAGGTTTATTGGTTGTTTCTGGAGAAAATTTTGCAGTTGGTGGTCCATTGGATGGCCGAACTTAAATCATATTGAGGATCCGTTTGTCTTCTGTTTCAGCAACACCTCGTCTGGATCAGAGAGAACCATTTGGTTAATTTCGTTAGCAGCTGCACTTTGGAGTATATGATTAGCTCGAAATGAAAAAATGTTTAGTGCAAAGCCTACTGTACTAAAAGACCTTGTGTTCCATTCCAAGATGTGAGCATTTATATGGATTAGAGCTGTAAATGGTGGATTACTGTTAAATGAGGAAAATTGGTGGCAGAACCCTCTCTTGTGCCTATCTATGAATTTGGAATCAAATATTTGGATTCCACCACAAGAAGGTGTTCAACGTCGATGGGGCAGCAACTGCAGATTGTGGTGGGGTTCTTAGGAATTCAAATGGTGAGATTATTGCGTTATTTTCTGGTCCCGTTTAAGGTTCAAGCTCAGAATTTGCAGAAGCCTGGGCGATCAAAACAGCCCTCTTGATTTTTCTAGAAGCAGGTTGAGCGGGCAAAGCAAGCCTTATGATTGAATCTGATTGTCTAGTGGTGTTGAACCGGATTAAAGACCCGATGTTAAGACCTTGGCGATGGTGGGAACTATTTGAGGAAATAGATCAGCTTGTAAGGGCAGTTCCTGCTTCAAAATGCTCCCATGAAATAAATACTTTGACAGACCATTTAGCAAAACAAGGATTATCAAGACAGATTATGTTCAAGGTATGATGGTAATTGAGTGGGAGAAGCCTGGACAATTATGAAAGAAGATTCAATCCAATTTTGAGGCTGCGAAACAAGACATTTTCAATTACTGTGAAGAAGAATGATCATTGAGTTAGGGTGGTGTTTTTCATTGTTCTTGATAAGGTTCAAAGTTTTCTTTTCATGAGTGACATGAGCCTCATGAGGAATTTAGGGCAGTGTAGATCCTTAGTTATTGTTTGCTTGCTCCTGAACTTTGTTTTATGCTTTTGAATTTCTGTTTTGTGGAGCAGTCGTTCTATATGTTTTGGGTGTTGTGTCCTTTTGGAAATGATGCAGTAGGATTTTAAGCAACTATGTAAGACGATTTTCTGATTTTGTAATTCTTTGTTGTTTAGTACTATTTTTTTTATTTAGGTTTAGTGAGGTTTTTAACGAGGTTGCAACTAGATTAGGCTTATATGATTTTATTAATATTAGCACAAAAAAAAATTGCATCATATGTCCCCTAAATTATGACTCTCATTTTAAATTGATTTTTAAATTTTTAAATATTTTAATTTTATCTTAAAACTATGACTCTAATTTTAATTTGACCCCTCAAACTTTTGACCATTTCAATTTTATCTTCAAAATATAATTTTTATTTTAAATTGGTTCCAAATTTTGAACATTCTAATTTACTCTAAAATTTCTCAAAATATTAATTACCATGTAAGTACCGATATCTATCATCCAATACTACGATGTGTCAAATGATAATACGAGGATGAACTATTACTATCGTGAATCACCCCCAAAGTTGTATAACCATTCGCCTTGTTCCGCGACCCCTATGTATTTATTTTCAATCAATCCCTCGGTGGTGGACTCCACTGATCTGAGTTGGTAACCGCATGGCCATGAGAAGTCAGTGAATTGCTAGATGAAGCTATTTTTCTTGTTTTCTTTTACGCACGAGATATGAAATATGATTAGAAGTTATTTAAGTTTTGATTAAAATTCTATATATTATAAACATATTGTTAATGTATTAAATTCAATTATATTTTTAAGAAAGATTTTTTGAGCATTTTTAATATGGCCACATGCTAATATTTGTTTACTGTTAACTCTAATTAAAATGATACGCGTCGTACAAACAAAACTGTTTGAACCCGAATTTAATAGGAAGAATAATATTTCTTTTTTTATTGGGGCAATACCTTGAGTTCATTTCAAAAGAAAAAAATATATAGGAGTTTATAAAATTTTGATTGAAAGGAAAGTGGAAATTGTATGAGATAAGAATTGATTTTCTTTTTATCTGTGTACTGTTAGATGACACTTTCTAGTAGTGTGACACACACCCTTATTTGGGAGTGCCACTGTATATCATATTAAACGAAAAAATAAAAAGAATTCAAAACAGTGAAAAAAGCTAAGTTTTTGAAACATGTAAAAATAATTTAAATAGGAAAATTCAACAGAAACTAGTTATTCTATAATAAAAACCCTTAACTTTTCATATTTGATTAAAAACAATTGAAAGGACTCAATATTGTCCTTTGTTAAGAAGTTTTATTTCGAATGTATTTATCGCTGAAAATGTCATTTTTTTAGTGGAAACTATGAACACATCCTTGCTCTCTCGTCATTCATAGGAAGAGTTTTGATTTGCATAAAAAATCATTATTAAGGGAATTTTATTTTTAAATCTCATATTTATATTTGGTTCGGAAGAATTCTTTCTATGAATAATATAGATTTATAATAATACCGCTTGGAAAACAAGGTTTAAAGAATCGATTGTTTGAAGTTTATTGAGAATCCATCTAAAGGTTCCTGAGTCAGTGAGAATCACTTCAACAATCGTCAAAACTTGATTCTGAAGAATATGTTTAACTTTTTTCATGTGGATGCAACCGAATTGAAAAGAATTTAACTGAAAAATTGTTAAGTATTGGTGAAGTGAAGCACAAAGTCATCAGGTACCGAACATAGGAGTTGGAGATGAGGACCAAGACGGTTGTGGCGATTTCAGACGGTTCACCTATGTAGATTTTGACCGAGAGCCGTGGTCGTAGTGAGGAAGGGAGAGTAAGGTGGGAGAGAGATATTTTTTTCCGTTGTTTTCTCATGTCATGCTACCTCTGACTCTGTGGTATTTATAACATCTTGTACTGTTAGATGAGATGGAGTCAGGCCTAATTATACTATTGACGGGTTTGTAGGGTTAAGACCAGCTCCCAATCAATAGCCTTTGTAGTCCAGTCATATAGGTGAGTTACTTGTCCTTCAAGACACTTTAGCTCCTGACAAAAGTCTATTTTACAAGACTGTGCAGGCCTTATGTATCGTTGTGTCTGATATTGTTTGCCTTTGGAGGAGCTGTTGTCATGGGTTATTTAAGTGCAGGAGCACTGAAGGCTATTTCTGAAATTTTTGAGTGCGGAGGTATCGAAAGTATAACAAGAATTGTTCTTAAATGGAAAAATCCACTCCAAAAATTGTTTATACTTGAACTTGAAAATAAATGATTCGGTAAAACCAAAATTAAAAAGGTTTTGATCTAAAGTTCTCCTCAAACTCCATCGAAGTAATTTTCCAAAAATAATCCTTTTCCATGACTTCACCTCCCGTAGTCTAAAATAGCAGTATGTAAAATGAATACAAACTTTGCTTTAACTTCCATACCTAATATGTATAGAAAGAAAGAAATAGTTTTGATTGGGTTTGTAAATGCTGTGTTTATAAAGACCCAAAATAATTTCATACATAAGTATCGTTAAATACGAATACGTTTTCTTTTTTCAATTTATATACAAATATTTAACACGTATATTTATAAATATTTAAGTTATTTCGATTCGGTTATGATTGACAGTTGTACGCAAAATTCGATTAACAGATGTGATCGATTATATACAATATTTATAAATTTTATGAATTTTTATAATCTAGTGATTTTAATACTCTTATATTTTTTTTTACAAACTTTCGGCTTTGCATAGAATTAGTAGATGTGACATCTCAATCTACGTCTCCATTTAACATCTTTAATTTGTTTTTGATGGGACCGAGGGCCCACACCCCTTCGAATGTCCTCCTATGAATGCTATGAGATTAAAAAGAATTTGATCGAATTGTTCTTAAATAGATAAATCCGGTCCTAAAAGTAGTCTATACTTAACTTGAAAAAAAAATGTATTATTAGATTTGGTGTTGTAAAAATAAAATTAAATGACTTTGATCCAAAGTTCTCCTCAAACTTGATTTTGAAAACATTTTGACCCATATAAGTGATTTTCCAAACAAAAAAAAAGTCATTTTCCAGGGCTTCACCTCCCGTAATATGAGAATATCCCATTGCCAAACTTTTTGGACCATTCTTATTAATGTGTGACTCTAAAATAGCAGTATATAAAATGAATAAAAACTTCGGGCTGCGGTGATTTTGAATCAGTTTCATTGTGGCATTCATTCGGCATAGCTTTTCCTTTGTACGGTATCTCACATTGTGCTCTCACTCAAGCTTGGACTCGAACAAGAGCTTGCTTGCATACATCCTAATGTCACGTCAGCTTGGTTTTGGACTTGACAGGCTCGAAATATTGATTGAATCCTTACTAGCCCTTTTTCTTGCCTGATAGCTTTTCATTATGTTAACTAATTGAATGTTGGAGTACTGGTTAACATGAGATGAAAAGATGTCTAAAGCACAACTCAATTTAACAAAATTCATTCTTTTAGGAACCATTCTCCATAAAGAAAATGCAAAACCACATACATGGTGAATCGGAAAAAAGAATGATGGAGTAATTTTTTGATACGATGTCTAAACTACCCAACTTCTCGCACTCGTGAAAAGGAAATAATACGCATACTGGAACCCAGCCGTGCTAGCTGAGTTAATGCTCAATCAAATAAAATGATAATCGAAGCCAATTGAGCTTCTAGTTTTAGATTTTTGAGGTTAAGCGAGTAACAGGGTTATACCAACAAGGCTCGGGATGCAGTCTGAATACAAACGAAGACTCCTTCTCACTTCGCAGATTCTGAAGTCTTTGGGTTGAGCACGAGCGATGATAGCCATAGTTGAAACAAGCACGTCATCCAGCATCAAAGATAAATAGGAGGCCTCTAATGTAGCCACTTGACGCCACTTGGATGAGAAGGATCCGAATCTTTTCCAATGAGCAAATCTACAGCCTTCATTTCTTCTCTGTCTTTTTTTCAACCTTAACCTACAAAACCCAATTATAAAAGATAATAAACAATAGGGTAATCTTCATCGGGAGGGAAGGGTTTGGGTTAAAAAAAAATTCATAGAGAAAGGAGGTTTTGGTTTGTGAAGATGGTGAGAAAAATAAAATTTTAAAACCAAAACTAATTGCTTAAATTCTAGTGATGCATCAGATACAAAACCAAGATAAAGAAAAGGACATCTCCTCCTCTCATCTTAAGAAAAACAGAGAAATGAAAAAGCATTATTACTTTTTTCTCAATAGCATAGGACCTTTTCGGTCAATTCTAAATGGAGAAAAATATTTGGGCTGCCGCGGTGAAATTTGACTCCCGAATAGCCCTTACAATAAGTTTCTAAAAAATAAAAAGGTTTTACACCTCTGCCCTGCCAGATTCGAACTTTGGAAGTAACAACCAATGCCCTGCTCTACCAGCTGAGCTAAGGTCGGGACTTAATTTGTAGTTTAATTAAGCTTTGTTGGATTCACAACATTTAACAAACGAAAATTACCCTTCAAGGTATTAGGTGTCGATACTTTTCACTTTTACCCCGCGTAGAAATTAAAATCTGCGACAACAGAGAGAATGACACATGTTCTTTCAATGAAACATAAAAGTTCAAGTTTCATTCGAATATAAAGTGTAAATAATTGGAAGAGAAAAAGGGGGAAGAAGAGAGGATAACTCGATGACAACGAAGGATACAAGACCTATGTTTTTAGGGTACTCAAACAGGTGCATCCAGGGATGTCGACTTCATCGAAAGCAATGTCGGTGATCAACAGACATGTGAACGACATGTTCGACAAGATTACGAATGAGAAAACGAAGTTGTCGATGTACGCCTACAGGAAGACATTGTCTTCGAGGGAGATTCAAGGGGCAGTGAGGTTGGTTTTGCCGAGGAGCTCGACAAACATGTTGCTGAAGGAAGTAAAGCTATCACTAACTATGCTACCTACGACAAAAATGGTCCAAATTGGATCAGTTTTAGGGCTAATTAGTTTCTTTTAGGATGTTAGGGTTGATGTTTCTTGGTTGCTATTGTTGTTTGTTCTTGTACTATATTAAAGGAGTTGTACCAACAAGAGTTAGGTACAATAGCCAGACATATTCGGGTTTTCTTCTTAATAACAACATTATTGTAGGGAAAAACCACGATCCCGACATATACTTTATAAAAAAAGGGGGGTGTATTTGTAAGTTTGAGGTTAGCGGGCTAGTTTGACTTGAGTTTTTAGGAAGTCATGGTTTGTTCTTCTGCTACCTGGCGCATTTTTGTTAGTGGACATGTTTTCAACATAGTAAAAATTAATTTAATTTTAGTCTAAGATAGTTTTAAATTTGAGAATTTGTCAATTAGTTTAAATTTTATTACATCTTATTTTGATCCATATTAATCTCAAAATTTATCTTCAAACTATAACTAATTCCAATAATATATTACAAAATTGTATTGAAAACAATTCTTTTAACTCAATTTTAATTGCATCATATGTCCTAAACTATGATTCTCATTCTAATTTGGTCTCTAAACTTACAAATACAACCCCCTTTCATTCCAATTTCATCTTCAAACTATAACTTCCATTTTAAATTGGTTCCAAACTTTTGAACATTTTAAAAATTCTCAAATTATTAGTATATGTTAATCATATTTCATGTTAATAAAACCATTTTATAAAAATATTAATTGCCATATAAACACCAATATCTATTATCTAACAATACGATGTGTCATAAATGATAATTTGGTAATGAAATTAAGATGTTCACAAGATTAGGATCAACTTAGAATAGGATCATAGTTGGGTGATAAATTTGAAACATTCAAAAGTTTAAGGATCAATTGAGAATAAAGGCCATTGTTTGAGGATACAATTGGAATGTTTAAAAGTTTGAGGACCAATATAGAATGAGGGTCATTGTTTAGGGGTACAATTGGAATTAGCTCATTTTAAGTTGATAAAATTACTTTATTCCCTTTCAAACTATTTACAACAGGATAATTCATAAAGTTACTTATATTTTGATATATTGAAAACAAGAGCCTTAATATGATAATTAAAAGTTAAAACAGAAAAACGTGATGTTTCGGGCATTATGTCAACAGACAATAGTTCACCGCTATACACAAAAAAAAAGTCGAAAAGAAAATTAAAATATTACAATATACATCGAATACGTGTGTAAATAGTTGTAAAGATTTCTTCTTTTTTTCACAAAATGGTCAGGGAAGTTAGGCAGCAGGAGCTCTCAACAACAAAACCAGAAGCACTTTCACCAAGGAAACAATCTATTCCAAAAATGCAGATCCAGGGTTACTGCACTAATCACATTATCTGTTTCAATCGTATCATGTATATCGGATCATGGTAATAAAACGGGGAAAGAAAAAGGGAAGCAAGATACCTGGTGTGATCCTGGGGAAAAAGCTGATGAGAGATTCTATATTTATTTTCGCTTGTGTTTATCATTGGATTGAGTAAGCACGGATGACCTCGATTATTGGTGCACGACACATTGGACACTTCGCTCCGCGTTGGAATAATTCATTGGCACATCTAGAGCATGCGCACATGTGCCCACATCTGAAATAATAATATGGTAGATACAGGAATTATAACTAATAATATTAAATACGGCCTGAGATCTTATATGAAACTGGAGGATGAAGTTGAACTTTTACCTGTACAGTAACGAATCGATATTGCATTTGGAGCAAATACAACAGATCCCTTTCCTAACATTGTCCCAGTTGTGGGCATCCTTGGACGGGCTATCCCCAATCATCCCTGCAGAGGAATATCACGATGATTAATTAACAAACCAGACAAGTTTTATATAATGAACATATTACAGTGTGAGAAAACTTTCAGCTTGATTGTAGAATGAAGGAAAAGCATATTGCTAGAAACTTAGGATAAAGAGGAATAAGATAAATGGGAGTAATATGGACTAGTGCTGCTTGAGGGTTATGAAAGTAATCATAGAGAAATAGGGCCTCTTGTGCGAGACTAGAAAAAGAAAAAGAAGAGGGAATCACTTTCCAGGATAATTCCGAAGGCACAATTAGACAAGCGAACAGATGCAATTGGATAGAACGAACAAACAAACCTTGTGAACCAGCTGAATGATTCAGGGCAGCAGAGACTTCTTGTCTTAATTCGAGTTGCATTTCCATGCAGGCCCCAAGCATCCTCTGCATACTATTCATCCTTTGCTGCAGTCTAGCCATGTCAACCCTCAAATCATTAATGATATCCCACTCCTGCACCAAATTAGCAACACTGTTCAATTAAAATGGAGCAAGCATGAAGAACCAGAAGTGTTTACTATCTAAGGATAGCAGGAAGCAAATTGCAGTTTGGCTACCCAAAGGCAAGAGGAAACAAATTGTTGAAGCTTAACATTAAGTTTTCACCAAGAAGACGGACTATTAGGAGATCATTACGTTAGCAACATCAAGCAACAGTTTTAAATTCAATAAAAAATAAAAGGAACGATGCAGTATAAGAAGAAGAAATGTTTCATACAATGCCAGGCCGCTGATACACATCATCTGGAGCCCAATTATAATGATGGTATGAATCCAGGTCCCAAAGTGGCTGCGTATATGGCATCCTGGGTAAAGGAAGCACAAGTGGAGGAACCTCGTCATCTCTCTGACCCTCATTTCGATCCCTGCTTTGCTGTTCTAAATCTTGTTCAACTGAATTAGGAGTAGCAGATGTTTCATTTCGATGGTATGAATCCTGGTTCCAGAGTGGCTGCATATATGGCACCCCGGGTGAAGGAACCTCAGCATCTCTCTGACCCTCATTCCGACCCCTGCTTTGCTGTTCTAAATCTTGTTGTTCAACTGAAGCAGAAGTAGCAGATGTTTCATTTAGCTCCAAGTCAAAAGAGGGATCATTTTGCCTTTCCACATATGATTGTATGAACTGGTCAAGACTCTCACGGAAACCACTATGAAGAAGACTAGACACACTTCTCCTACAATATTACAATAGCTTGTATTAGGAAAACAACTGGTCAACACTCAAGTCTGAGAGTCAGATCAAAGTATGCATCTTAACATGAGTATATGTCCGAATATGTATCAGACACGGGTTTCAGATAGAGGGGCTTCAAGAAAAATTAAAAATTAAATCAACATAGAGCCCAACAGTTAAAGAATTCACACCTATTTAACAGTTCCCTCAGTTCCATTCTTTGTACATCATCATCATCAAGAAGATAAAATGTATATGTTCTTCTAACAGTAACAGGTTCTTGAATGTAAGACCCTTCCAACTGATTCCCTGTGGTCTCATGCAAGCTGCCATCCTCATTACCACCTTCATGGTGCATGTCAGAAGCTCCTTCATTACTACCATCCATTAATACATTATGCTCAACACGAGCTTCCTGCCACTCTGCGTGATTATTTTCTTGATCCTCCTGCAGTCCTTCAACTTGAGAAGCAGATTCTTGCCCATCAATACATGCAACTAGATTGTGTTCTAAATTGTCTATGTCATTAATTAACCTGTACGTCCCACTTATATCACCATCTTGGGGGAAAAGCACATAAGATGCTTCACCACTATGTTCTCCAGCTTCATTCTCTAAAGTTTCAAGGGTCGACACATTAGCAATATTTTCTTGCCCGTCCCCATCCAACACTAGTCTTGTAACATCTCTGCTTTCATCCTGACACTGTTCCACAAGAGTAGAAGCTTCTTGCCGACTTATATCTTCAACAACATCAGCCACTAAATCAGTTTCCCCATTCTCATGTTCAGATTGGTCATTTAATCTATCCATGACTTCATCTGAATTATCAACATGGTTTTGTTCATTTCTATTGCCCTTAGTGTCGGTGTTAGATGGTGAATCAGAACATTTACTGCTTACAGGACCGCAACCAGAATGATCCAATCTGGAGAAAGAACCTTCCCTGATACAAGGGCACAGTTTGCAAAATGTTACTGCCAATGGTGAAAATGGCATCATATATATACAATCAAGAATTGAGATTTTCTCCAAGCAATGCTAGTCAAGCTATTTCAGAACAAAATGGTTAAAACAAGCAAATAATTCTATAAACTTAACCCCTCATTGACAGAACATCATCATATTAATAGTAGCAGTCCATTGAAATAGTTAGAAGAGCTATACCCCTTATTGGCAGAACATCCTTGTATTAGTAGCAGTCCATTTATAATAGTTAGAAGAGCTATACTAAGTCCAACTGTCAATAAAATGTCTTGCCTAAAAACACCTAAATAAAGTGCAATCTACAATTTAATCCTGACATTTTATCATTAATAAGAGACCATCCACATGACAAGTAAATTGTGTAACATTCACTTATCCAATCAAAATAAGTTAAATAAACTGAAGAATGTTTATAAACTCCAAAGGTTTTCGAAGTTCCCAGTTCCCTGAATTTGTGAGACTCAACCACTGAATGAGAGTGCAAAAGGTCCCAAGTTCAGACCAACGGATCATGTCTAAATTTGCAGCGTCTGGATATGGTCCTATGTTTCTAGCTGGATACCTGCCAAATTCCAGATCATTCGTATACCTTATTGCATCTGCACCTAGGTAATTTTGCTATGTGAATCTTTAACCTATGTTCCTACAGAAGAACAAGTGGCAGACATCCTTACGAAAGCCCTGCCAAAAGCTCTCTTTGATAAGTTCTTATTCAAGCTGGGACTATACAATGTATATTCTCCAGCTTGAGGGGGAGTGTGAGTTATCCGAGAGAAATTTCAGTTTTTGTAAATAATGTAGTAATTATCCTACTTAAAGTTTATCTCCCTAATAGATTAGATTTTATCCTTAGTAGGACTCCTTATTGTAGTTAGAGTCTATCAACTTAGTAGATTAGAACTAGAAGTTATCTTAAGAAGGTCTTCTTAATGTACTAAAAGACCTAGAGCCTATATAAGTGTGTATCGAGAGATGTAAAAATCATTGAGCAATAACAGAAAAATTTTGCATTCTGTTTTTTCCTTTTAAGCAGAAACTTCAATTCTGTTTCTTTATTTTTTAATACGTGTATGATAGGTAATCTAACTCTATCATAACTATGTAGTTTAGTTATAATCTAACTCTATCATTGTAAAGGATAAAAGTCCAATCCTAATAGGTTAACTACTCTGTGTAAAACTCATCTGTAAAAGTCTATAAATAGACTTCTTCTCTTGTATATCGAAATAACAAGAAGAGTATTCAAACTCTCTTTTCTACAAGATTTTACAGATTGTCAATAACATAAGAAAAGAACAATTCTGTTTTTTGTTCATGGTATCAGAGAAAACGTGCAAAACTAAACTTGAGATCTAAATCCCTCGTCTTAGATCAAGAATCTAAATTCCGATTTGAATTTTCATGAAAAGTGAGTGGGGTGAATATGGAATAATAACACTAGAACAACATTGTTCTGCTTGAGAAACTGACATCACAATTAGCCAAACAGGACAACTCCCCCTTGCTAGAGTTTATCTTAAATTAAGTTCCATATAATATGATATAATATACTAATAAAGATGCTTACAGAAAACATTTGCGTACCTTAGACCAGATACAGTCTGGTTTTGTCTTGATAAGCCTGATTCACTGGCTGCTATGGATGTAGATCCGTCAACTGCAGCCCTTTTTTCATTTCTCAAGAATCGACCTCTCAACAATGACTGCAAAAGAAAACAAGATATGGAAATAAATGCATTCCAGTAAAACCAATCTTTTAAGTAATGTAAAAATCTAGATGATGGAACAAAAATCGGAACTTTAAGCACTTCACCAAACGATGCCAATGTCAAGCTAAACAAAACTATACTACAGTTGTCATCAAACACGTCACACATATAGAAAATCCATTAACATTTTAAAAAATTTTAACAGCCTATTGAAGCCAATAGCAACAGACAATTAGTAACCTGATTTCTCTTCAGAGTTATAATTCTATGAACCAGTTAATTTCCATAACAAACTACAAGGTAATGATAACAGTAATATCAACAACCATAAGAAGATAAAAACGAAAGTGGTTGTTGAGACAACCATGCTAGTGTTTCTGACTATTTCATGAAAGCAGATTCCTTTCTTGGCTCAAAATAATATTTTTTTTTAATTAAACATTTACTCTTATAAGTATGATATATGAGCTTTCTCCTTTTCATATACATTTCATAATTGCAAAGAAGATAATTTCAAAGATTTTAACGGAAAAGTATAAACCAATAATTACACATCTAATATTGTTGCTAGAACATGTATTACACTTAAAAAGATTCCTTTTAAGCAACTGGGTCAATTGAGGCAACGAATGGTTCCATTGCATGAACAGTATTACCTTTGTGATTGAGACCAGTCCAGCACCTCTCAAAATCATGCAAAACAATTTCAATTACCTAAGAGAACCTATAGGACCAAAACTGCCAAATTATAATCCACCTTACAGTTTTTTTTGTCTTCTTTTTCGTTTCGTTTCTTTCTTTCTTTCTTTTTTTGAAATTTTGGAAAATCATGCACAGAATGAAAAGAAATAAATTCAATAGGCACCAAAGAAAAAATGGGAATACTTTTACTGCATATACCCGAATGAGTTTGTGATGGGAAAAATTTGATACAGCCCGAAACTCCGACAATCCCTGAACCTCTGTTTGCCTTTCGCTCTTCGACTTTTCAAGCAAATCAAGCAAGGCCTGTCTGCCACATAATTTCCGGATGCCCCTATGCACAAGCTCAGTTCGGTATTCATTCTGGTTAACCACAAATCCATTAAGAACTTCTTCAATGTGACCACCAATAGCAGCCGTTTGTGCTTCTCTGCTCTGGATACAAGCACCTCGCTGCTGGCTGTTCATTTGCACACACTCCCTTATAGTTCCAACTCTCTCCTGCTCAGCTTCACCAAGCCTCTGGGTCCTTGAACTGTTACTTCTAAGGGAAACATTAGATGTGTGATCCCTGCCACATTTTTTCATCCACTCCCGAAAAATTTGTCTTACCCTTTCCCTTTCAACTTCCCCTAAATCAGATGAGCGTTCACAATTAAAATTACTTGAATCTGCATTACCAGTCTGCCCAAATCGATCTTGGGACCATTGCCCAAACTCATTCCCACTCACATTCTCTGAAACAACAGTACTTTCACCATTTCGGCTGTCAGAATCAGTCGTTGAGAGGTCACCACTCCTTTGTTGGAGAATTCTTTTACTACCTCTCTCTTGGGCATTATTCATAACATGCTTATCCTCTAGCTCCCGCCACATCTGCAGGATTGAGGATGTCCGGGTGCTACCATTTTCCTGCCTTCTAGATGATTGAGACTGAGACTCCCTTCGAAAAGAATTTTCAAGCACAGAGACAGTGTGTAGACCAGCAATAGCCATACTGGTCCAATGTTTAAACTACCAAACCCTTCTACCCATCCATTTCAAATGCAGGAAAAAATAACCAACATTTGCATCAACGCATAAACCTAGAAAATCAATCGTCATCGTCATTTATCAGCATTTGCATCTACAACCCGACCAGAATTGCCATCATCGCAATCAAACTTCAGATCAAACATGCACTAATTCATCCAACCTCTGAAAATTCTGCAGCAACAAGAACGAATCTCAGTTTTTCTTTTCCTAACTTATTTTCATAAATAAGAAAATAGAATTAAAGAAATCTTTAACATTTTACAACAACATCCGCCAAACATCAATAGAAACTGCAATCTTAATTAATTTACAGGAATAATCCCTTCTTTGGATGTTGAGAAAAGGCAGAAAGGAAACAAAAAAAAAAAATCAAAATCTCAATCTATACAGTCTCTCGCCAAAGCACACACACACAAATTAGCCTCTCAATATTTCTTATAAATTCAAGTTTAATTCTCTCTTCTTTCCTCACATTTCTCAGCAACCAAACAAGAAAAACCAACACTACCAAAACCATATTTAACAGGAAAAAAATAAGGAAACTGAAGAACCAAACAACGACAAAACACAATATACGCCAACAATTTAAAATCGAAGAATGAAAAAACAGAACGTACCAAAGAAGCTTGAGCTCTTTGATTTCGAAGGAAACGAAAGCCAAAGAGAGAGAGAAAGAGAAAGAAATGGAGAAGAAATAGAGTTGAGGAGCAGAGATTTTTTTGTGAATAATGAGGACACGTAAATTTCCATTTTTAATTGCTTTTGTTAACGTTTATAATGCCGTAATACTAAATTAAGGGTTAAAATGAATAGGGTATCGACACGTGTAGTTTTCCGTTTATAGAGGGGCTAATTATGAAATATTCCAAATTTTAGATTCAACAGCGTTTTTTTCTTGATTTTGGAATTTCTTTCACGAATCGCCCTGTTTGGTGCGGAAGTGCAATAAAGGAATTTCAACCAGCGAGGGAGAATAAGGATGTCCGATAATATCGCGGCCTCATATAGATGTAAAAAGTTGACCCGACTTGAAAATTTGACTGAAACCTATTTGAGTTAGAACTTGGTTTGATCTGAGGATGCGATGACCCAAAACCGATCTGTAATCGACTGTCGTTGACCCAAACTCGAGTTGGACCTGTTACTATAGTAACCGAACTCGACCTGCATCCGACCGAGAATGACCCGAATTGAACATGTTACTGTGGACCCAAAACCCGACCTGCACCCGACTGAAACGAACTCGAACCCGAGGCTGACCTGGCAGATAACCGATATTACCCGACTGAATTGACCTGAGATCTGATTTTACTTGACCTGTTTGAACTGTTAATTGACCTGACTTGTTTTGAATCCGACCTGTTTTTGACCTGGCTTGATATTTACCTGACATATAATTGAGAAAGGCTATGATTTGATTATTTGATGAATTTAAAGTGTTGATAAATATAAAGTATTAAGTGGTGATAAATGTAAACTATTAATTTTTTTAATTAATTTGAAGTGTTAAATAATCTTTTTATTATATATATACATATATAATTAATTAAAAAATATATATATATAATAAAAATTGGATAAATATTCATTTGACACTACTAAATTTAAAATTTTGTTAAATAATTCAATGCTTAGTAATAATTCAATATGCTTAATACTAACTCATTTAATATATATAATGTCAAGTTAATAAGAATGAACATACTTAAATTCATTTTTAATGCTTCTATTCATTTTTAATTATCTTTTGGGTAAAATACAACCTAACATGATTCATGAATGAATGTCTTTTTTTCTTATTAACTTGCCCAAATTTTATTGATTAACTTGACCAAAATTGATTGGGGAAGATTGGAAACTCTTTGTTGATTACTTTATTTGATAAGAACTTAGTAAACTTAAAAAATGAATAAAACATAAGCTTATTACAACTTAAAAAAGTAGTACAACTTGGTAAAATTACAAATGTACAAACTGAAATTATAAAATTTTGTTATGTGATAATTTAAGAAACAAACATAATTTAACAAGGACAACTCCTTAGATAATAATAAAAAAGAAGTGTTGTTAATGTGCTAACAAAAAAACAAGATAATACTGAATTGATTACAACATAAAGTTTTGTTATGTGATAATTTAAGCTCTCATATCTTATAGCAATAGTTTAACGAGGCTAAATGCTCGACTTTGCTACCTAAAATTTCCTCATCGAGCTCTCAAAACATCTAAATGCTACCATCATGGTTAAACTATGGGTAACTTCTCAACTAAGAAACTAGCATAATTTAACAAGGGCAACTATTTGGATAATAAAAAAAAGAAGTCAACCAACAATCAGCAACAACCATCAACCAGCAGCAGGCAGCAATCAGCAATCAGCAACATTAATGTGCTTGCTTGCTGTGAAGGAACCCTACAACAACAACATTAGCTTAAATTCAGTCCAAAGTTAACTATGGTATAAGTATCAACATATAAAGTTAACTTATACCATAAGCAAATGAATAGAAACAATAATAGAAACAAATAACTTAAATTCAGTCCATATAAAATACCATAACCATTAATAGAAACAATCCATAAGTATAGGATAAAACAACTTATAACATGAATATAAACATTACAAAGTTAAGCAAATAAAGAAATCATGAATAGAAAAATAAGAATTAACATACTTAAATTTAGAGAATAGAAAAGAAGAATATCTGTTTTTACATCATAATTCACAACTTAACTGACCCCCTAAGCATTAATGTGCTTGCTTGCTGTGAAGGAACCCTACAAAAGAAAACAGAATCACAAACTATTTTGAAAAATTAATACATTAAAAATTAGAAAACTAATTTAAATGTTTTACCTTAAACAGGAAGTGATTCTTCATTAAGATTAGATACTAAAGAATCTTTTACCACAGTAAGATAATCTTCATCCTTTTCCTCCGGTTCAAAACCATACAACCAATTAAGGGTTGTTACAAATATCTCAACATTTTTAGGCAAGAGTTTAGCCCTCAACTTGTTCAAAATTTGACCCCATGCTAAATGAAGATTCGAAAGCAACTGAAGTGATTGAAATGGCTAAAACATCTCTCGCCATCTGCGAAAGTACTAGAAAAGAAACAGTTTGTGCTTTCCAATACTCTAAAATATCAAACTCAACATCATCAGTACGAGGGAGAAGGGGCAAATTAATGTAGGAGTCAACATCAGATTTTTCACTCCTAGAAGCAGCTAAATTGGCATCAAAGTTCTAACATGAAACAAGATAAAGAGTTAATTAATAAACTATAATTTGAAAAAAAATTTAATAAACTGTAAAAACAGAAACTTAAGTGAACTTTAAGAAAATAAAAACTGACCTGAAATAGATTGGATTTTTTAAATGTTCGAGGTCGACTAGAGCTTGACACACTTGTACTTTGAGAGAAGTTACTTTGGACAGAAGAATTAGAAGAACAAAGTACATATTTTGAATAATATATATATATAAACAAACTCATTGTAAACAACACTTACCCTCCTTTCAACATCATCCTCAACATAGAGTACACCGTACAACTCCTTCAAAAGTTGTAATTTATATCGAAGATCAAGCAAAACAGCAAATGAGAGAATCGTTGAGTGATCAGACCAATATTTCTCATATAATTCAAGCATGGGTCCTGCCATTGCAGAAATTCCCTCACACGGATCATTGTGACCATCACACAACAACTTCTCAATGGCAACAACATTAGCCAACTACAAGTTAGAAGTGGGATACTTAGATCCCGAGAACAGAGTAGTAATTTCAAAAAATGGCTCACGGAAGTCACAGATTAATTGGGCAATTTCCCACTCATCCTCACTAATTATATCCAAGTCATTTTCCCTATTAACAAACAAGTTTATAGCTAATTTAGCATCAATTACCATACGAAGCATTGAGTAAGTAGAGTTCCATCGAGTAGGAACATCCAATATCAACTTACCACAAAAAGAAGAACCACAATCTTTAACAGCCAATTCAAAGCTACAAAGTCTAGCATCAGAAGAATCAATAAACTTAACTATTTCACGTAATTTAATAACAAAAGAGTCGATTACCTTCAAACCTTTTTGAACTATTAAGTTCAAAATATGGGCAGCACACCTTATATGAAAATACTTACCATTGCATGGAAGGGGAGAAATGGCATACAAATAATCTTTGAGTCGCTTAACCATTCTTTCATTTGCAGAAGCATTATCAAGAGTTATGGTAAAAGCTTTTTTCTCAAGACCCCACTCACATAACATTTTTTCACAAACTTATAAATAGACCCGCCATCACGGGGAGGGGGAAACGATGAAAATTCAGTATTTTAGACTGAAGTTTCCAGTTATTATCAACATAATGTGCAGTTAGAGCAAAATAAGAACGTGAGGTGCAAGCAGACCATCTATCACATGTAAAATAGATACGACTTAAAACACAATGCATTGAATCAAGTAGCAATTTTTATGCTTCTCATGCTTTAACATGCAATGCTTAGTAATAGTATACCTCGAAATATCCTTAACATTAGGATTTAGATACTGATGCAAAGCCTAAGTTTTTCATGCTCAACCACATTCAAAGCATAACCATGACACAAAATAGCCTCAGCAAATAATTCACAGTATCTTTTCTGATCAAAAAAACTTTCCACACTACTATTGAGATTAGTGGCAAGAAAATCTTTGTAAGATTAGCATTTTCAGTATGCTTTTTAGGGTTAGATGTACCAACACAAGAATCTGCTTTATACCTTTTAGTTTTGCAATACTTACATTGCACAAAAGCACATTCAGGAAGCTTAATGAAGTTATAATGATCTCAAACAGGAGAAGTTCTTCTCCCAAATTCTCCTAAATTTGCCACTACAGCCCTCCTCTTAGAGCTACGAACTGTTTCAGACAGTTGATCATTTACAACCCCTTCAAACAAACAAACTTGTATTAGTGATCGACAAAAATAATACAAACATAAATTCTGAAATTAAAAAAGGAGAGGAATTAGGAATATACATCTTTCATATTGTTGGTCAGTTTGACCTCTTAGTAGGTCTGCTACAAAACACAAGACAAAATAAGGTACAAGATTAGTTAAAATTATATAACAGTGTAAACAAAAAAAAAACAAGTAAATCACTAAATAATTACCTCCTTCACCAGGATAGTCCAACTCATAAGAAAATTCTTCCATAGTTGTGCTAAAACTGAAAAGAAAATACTGTTTTTTGTTGTTAGAGACTAAAAAGGACAATGAACATATATGCACAAAGAAAAACAGAACATTCAACCTATATACAAAGCAAAACAGAACAAAGTTTAATCCTTGTACGTGGCATTATTAACCAGTTCACGAGGTCCTTTAGAAACCTCCTTTGACACAGTAGCCTCGTAGAACGGGATGTCCAGCCGATATACTCGGATTAAACCAACAAAATAGAGAACATACAACCATAAACAAGGCATTTAAACATGTATGTACAAAGAAAAACAGAACAGACAACCTATATACAAAACAACACAGAACAAAGTTTAATTCTTGTACGTGGCATTGTTAAACCAGTTCACGAGGTCCTTTAGAAACCTCCTTTGACACCAGTAGCCTCGCAGAACGGGATGTCCAGCCGATATACTCGGATTAAACCAACAGAACAGAGAACATATAACCATAAACAGGCATTTAAACATGTATGTACAAAGAAAAACAGAACAGACAACCTATATACAAAGCAACACAGAACAAAGTTTAATCTTTGTACGTGGCATATATATGAAAGCGAAGCACAAACCAAACCAAAAAATATATATATATATATATATGAAAACACAAACATATATACCAACAGAGAACAAATATACCAACAAAGAACATATATACCAACGTAGAACATATATATATGAAAGCACAAACATATATACCAACAGAGAACATATATGCAAACAAACACACACACACACACACACACACACACACACACACACATATATATATATATATATATGAAAGTGAAACACAAACCAAACCAACTGAGAGGCTGGCAGCTTTAGAGTCTGAGAGCTTTAGTTTGGGGATTTTAGTTTTTGGAAAATGAGTTTTTAGAAGAGATGGTGGAGTTGCAGAGAAGGGAAAAGTCGAAGATGAAAAGGGAGAGATGAGAAGCTTAATGTATCTGGAAATTAAAGAGTTATAGAATCTGAAGAGGTTAGAGGAGAATATGGACGAATTTGAAGAAGTTGAGGGGAAGCTTTAGAGTTTGATAACTTTAGTTTAGGGAGTTTAGTTTCTAAAAAAGGGGTTCTGGAAGAGATGGTAGAGTTGTAGAGAAATGAAAAGTCAAAGATGAAAAGAGACTGAGAAGTTTAATGCATCTGGAAATTTAAGGATTAGAGAATCTGAAGAGGTTAGAGGAAAATATAGACAGATTAGAAGAAGTTGAAGAGATTAGAGAAAGAAGATGAAAAAGATTTTAAGAAATTTGAGTTTTTGGAAATTTTTAGGGTAAAACATAATTGATTTGGGGATTAGGGTTTGGAAGAATTGTAAAGGGAAAAGTGGAAGAACATGAGGTTGTTCTTAAGAAATTTTGGGTTTAGATCGAGCAAAAACAATTTTGGGATGGGTTTTGATGTTTATATAAGATTTGGAAGGGTGTTATCGAAGAACAGGGATGAACTAGGTTCAAATTCAAGCGTTTCAATCGAAAATAGAAAGATTTTCTGGGAATAAGATGTTTATCCAAGAGAGAAGGCAGAGAATCTAGAGAGAGAAGGAGATATGAAATTTGGGTGGAGCTTGGAGAGAGAAAATGAAAATGAGAAAAGTGGCCTGATTCAAAATTTTTGGGGTTTATATAGGTCATCGGGTTGGGTAAAAAGATCCGCGCATTGTTATACGAGTCGTGCCTAAAAATTTGAATCTTGCTCCGCTATACCGTTTATTATACATTTGTTTCAATTTGGTCCTGATCACTCTGAAATTAAGCTTAAAAGTTTGTTTTGTTTTTGATTTGGTCCTCATTTGATTTAAAATCATAATTTAAATAAATGTTTTAATTGATATTTAATTAAAATAATAATTTTAATATATTTAAATTAATATTTAATTAATAATAATAATTTTAGTATCTTTAAATTAATATTTAATTTAATTTTCAAATTATTATAATTTTAATTATAATATATTAAATTAAAATTAAAAATTAAATATATGGGATTAGTTTAGGGATTAGGTTTGCACTTTAATTATTAGTGACTGTAATATTTAGGGGTTGAGGTTTGGGGTTTTGGGGTATAAATAATATATGTCAAGTTGAGTGTTTGGAAATGGTTATGGGATTAGTTTAGGGATTAAGGTATTAGGGGATTAAGGTTTTTAATTATTAGTCATTGTAAGATTTAGGGGTTGAGGTTTATGGTTAAATGTGTCAAGTTGAGTGTTTGGGGTTATGGGGATTAGTTTAGGGATTAGGTGATTAGGCTTGCACTTTTATTTATTAGTGATTGTAAGATTTAGGGGTTGAGGTTTGGGGTTTTGGGTATAAACAATACATGTGTTCAAGTTGAGTGTTTGGAAATAGGGTTATGGGATTAGTTTAGGGATTAGGGGATTAAGGTTTTTAATTATTAGTCATTCTAAGATTTTAGGGTTAGTGTTTGAGGTTTAGGGGTAAATGTGTCAAGTTAAGTGTTTGGAGTTATGTGATTAGTTTAGGGATTAGGGGTAAATGTGTTGAGTTGAGTGTTTGGGGTTATGGGATTAGTTTAAGGATTAGAGGATTAGACTTATACTTTAATTATTAGCGATTGTAATATTTAGGGGTTAAGGTTTTGGGTTTAGAGGTTTAATATATTATATATGTTTCAAGTTGAGTTTTGGGGTTTAGGGGTTTAATATATTATATATGTTTTAAGTTGAGTGTTTAGGGTTAAGGATTAATGATTGTAAGATTATTTAGGGGTTAAGTTTGTGGTTTAATTTTTAAATTAAATTAATTAATAATTAATATTTATTAATATTTAAGTTATAATTTTAATTAATACTTATGATATATTTATTAATTTTTAATTAAAATAAATAAAAATCATAATTTAAATTATATTTAATTAAAAATATAATTTAAATCAATGTTTTTATTAATATTTAATTAAAATAATAATTTTAATATATTTAAATTAATATTTAATCTAATATTTAATTAATAATAATAATTTTGGTATCTTTAAATTAATATTTAATTTAATTTTCAAATTATTATAATTTTAATTATAAAATATTTAATTAAAAATAAAAATAAAATATATGATATCAGTTTAGGGATTAGGGATTAGGTTTGGACTTTAATTATTAGTGATTGTAAGATTTATGGATTAAGGTTTGGGGTTTTGGGGTATAATTAATACATGTTTCAAGTTCAGTGATTGTAAGATTAGGCTTGGACTTTAATTATAGTTACATACATACATGATACATGTATTAGTATACACGCATGAATATATTATATCAGCATAGATACATGTATAAGTGTATAGTTATAGTCTATAATATTTCAAGTATACATACATACATACATACATACATACATACATACATACATACATACATACATACATACATACATACATACATACATACATACATACATACATACATACATACATACATACATACATACATACATACATACATACATACATACATACATACATACATACATACATACATACATACATACATACATACATACATACATACATACATACATACATATATACATGCATGCATGAATTTTTATGACTTAAGGTTTATGATTTACGATTTAAGGCTTAGTGTACCAGATTAATTTCAAGTATTATATAGTTTAGGGTTATTGATTTATGAGATGAATTTTATGGTCTATACTATAATTTATAGTCTATAATATAATCTATAGTCTATAGTTATAGTCTATACAATAGTCTATAGGTTAATGTTATACTATATGCATTGCCTACTATATAGTCTATACTGAATTACTGATACAATACAAGTGTATAACGTCATATGTGTAATGTGTTATGTGACTGATGATAATTTTTTAGGGGTTATATACCCTACAAGTTTATGTGACTAGTTTAGGAGATGAAACTTAGGGTTTAAGAGTTTAGTGTTCAATTAATTCACTACAAATCTTTATTTAACTGAAAATAATCTTTATTTATATTTTAATCTGTGTAATTTAGTCCAATATTTTTAATATACTAATATTTTTGTTCATTTTAGTCCCTACAATTATACTTTTAACTAAAATTTACCTGTACTTGTTTCTATTTTTTTAATTTAATCCAAATCCTATACTTTTTTTGTAATTTAGTCCAAACCATATAAATTATAAGTCCCTATAACAATTCTAAAACTATAGCTATAATTTCAATTATAACCTAAATTGTGACTCGATTGAATTAAAATAAAACTTACAAGTAAAATTTTGTGACTTAAATGAAAACATTTTAATGTCAGATGGACCAACATTGCAATTTCCCCTAAGCTAAACCAATAGGCGGGCTTTTTCCCTCCCAATTCTAAATTGATTTTGAACCCCAAAGTTGCAATTTACCCATTTAACTTTAATTTTTAATCTAAATAATTAGTTTATTTTTTGCCGCCTCATTTTTTCTTTATAGACTAATTGCCATTTAAGGCCTTACCCGTTTAAATGTTTTCATTTTAGTCCTAATTTAATTTTAGTTTAATTCAATTTAGTCACAATTAACCCCTATTTATTTTATATTTTTGTAATTTAGTCCAATATTTTTAATATGATCGTATTTTTATTCATGTTAGTCCCTAAAATTTTATTTTCACTAAAATTGACCCTTATTTATTTCTAATTTTTGTAATTTACTCCAATATTTTAAATAACGATGATATTTTTGTTCATTCTAGTGCCTAATATTTATTTTTAATGTAATTCGTGTTCGTAAAAGGCGTTAAATAATTCACTCGAAATGACCCAACCCAAAGTTTATCGACTATTTGTACCAAACTCAAACTTAATACGAATTAACCCGACCCGAAATGAAACCGACTTGTCATTACTCGACCTGAAATGAACCCGACTTGAAATGAACCTGACCTGAAATAAACCTGACCTAAAGTCTACTCGAGCCCGAATTAACTCGTCAATTAACTAATTTGGACCCGAACCGTTTTGACCTGACCTGAAACGAACTCGACCTGAAATGAACCCGACCCAAAATGAACCCGACCTGAAATGAACCCGACCTGAAACTGACCCGCACCCGACCCGAATCGAGTTGAAACATCAAATCGACCTGAAATGACCTATATCTGATTTGACCCGACCTGACAGGAGCTTACCTAAAACCCATCCGATTACCTATTTTTACATCCCTATCAACGACATTTCAAATGCAATACTCTTTTTGTTAAGGGCAAACTACTCAAACGATCATTTAATTTTAGGGTTGGTGTTGATATAATTACTATATTTCTAATTTTATCATTTATTACCACCAACTATTTAAATGGTATCAATCAATTCACCTATCGTTAAAATCTAACGGATGGGGTGATGTGGCAGTTAAATTTTTTTATAATTTCATATTTAGTCTTTACTATTTACACATTTTATCAATTTAGTCTTAATTTTAATTTAATAAAATACATTAATTATTCAATTAGGTGATGACAATGGCACGTGTCACCACCTCATTAAAGGAAGAAAATAAAGAAAACAACAATGGCTCTAATGGTGTTTAAACCAAGGAATGCCTGGTAGAGAGCTGCTAGTTTACCACTGTGCCAAGAGCACTTTTGTATTCTAGAGTATGAAATTTACTATGTCTTTATTTGTTGTTAATGCAAGTAAAAAAATAAATATGGATTAAAATGACTCGAATATGACAAGCTCGGGATGCGTAAAAATCTAAACAACCGAAATAAATCTAATAATTAAATTAAAATTGACAAAGTTGTATTTTTAAATTAAATTTAATATATTTTTTCTTTCCACAATTATTTTTCTATAATTTCATATAAATAACCATTGAATTATTTTTTTAACTTAATTAATACTTTTATTTTTTATTAATTTTTGATTAAATTATTATATAAGTTAAATTATATTAAAAATTAAAATTATTTTAAAAATTCATTTAGTGAATATAAACTCACGAACATAATTTAAAAATTTATATAATTTTAAAATTTTAATATAATTTCATATATATAATAATTAAATTAAATTAAAATTTTCTAATAAATATTAAAGTCACTAATTAAGTTAAAAATCTATTCTTTGATTATATATGTGAAAAATAAAAATATATTAAATTTATTTTAAAATATAAAAAAATTTAAAATCATTTTTATTTTAAACCATGCGTTAACTATAATTTAATATATATATAATGTGATCAACTTTAATTTAATTATTAGATTTATTTTGGTGGTTTAGATGTTTTATGCATCCCAAGTGTGTCATGTTTGAGTCCCCTTAATCCATATTTATTTCCCTTTTCCTTGCATTAACAAAAAAATTAAGACATATAGTAAATTTCATACTTTAGAACACAAAAGTGCACTTGGCATAGTGGTAAACTAGCGACTCTCTTAACAGGCACTCCCTGATTAAAAGAAGAAAATAAAATTATTAAATCAAATATAAATAATTAAAGTCATCCACTGAGGGGGTGACATGTATCACCACCTAATTGAATAATTAATTTATTTTATTAAATTAAAACTATGACCAAATTGATAGAATGTGTAAATAACGAGGACTAAATTTGTAATTATACAAAAAAATAATTGTCATGTCACCCCTCTGTTAGGTTTTACGGCAAGTAGCTTGATTGATACCATTTAAATAGTTAAGTGGTAATAATGACAGAATTGAAAGTATAGTGATCATATCGACACCAACCTCATAGCTAAGTGGTCATTTGAGCAGTTTATCCTTTTCTTAAATGTTATTCATTTTTTTGTAGACACCATAAATATAACAGGGTAAACTATATCCATGACAATCCAATTATGTATGATCCTATTTTGATCACTGGTCTTTCAATTTTATCAATCAGACCACTTAACTATTTAAATGATATCAACAAGTCATTAATCGTTAAAAATTAACAAAAAAGTTGATCACAGTTAAAAATTGATATAATTACACAATTGATCCCGTTACTTGAACATTATTTCAATTTAATCCTAATTATAATTTATTACAATTAAATAAAAATATTTAAATATTATAATAAATATTAGGAATTTAGACCATGACTGAGGAAGCCGAGAAGTCGAAGAAACAAAATAATAAGAAGGAAAAGGAACATCATTTTAAAATATATGGTAATAAATATTGTAACCCATATCATAATTGCAGTGGTTTGTGTATTCAATATCCAAGAAATACCTATGTTCGACTGAATAATTAAATTTGTTGAATAAATTATAATTAGGATTAAATTGATATAATGTGAAAATAATGAAGACCAATTGTGTAATTATACCAAATTTTAACTTTCAGATCAACTTCTCCGTTAATTTTTAACGGTTAGTGACTCAATTGATATCATTTAAATAGTTGAGTGGTCTTATTGACAAAATTGAAAGGTCAGTGGTGAAAATAATATCATATCTATAGTTGAGTGGTCATGGATGTAGTTTACCCAATATAATATAATTCTCTATATATTTATTTAAATATTTTGTACTAAAAACATGTAATTTTTCGGGTAATAACTAATTTTCAACTTAAATATATATTAGGTAAACCGCAGTGGTAGTCCTATAACTTTTAGGGCACCTTTAATATGGCCATCAAACTTTTAAAACTTACAATAATGTACCGAATTTTTAATTTACTTTCATTGTAGTCATTATTGTCAACCGTCGTTAAAAAAACTGATATAATACGTCAAAATATATATTTATTATGTATACCTCATTTTACCCTCGAATAAACCCTCTTTTTCCTCTGCTATATATATTTTTCCATGGATAAGCCCATCACCCACCTTATCTTTACACCATTTTAAACCCCTTTAACATGAAACCTTAAACTTCCCCTTTAAACCGAAATCTCTTCAACCAATACCCTAACCCAACGACCAATAAATGAAAAAAAGAAAAAGATAACTAGTGAAACAACAACCCTGTTTGGTAAATAGCGGTTTTAGCCAAAATTAGATGTTTGAGCTAATATTAGAGGTTTGGCTGATCAAATTCATTAATTTGGATGTTTGGTGAATAACGGATTGGAGTTGAACCTCTAATTTTGAAAAAACTGCTAATAAAAGATTTTTGAAATTAGAGGTTTTGACATAAGATTTATAAAGACCATTTTGCCCTTAACAATTGTCAAAAATCTCCACATAGCCTAAATTTAACATTTTTTATTTTAATTCTTCACCCTTACGTATTTATATTGTGACATTTGTAAACTAATACTTTTGTTTTTTTATTCTCACACATTTATATTTGTATTTAATTTTAACAATTAACTAAATTGTATTAAAAATAATTATATAAATAATAAATTAATATATTGATCCTTCAAAAATGCTTAGTAATGTAATATTAAAAAAATATTTTTTTATAATCTAATTAATATTAATAAATACAAAATATTGATAACTAATAAACTATTCAAACAAGTATTGAATACAATTATGCCCTTATATGTCATTTTACTAGTTTATTTAAATAATTAAACAGCTACCAGCTATTAGTTAATTTTACCATATAATTTTATACAATCAGCTAATACAATCCGCTAATGCAATCGGCTATCAGCTAATATAATATGCTATCAGCTATCTGCTAATTGCCAAACATGACCAACGTTAAAAAGCCTCAAATTCAAACCAACAAAACAAAGAAAAAGGAAATCATCATAAATTTTCAAAGATCAAAATTTTCAAAGTTACAAGATTTGCGAATCTAAATGATCAACGAATGGAGAAGACAACAAGGACGCATATATCGCAAGTACGGATTCATTGGAAGAAAATAAATCCCAAATTAAATTTTTCTCATAGTTTTGGTTTTGAGGATTTTTGCGAGTTTTAGGGGTATTTCTAAGAGATCAAATCAATAAATAAAAGGAGATGAGAATGAGTTTCAAATCAGTGGTTTCATTTGTACGGGGACTCATTGGACGTCAGCGTTCGTGCAACGACTACTTGTTGGAGAATGAAAGAATTGAGGAAAAAGATAGGAGAGGAAGAATGAGGAGTTTATTCGAGGGTAAAAGGGGGAATGCATAATAAATTAATAATAAATAAATTTGTTGACATGTCATATCATCTTTTTCTAACGACGGTTGATAACAATGACCATAATGAAAGCGAATTAAAAGTTTAATAGTTGTATTGCATGTTTTAAAAGTTCTGTGATCATATTGAAAGCAGCCTAAAAGTTTAGAGACTTCCAATATAGTTTATATATATATATATTATCTACCTTAAAATTACTTTTTGACAAAATACCAAACAGTCAAAATTTAAAACTAAATGATCCAAAACACACCCTTCAAATTAACTTTTTTCACCGCACTTTTAAAAGCAATATCAAACTAACATTGAATTGGTGTCACTAATTAATCTGATATCAATTCAGTGATGAAATTATAAGAATGTCATTACTGTTATTACCATAGTCTGTATTTTTCATACTGTTATTTTATCTTTAAATAAAAAATAATTACAAACCAATTATATACGTTCAATATTATTTACTAACAATTTTTCTATCATTCAACTAACTGCTATTGTTTAATAAATTCTAAAAATATTTCTTTTTACGTGAATATTTTATTTTATTTGATAAAATCTAGTATTATATAAAAAGTTTAAATAATATAGAGAAATAATGATATAAAATAATCCGGCATATGAACTTTTAGATTAAATTATAATTTTGGTTATCTATTATGCTAAAATTTCTTTAACAATTTCATATAAATTCATACAACTTAAAACAAAAATAATTATTCTAAACCATCAAGTGAGCTTAGTAAAAAAAGAAATATTGTTATCTTTAGGTAATTCAGGTTCAAGCAGTTTATCTGTATGGTGTATTGCATTATTAAATGAATAGGATTAATAAAAAATATTATCTTATAAATGACATTTCAAGTGACTATTTTATGATAAATCGATAATGTAGATGATCAAAATTAGCTTCTGAAAAAAGGAGTGACGAATGAAACTAAAGTGACCTTTAGTATAGTTTACCCTTATTTTTTTATAACTTTAATATATTTAATTATTTTATAAAAGATATTCTTATAATATTCTCATATTATAATTAATGTATCCTCATAAAATAAATGTAATTTGTTTCAACGTCAGTTTAACCAAAAAAAACTATTCTTGTCCTCTATGTAACAACTTTCTAGCTTGGTTCAACTCTCTGCATTTGCAATCCATATTTTCATTAATTTTCTTACTAATAAGGTGATAGCATGCGTCACTATTTTATTGTATGATATTAAATTATTAAAAAAATAACATGCGAGTGTTGTAACTCATACGCCATTAATGATCTAATGGTGGATTGATCAAAATGAAAATATAATGACAATGATTAAAATGAAAGTTTTTCTATTTGAGTGGCCAAACTGCAAGCACTCTAAAAGTTGGGTGAAATAAAATGTTTTTGTATATAAAATATACTTATCAAAACTTACTCAACAAATAATTTCAGGTGAAGGTGTAAATGATTTGTATTTAAATTTACCAGTCTTGTATTCAATCGTTAAGTAGTGATTTTTAATTTATTATATTTAAAGATTATATAAAAGAATGAAAAGATAAAAACACCAATAATAGAGTAAAATACATCACATGCCACTAACTTATAAGTTTTATAACAACATGTCATTTTTTTCTTCTAAAAGTAACAATTTAGTTAATTAAAATTTGTGACAAACATGTCACTCTGACATTAAAATTGAAACATGGTCTGATATAATAATAAATTTAACCCTTCAAATTTAAAATTTTTGATATTGCACCCTTTTGACACACCCTCTAACCACTTGCTGCACTCCATGCTACTGTCCCTCAGCTCGATAATCGACATATGTGATAGATCGAAAGACATAGTCACTTTATAAAGACCCAGTTTTTGGGTTAGTTATTCGGATCATGTATCCGGGTTGGATATTTTCTAATTCAAGTATTTAACTAAAAGAATGAGATATGGGAAGATTAATTTTAAAATAAGTAATGACCGTGTTGTGTAAGGATTGAAGGTTGAGGACCTATGATGCGATTTTACCATTTTGTTTTGGAAGATGATATTTTGAAATAAAGTGGTGGGAAGGGGGAGAAAAATCACATTTTTATTTTCTTTTCTTTCACTTCTTTTTTCCTTTTTTTCTCTTTTTTCTTTCTCAAGCTTTTCAACTCCAATATGTTGCCGACCAGTCATCCGTTTTCGACACCTCCAGCACCATAGCGTTCATCTCATTGAGATGAGTTGGACGGTGGTCTCAAAATCGCCGGGAGTTTTTGTTGGAGGGGGTGAAGAAAAACAAGGTTCGGGTTTTACAAGTTAGCCATGTTTAAGTGTCCAAAATCAAAAGCGAAGGTAACTATTGGATTCTCCAACAAAAACATGTCGGACTTGAGTTTGTCTCTGTCGTCCAGCACCTAAAAGCTATTGCACGTGTCCTACTCTGCGACAACCGCAAGTAGACGTTGCCCAGCAGCTGAGGCGGGCGCACTATGCTACCCTACACCTGCGCCATCACTGGATCATGGCCCGCAGGTGCACCGTAGCTCCATGCAATGTGCCACACAGGATTACACCATGCAGGTGCACCCCAACTATCCAACATCGTGTCACACTAGATTTGCTTGGACCGTTGTCCAGCTGGGTTGACCGTTGACTTCGACTAGAGGTGTTGACTTTGATTGAGCGTTGACTTTTTTGGGAACCCTACCTGAGGGGTTTTCGATGTTCTAAGTCTGTTTTGCCAAATTTGAACATGGTAAGCTATTTTTATGCGTTTTACCTTAATTAGTTAGTGAATGCAAGAAATTAATATATGGTGTATTTGTATTTTTGTGAGGATTGTCTGAGCTCGAATACCAGATCAAGATGAGCATTTTGGGGAGCTCAGGTAAAGATTTATCGATAATTGCTTGATGTTAGTACACCTTGAACTCCTAATGCTTCATGAGCATCATAAATGTGATCGCTTTGTGTGTTAGTGTTTGTAAAATATGTAGATGATAAATAAGCATATAGAGAGGCCGGTATTATGAGACTTGATATATATGTGATACATGATGACATTGAGAATATTTTCGAGACTCGTATGAGCTTTAGAGACTGTGTAGGGTCGCTCAGATATTCATATAATTATTTAATAACTGTTTGATTTATATATTGTGTTGCTTTGGTGCTAGTGTATGAAATTGACATGTTCGATGAAAATTATGCTTAAGAGATTAATAGCGGTAATATTCGATTAAAAGGGCATAAAGTTGGTAATGGATATTAAATGATTAAATGCGTTAGTAAACCAACCCTAATGACTTTTTTAAGCTTTAGGGATCAAATAAAGTATTATGACGTCGTAATTCACAGAAATGGTACAAACCCATAAGTAGGGTATTAGTACGGACTTCGGCCGTACCGGTACGTGATTGAGGACAGTATCGGTACATGTCGAATCATACCGGTACTTGGAAATTTAAAATTTCCAGTAAACAATGTCAGTATGGGTACGCGTGTGAATACTAGTACCAAGTGGTACCATACCGATACTCGTGTTCGAGTACTAGTACCCACTGAGCTGAATAATCTATAATGCTAGTTAAAAATGAGAATCAATATGAAAGATTAATAAATTGATTTATGCCTTAATGAATGAGATAATGAGGATTAATAAAGATAGTTAATGAGAATGATTAATGCACTCCTCCATAATGTATTAACAACTCGGTAAACTTTGGGTGATTTGTTGTATTAGTAACCATTGGGATCATTGGTGGATCGTGGAGATGTTGTGTGCCAAGTGAGGGCACTTGTTTGGTAACCGTGTCAATGCTGTGTGTTGTATGAATACTTGTTTGGTTGACTCACCTTTGATTGTTGGGATCCGAATACCTAGAGAGCATGTTGCAACACCATGGTTAGAGATGTCGAATGTACGTTCCTGAGGTTGTGTGACACCAGGCCTCATTCAAAGATACTCGAGGAAAGATGTCGAGTATGGGTGTACATTCCCAAGGTTATATGACATCGGGCTTTACCAGAGAGAGTGTATGTTCCTGAGGCTGTATGACCCCGAGCCTCACTCCAAGTTTGTGGTTATGACTTTGTGTGCTTTTTTCGGATGATCTGGTGAGACCTCAGGTATGGTTGGGCCTTGTGTGCCATATTTGATGACTTGCATGTGTTTAGGCGACCAATGATAGTGCCACATGTTTATTTATCTTTCGTTATTGCTCGTACTAGCTTATATGCTTATGTTTATGATTAGTATTAAGTATAGTATAGTATAGTAGATGTGTACTATTGAGCTTTGTAAGCTTAACGCTCGGAATTGTTATTTTCGTGCGTAGGTTGGTAGACTGATCAGAGCTCAAGGAGCATTATCAGTATGAGATTCTAGCAAGCGGTGATTGCTAGACTATGTTACTTGTATTTAGTGGGCTGAGTATTCATAGACCTTACATGGTCGAGTCTGTAACTTTATTTTAAAATATTATTTTGATAAACAATGTATAAACTTGGGCTCTTATTTGTAAATTGATTTATGTTGTTTATTTAATTATATGAAGTATTTGATGATATAATGTTTTGAACAAAGGCTAAATCTATGGTTTTTAATTGAAACTTTTTGGGTCAGGCTTTGGGGTGACCAGGATTAGTACTTCGAATTAGAAATAGGATCAGAGTGTTGCACACTTCACTATTGGAAAACTGACATACTAATAGAATGGACACATTATGACCTTAAACGTCACCTATAGGGGCGGATCTAGAAATTTAAACTTGGTAGTTCACTGATCAGTGTAATAATATAGAATCAATTTACATCGATGTGATAATGTATTTATAAGGGGTAATTATGATGCAAGCAAACATAGTTTATAGTATGATACATTAACATTGGAGAACCAATTTATATCATGTAAATATGTTTGAGAGATTAAAACTATCTTACGCAGGTGTAATTGTGTTTTAGAGAGTAAAAAAAAACTTACTCATGTGAAATTCAGTATTGATAGTGGCAATTATTATGAAATCAAGCATGTGTTTTCTATTTCAAAACCCATATGGAGTTCTAGAATTTTTAAAAAATTATGAAATCAAAATAGTTTTAGGTTTCAAATACTCAAATTGATTACAACTTATCGGAAAACAAAAACTTCGAAGAGAAATTTAGGTTTCAAAATAGTTGAACCATAACAGCTTTTCCAAATGAAGAGGGTTACATGATTAAAAAATATTTTTGGAGGTAAATGGGTTTATTTGAGAGTTAAAAAAAATACTTTACTAGTTTTAAATTTTATTTAAAATAAATTGTAATTATTCTAAAATTTTAAATAAAAAATTTGGTTAAATTATTTGACATGAGTGTCAATGTATTTAACCAAGATTTTTTAATGGAACTAACAAATATACGTAAAATAGCTATAGAATGATAGTATGGATACTTGTTTTGACCAAAGATAGTTTATAAGATCAAAAAAAGAATAAAATAATTTAAAACATGTTTTTTTATTTTTACAAAAAATACTTAATATTTTTACAACTGAACTTTTTGGGCGCTTTCATTTTGGTCACTAAAATCGAAAAACTCCCATTACAGTCAATAAAATTTTTATTCAATTTCATTACAGTCTCCGCCATTAAAAATTGTTGGCATGCTACGTTAAAGTCTTCTTCCCAAAAAGAACCCTATTTTTTCATATTTACCACCAAAGCCAAAATTTCGATGAACGGATACATCGCCAATCAATCCCAATGGTGGGAATGATTCATTTGGCCAAAAAGTTATATAGTTTCATTTCAAGATGATCTAATAGTTAACAATGGCATATCGAAAAGTTTTAATTTTTAGCTTCATTTTGAGATTTTTAGTTCTGATTCACCAATGTTAACCGTCAGATTAACTTGAAACTAAACTATGTTAAACTTCTGACAAAATGAATCTTTCCCACCATTGATATTGATCAACGACCATTTCGTTAATCATAATTTTGACCTTGCAATAGTTGTTAATTTTGAAAATTATGGTTCTTTTTTGGATAAAGACTTTAAAGTGTCATGTCAACATTTCTTAACGGGATTAACGATATTGACAATAATAAAAAATAAATTTAAAAAATTAGTGATTGTAATAAAAGTTTTTCGATTTCAGCGATCAAAGTAAAAATGCCCTAAAAATTCAGTGATTATCGGTATAAGATACCATATTTTTTAATGGTAGATCACTTGATTTACTATGCACAAGGGTGCGTCCGTCGCTGGTCGCCTGCTAGTAGACACAATCATTTCTCTAATGAAATTTTAAAATATGAATGGTTAAATTCATTGAATGTATACGTTTTGAGACTAAATTTGTTATTATACTAAGTTGTTCGTTTAAATGTTAACAACATGACGACTTGTTTGTCACAAAATTTTAATTGAGTGACTAAATTATTACTTTTATAAGAAATGTGACATATTTGTTACCATACCTATAATTAAATGACTCCTGGTGTATTTTACTCTAAATAAGTATGTATTGGGCAATGCTACATCCAACTACTGGGTCATCTATCCAGCTGAGGTGGCACATGATATGGTAACTAATAAATGTAATACAATGCATTTTCAATAAACAATAAACAATAAATGTAATACATATTTTACCAATAAACAAATTTCAAGACTATAAATACAATACAATTAATACATCTTTTAGGGGTGAGCAAAACTTGACTCGACTCTAAAAATTGAATATTTCGGCTTGTCTCAACGCAAAAAAAAGACTCCTTTTAAATAAACTCATAATTTCATAAACTTGACTTGAAAAAATTCTAAATAAAGTTTGAGTCGTAAAATGGAAATTTGAATAACTCGAATTTTTCATAATTAGTGGATCAATTTTTAAGTTCGCGTCAAGTCTCTCAACTATGTCTAATATATGTATATCACATGTGAAAAATATGACGAAATATATAAGTATATCGTACATAGATATAGAAAATTATTTAAATTATAAACAACTTGTAGTATAAAGAATATAAATAGTTATAATTAAATTTGTGCAAAAGTCTAAAACTCGACTCGACCCGAATTTTATAAACTCGACTTAAATCGAAAAATTTTAAATAAAGTTTGAGTCGTATATTTGACTCGATCGAATGCTCTTCCTAACATCTTTGGCCTATAAATGTAATAGAATTAATATTTTATCTAAAATCCCAACACGATTATCTAAAAATTTGCAATATTCGAAAGGAGTGTCCTTATATAGCTTAAGAGAATTGACTAGTCCCTCTTCAACAAAGCATTCAGGTGCAACAAAAGTGAAACTCTCACATTATTATCAATATCATAATATTTTTTAAGTAAACAAGCCATTAAAAATTATTTAAGGTGAATTGCATAAAAAAGTTGAAGAAAACTCATTTCATCTTAATACTACATTCTCTCATCATAAAAAATAGGAATCTTAATACTCATTTTTATACAAAATTGATTAAGGCTAATACTAAAAATTTATTAAGAGTAATGTCAACAATTTATTGAACACACAATTTAAATAATTTTTTCAACCTAAACTGTCATATCAGCTAGGTAGATAACACAATAGGTGTATAAAGTTTTTTTCGTATGTATTATACCCTTAAATAAGGATAATTTACTACTTTCCAATTGAATTAATGTTCATTCAAACTTTTAAATATGATTAATACATTAACTTTTTTGTACTAAAAAAACCAACAATGTTTGCACCATATTAATCAATCGACAAAACAACGAGAATAACATGAGGAAAACGTGAGAAAATGGCAACATTAGAAAGAAGGAAAAATAGCAAGAAAGAAAAGAAAACACCTAAACTTCTACTTCACACAGTACGTTCTCAACATGTTTGGACCAAAAGAGGTGAAGTGTTGTTGAGGGACACAAAATCTTTAGAGTACGATGTTTCGACTTTCATAGACCTACCTTAAACCGAATCCTCGACCTAAAATGAATATCAACTTTGATCTCCCTGGATGATTTTCCTCGCTTGAGGTCCTTATATGTCGATGGTGACAGTACCAAATTTGTAGCCACGAGTCTCGATTCCACTTGATTCGTGTCCTAGTGAGGTTGAAAGAAAGGATCGGTCGTATCGAAGGTGAGAGTTTGATCCTTGTACGACATAGCAGACTCCATGAATTTGTAGTAGATGGAGGTTCTGCTGTTGGGATTGTAAGCCACGAGAACGAAATCGAACGTGGCATTGAGATGGCAGTTATTGTCGAGGTTGAAATTCTGGAGCAAACCATTTTTGAGGGTGTAATTCAGCCTTTTCAGTCTAATGGCTAGCCAGGTGATGAACACGACCAGACCGATAAGAACGATAAGGATTAGACAGCTAATGGCGACACATCTTACTAGGTTAAAACGCCTAACTGGTCGTTGATTAGCTTGTGTTGCAGTATTAGGCATTTTTGAGGTTAAAAAAACTAGGCATATTTTGAGGGATAATTTATGATCTGAACTCTAAACTGAGAATGGTGGATGATGTTTTTATACAGGGTGAAAAGTTTAGCGAATATTTTACGTGGTGAACTTACATATGTGGACAAGACAAGAGAATTCTGTTGTCTTAAAAATTTATGTTATGTTCTTTTCTTGATTGAAACTCTTCTGGAATGCCCCCGATCTTTATTGTCTTGGCGTAGAGTGATACCTCGCCTTGAGTCTTGTCTGATGATGTCCCGATTGCTGGTTGTTTTGACACCAAATGATATCTTGCTTTGAGTCTTTTGGAATGCCCTCGATCTTTATCGTCTTGGCATAAGGTGATACCTCACCTTGAGGATCTCGTCTGATGATGTCCTGGTTGCTGGTCGTTTTGACACCAAATGATATCTCACTTTGACTTCTGGTATGCCTTCGATCTTTATCGTCTTGGCATAAGGTGATACCTCATCTTAAGGATCTCGTCTGATGATGTCCCGATTACTGGTTGTCTTGACACCAAATGATATCTCACTTTGAGTCTTTTGGAATGCCCTCGATCTTTATCGTCTTGGCATGGGGTGATACCTCATCTTGAGGATCCCTCCCAATAATGTCCCGATTGCTAGTCGTCTTGACACTAAATGATATCTCGCTTTGAGTCTTCTAGAATGCCCTCGATCTTTATCGTCTTGGAATATTGGTAACTCCCAAATAGTCGAAGATTGGAGAACATCTCAAGGATCTTTGACTTTGTGTTGGTGTCTACTTCTTCTTTCTTGGAACATAGGATCCGCTTTCTGTTTTTCAAGAAACAGTCACAAAGATTTGATGATGCTAGTGAGCATGCTCCTACCTTAGGGATGCTTAACTAATCATGATGCATGACAACTAATGTGTAGTCAATGCTCGAACACTTTCATTCTTGACTTCTTCTTTATCTTTAAATATTTGTTGTCACTCCTTGCGTCCAGACTCAGCCACTGTTTGACACTTATATTCTTCCAAAACTTTGCTCTATAGCGCCCTTCTGAGTTTTCATTTTGGAGACTTTTCTTTTTCAAAGCGCTCTTTCGAGTTTTCACTTTGATTGAAATTTTCTTTCTTTTTTTTCTTCTTTTTCTTTCCTCATTCTTTTTTCCTTTCCCTTTTCTTTTTCTTTTCCTTTTCCTTTTCTTTTTCTTTTTCTTCTTTTTTGAGGCACCCTTTCGGGTTTTCACCACTGGCTCTTCAATCTAGGACTTCAATATGGAGTGAATTCGTCATCTTCTTGGCAAATCTTGTCAACTTTACATACCATGTCCTCTAGCCTTGACTTTTGTAGACTCCTTTTGGCGAAATCGATTTCTGTCTTGTAACAGCCTGCACTTACTATGTACATTATAGTGCTATCCCGGTTATGTAGCGTGTTGCTGGACTCTATGGCATGCCAACTATATCTTGTCCCTCAATTGACTTATTTGGGCATAATTCCCGTATTGAATTCATCCATGGCAACATATATCAATTTAAATTAACATTGGGCAGTTCATACTCGAAATAACATTTATAGTATACCATCATCAATAACTAGTGATCCATGCATTTGTTTGCCACTTTTGACATATTTAAAATATGTCAAACATATGATCAATGACACAAATATCATGCCAATATAAAAAATCAAGTAGACTCATCGCAAGTCCTACCAGTGATGTATAAAACATCAATGTATAATGTTATGTATCCATTGCACTCACCTGATGCCTCACTAGAAATTCTACTTTCTATTTAACCTTATTCCCGAACTTTTTCCTTGTCTTTATAATTGCTCATAGTACGATCTTGATCACGGTCACAGTCTATAAAGTCATCGTTTTTCCCAAACATACATTTCAAAGTGTATGTTAGTATCATTCTAACATAAGCACATGTTAGGAATAAAATTCCTAAAAATAGCCATAAAGTGAATTCTTTTATAATTCACCTTAAACTTCCCAAATTATTTAAAATGGTACATTGCCATTAAACTTTAAATTCATGCACTAAATAACATATCCAAATATTCCAAAATACTTTCAAGCTTAATGCATAGCTTTCTAACCAATTTCCATTTCAATCCCTTATTTCCCTAAATATGCTATTTGATCCTCAACACTTTGAAAACTTCCAAAATGATCCAATTTAACCTTCTAACATCAATTTTCAGCATAATACCTCAACTTTTCAACATTCTTACCTTAATCCTTAAATTTCCCAAAATATGCAAAAAGGTCCCTAGAAATTAACAAAGTTCCAAAATGGTCCCAACAACATTCTAAGCCTTATAACATCATTTTCGCATCATTTCTAGCCTTAGGGAAAATTTTCCATAATTTTCCCTAATTTCTTCCAATATGCTTAATTTGAAGGGTCACTTAAAACAAAATTTCCAACTTGATTCAAGCATGAATTCAAGTTCTAAACCTCATTTCCAAGCTTCTATAATTATTCCCATATTAAAATTTATCCAAAATTCAACTTAATACGAAAACCCTAACTTTAAACAAATTAGGATTTAACTATTTCCAAGTAGTTTCAATCAACATATATGCTTGAATATGATTCTACAACAACAACAACATCAAAATCTCATCTTCAAACCTCATATATAAACATCCCCTTCATCCATCCAAATCACAAAACCAAGGTTCTAAGCAAGGAAAACATGAACAAATGGTACCAAAAGATAGAGAATTTCTTGGAGATCAATTTCATTTTTCATGCTTTCATCAAAATTCCAACTAAATAAGTTTGAAAAATCAAAATAAATTTTTTTCCTTACCTCAAGAAGTGTTCAAACAATGGTTGATATTGGAAAAAAAATCTTGAATTTTCTTTTAGTTCAATTTTGGCCATTTGTCCTTAATATAATTAAAATAAATTTAAAATTCATTTTAATGTTTAATGACCTTTTTACCCTTGAAATCCAAAGCTCCATATCAAACCACATGCTTACCTACCAATCCAAGGGTCCAAAACAATCCAAGGAGTTAGTGATTACCAACTTTACCCTTAAAATTTCTCAAAATTACCATCTTGCCATTTTTCATCTAATGGCTCATATTTAACATGGAAACCTACTTTAAATCCAATGGTCCATGTTAAATCCTACCATTTCGAGACATGGAAATGACATTTTTAAAGTTGCCTTATCATCCTTTAAAATATCTTGACTATCCGATTCGATTCGATTATCCGAATATTTTTCTAAACTTTATCGTTTAACAGCCAAAAATACAAGCTCCGTACAAAATATCTGGGTAACACGAAAACATCATTCTTGGGGGTAAACTATTTATTTACGAGACTAAAATACATAACTTTTGAAAATTACAATTTAATCCCTAAACTTTTCCAAAGTTTATACTTTGACCACCAATCTTTCAAAATTTTCATTTTGGCCACTAATCAAAAATTTGGGATATTACAATTCTCCCTTCTTAAGAAAATTCATCCTCGAATTTTCCTTACTTGGTTCAAAAAGATACGAATAATGCTTTTTCATTGTTTCTTCTGTCTCCCAAGTAGCTGCCTCTACCTTGTGATTTCTCCACAGGACTTTCACTAGAGGAATCTTCTTGTTCCTTAATTGCTTTTCTCCTCGAGCTAAAATTTTTATAGGTTCTTCACCATATGTCAAATTAGATTGAATCTAGATCTCTTCTAGTGTAATAACATGTGAAGGATCCGATCAATATCTTCGAAGCATGACACATGAAATACATCATGGACCTTACTCAACTTCTGATGGTAAAGCTAGTTGATACGCCACTGGACCAACCCTTTTTAAGATTTCATAAGGACCAATATATCTTGGACTAAGCTTTCTCTTCCGTCCAAAGCGTAATATCTTTTTCCAGGGTGAAACCTTTAAGAATACTTTATCTCCAACCTCAAACTCAATATCCTTTCATTTAAGATCTGAATACGACTTTTGCCTGTCAGAAGCAGCCTTGAGATTATCTTGAATTATCTTCACCTTATTCTCTGTCTCTTGAACAAGATCTGGTCCAATAATCTTTCGATCCTCTAACTCGAACTAATTTAACGGTGTTCGACATTTTCTTCCATATAATGCTTCATAAGGTGCCATCTTAATACTTGTTTGATAACTGTTGTTGTAGGCAAATTCAGCTAATGGAAGATATTTTTCCCATGAACTGGAAAAATTAATTATACATGCTCTGAGCATATCTTCGAGTATCTGGATAGTTCTTTCTGATTGTCCATCTGTCTGGGGATGGAAAGCAGTACTGAAGTGTAGTCGAGTTCCAAATGCTTCATACAATGCACTCCAAAACCTTGATGTGAACCTTGGATCTCTATCAGAGATGATAGACATAGGAACTCTATGCAGTCTAACAATTTCCTTAATATATAACTCCGCCAACTTGTTCAAAGAATAATTTGTTCGAACTTGTATGAAATACGCCGTCTTTGTTAATCGGTCCACAATCACCCAAATTGAATCTTTCTTACTTGGCGTTAAGGGTAGACCTGTTACAAAATCCATTGTAATTTTTCCCATTTCCAATGTGGAATTGAGATCGGTTGGACCAACCCTGATGGAACTTGATGTTCTTCCTTTACTTGTTGACATGTTAAGCATTTAGCAACGAACTCAGAGATGGCTCATTTCATGCCAGGCCACCAAAATAGACTATTTATATCTTGATACATTTTGTTGCCTCACGGATGCTTAGTTAAAGGACTGAAATGTGCCTCCAAAAGTATTTCCCTCTTTAGATTCTCATCGTCAAGAAAGTACACACGTCCCTAATAGTACATGCATCCATTTGATTTTACTTCAAAGTCTTTAGATTCACCTTGTTCCACTTGTTTCTGCTTTTCAAAGCATTCTTTATCTTTTGCTTGTAACTCTTTAATCCATTCGATCAAAGTAGACTTGATTTGAAACCCAGCCATTATTGCACCATTTTCCTGTAATCTTAGCTGAGCATTCAACATTCTTAAGGCAGAAAATGTCTTCCGGCTAAGTGCATCTGCTACTACATTAGCCCTCCCCAGATGATAATCAATGATTACATCATAATCCTTGATGATTTCTATCCATCTTCTCTGTCTCAAGTTAAGCTCTTTTTAAGACAACAAATATTTCAAACTTTTATGATCCGTGAAGATGTAGCACTTTTCCCCATATAAGTAGTGACGCCAAATCTTCAAAGTGAAAACCACTGCAACCAACTCTAAATCATGAGTAGGATAATTCCTCTCATGAGTTTTGAGTTGTCGAGAGGCATACACTACAACCTTTCCCTCTTGCATCAATACACACCCCAAACCATTATGGGATGATAACTATATATTGTGAAATCCTTCCCGGATTCTGGTTGTACTAGAACACGAGCTTCTGTTAATATCTTCTTCAATTTGTCTAAGCTTTCTAGACATTTATTTGTACAAATAAATTGCACATCTTAATAGCTTAGTTATTGGAGAGGCAATCATGGAAAAATCTTTCACAAATCGCCGATAATAACCAGCTAATCCCAATAAACTTCTCACTTCAGAGACACTTTGCAGAACTTTCCATTCGAGTATTGCCTGAACCTTCTAGGATCAACTCGAATTCCTTCCGCAGAGACTATGTGTCCAAGGAAAGCTATTTGGACAACCAGAATTCGCACTTTGATAGCTTTGCATATAACTTATTTTCTCGGAGAATCTGAAGAACTACCCGAAGATGAGTATCATGATCTTGTTTGGTTCTTGAATAAACCAATATATCATCTATAAATATCACCACAAGATAATCCAAATATGGATGGAATATCTGATTCATCAGATCCATAAAAGCTGTTGGTGCATTGGTAAGTCCAAAAGGCATTACTACAAACTCATAATGCCCATATCTAGTTCTGAAAGCTATCTTTGAGATTTCTGCTTCCTTGATCTTTAATTGATGATACCTCGATCGAAGATCAATTTTAGAAAACACCATTGCTCCTTTAAGTTGATCAAAGAGGTCATCAATCCTTGGTAAATGATATTTATTCTTCACCGTCACTTTATTAAGTTGACGGTAATCCACACATAACCTCATTGATCCATCCTTCTTTTTCACAAATAGGACTGGAGCTCCCCAAGGTGATATACTTGGTCGAATGAAGCCATTATCCAATAATTCTTGCAATTGAGCCTTCAACTCCTTGAGTTCTGTAGAAGCCATTATGTAAGGTGCTATTGATATTGGTGCTGTTCCCGGAAGCACATCAATACCAAATTCCACCTCTCGATTCGGAGGTAATCCTGGTAATTCATTAGGAAAAACATCTGGAAATTCCCGTATCGTGGGTATATTTTCCAGATCTATTTTTGTCTCTGGAGCATTTATCACATGAGCTAAATAAGCTTCATACTCATGTGATAATGACCTTTCAGCAGATACAGCTGTAATCTCATGGCTCAAAATTCTGCCTTTCTCCCTCAAATACTATTTCCAAACTATCTGGTCCTTTTAAGACTACCCTTTTTAATCGGCATTCAACCACAGCGTCATATGCCGACAGCCAATCCATTCCAAGAATAACTTCAAAATCTTGGAAAGGTAATTCTATAAGATTGGCTGGAAACTCTCTTCCTTGAATCATTATAGGATACTTTTTACATATTCGAACTACTTTGGCGCTTTGTCATAAGGGATTAATAGCAACTACCCCACTCGAAATTGGTTCTACTGGTATATTTCTTTCAAATACTACTTTAGAACTAATATATGAATAGTAGAGCCTAGATCAATTAATGCAAAAATAGATCTGCCAAAGAGTTTGATCATACTTGCTACAATCTCTGAATCATCACGATCATGAGCAGTCTTGATATTGTACACTCGAGCAGCACCCTTGGTTTCCCAACCATATATGGACGTAGATACTCCTGGTTTGTCACCTCAGTTTCCTCTGTTTTTCTGAGGCGTTGCAGCTGACTGATTAGAGTGAAGCTCTGGACATTCCCTTTTAAAATGACCAGCTTGTCCACAATAATAACAGTCCCCACCAGCGAACTAGCATCGCCTAGAATGCCTCTTTCCACAATGTTCACATTCCGAGGAGGACGAAATCTGGAACCCCGAGTACCCGCAATAACAGTATGAGTTTGTTTAAATTTCCCTCATGAAAATCCCTTTTTAGCTGAAGAAGCTGATGATGCTTGACTTTTCTGTGGAAAACCTTTACTACGTTTGAATGACGACGCAGTAAAAAAACTTCCGGATCTTTTTCATGACTGGACCTATTTTCTTCTTTTTCCTCTAGGTCTACTTTCTCTATTTCTTTTGCTCGATCACCGCTTCTTGGAAAGTGGTGAAGTTGTGGGAAACCAATACCCTTTTATACTGAGAGTCCAACCCGACTATGAATTTATCAATCATGGATTTTTTAGTTGGAAAGAATTCTTCTGCAAATCGGCTTAGTCTATTGAATTCACATTCGTATTCATAGACCGTCTTGCCCGATTGCTTCAAATACAGGAACTGTCGCCTTATTTCCTCAATGAACAGATCCCCAATATACTTTTCTTTGAATTCCTTCTGAAAGAACTCCCATGTAATTTGTTATGGGGGAACTCGTGCAGTGACAACATTCCACCACACACTGGCTTGTTCCATCATAAGAGATACTACTCCTTCCAATTTTCCTTGATCATCACAAGGAATCCTACTCAACATAATCTTAATATCATTCAGCCAATAATCAGCAGCCATAGGATCAACATCAGTGTCACCTTTGAATTATGGTGCTTTCATCTTTCTTAACTCATTTGGAACTGATACTGCTGCTCTCCAATTAATAATAGCATCTAATGCTTGAAGAAATAAGCCTTGATCTTGAACAGGCATATTTCTTTGTTCTGGAGCTATTGGCTCTACATTCGGTTGCCCCTGAGGTGGATTCTAATTCACCTCGTTACTTCCACTCTGAGCAGGCATATCTTGCTCAAATGTCTGATGAGATTCCCAATTATCTGACATCTGTTATTGTCACAATCATCCCTTATAAGTAAGGAGTAACAACATTAATTACTAGGCATCCAATTTTATTCATACCAATATTAGTAATCTTGACATCCTAGTGGCATGTATATAATTCCCACTATCTATATACCCGATTTATGTCCAGAATCGACTAAACCTGTAGCTCTGATACTAATAAATGTAACACCATAATCAACATTCTAAAATAAATACCAATTAGAGTATCACAATTTTTTTGTAAAGTCATTTACCGAATTTTTATCCTATCAAATTAAGTCCGATTTCAGGCAGCAACTTAACAATTCTTATCTATAAAGTATATAGAACATAACTGCCTAAAACAAAAATCTACTCAATTACTTAATTTATTTCTATTTGGTGATTACTCAATTTTAAATATAATATAACTACTCATCTTTTGCTATAAACATAAACTAGTTTAGGAGTTAATACAAATACTTTAACATATACATGCCATCTAGAATTATCAAAATATATCAAAAGATAACATTACTGATACCGTTTTTATAACCCGGTAAGTCTGATGCCTGCTCCTTACTCCAATTTCTACTTTTTACCTACGCGTGAAAACTATCACACGCTAAGTATATACTTAGTGAGGCAACAATAATATTCAATGCAAATAACATAACAAATACAATAATATATAACCGTTTCCATGCATTTAAATCACTAGATATAACCTACCATCATGATAATCATACATAAATATGATATAAGCCAGGTAATTATTTTCGTACTAATATACTTGCCATAATTTTTAAGAGTGTATAAACTCTTTAACCCGTTTATCAAATATTTACTGATTTTATAGCCCAATTAATAACCCGATTTCTTAGCCCGATTTCACACCCCAAATATAGACCTATGAGGACCCTGGATACACGAGTCAAAATATGCACCGAAGTGCTCCCGCACATTTATAAGGCTGTGCTTACCATAATACCCGCACATTTATAAGGCTATGCTTACCATACACTAAGTGTCCTCTATGTACACTATAGTGCTATCCCAGTTATGCAACGTGTTGCTGGACTCTATGGCATGCCAACTATATCTTGTCCCTCAATTGACTTATTTGAGCATAATTCCCATATTTAATTCATCCATGGCAACATATATCAATTTAAATTAACATTGGGCAGTTCATACCCAAAATAACATTTATAGTATACCATCATCAATAACTAGTGATCCATGCATTTGTTTGCCACTTTTGACATATTTAAAATGTCAAATATATGATCAATGACATAAATATCATGCCAATATAAGAAATTAGGTAAACTCATCGCAAGTCCTACTAGTGATGTATAAAACATCAATGTATAATGTTATGTATGCATTGCACTCACATGATGCCTCACTAGAAATTCTATTGTCGATTTAACCTTATTCCCAAACTTTTTCCTTGCCTTTATAATTGCTCGTAGTACGATCTTGATCACGGTCACGGTCTATAAAATCATCGTTTTTCCCAAACATACATTTCAAAGTGTATGTCAGTATCATTCTAACACAAGCACATGTTAGGAATAAAATTCCTAAAAAATAGCCATAAAGTGAATACTTTTAGAATTCACCTCAAACTTCCCAAATTATTTAAAATGGTCCCTTGCCATTAAAATTTAAATTCAAGCACTAAATAACATATCCAAATATTCCAAAATACTTTCAAGCTTAATACATAGCTTTCTAACCAATTTCCATTTCAATCCCTTATTTCCCTAAATATGCTATTTGATCCTCAACACTTTGAAAACTTCCAAAATGATCCAATTTAACCTTTTAACATCAATTTTCAGCATAATGCCTCAACTTTTCAAAATTTTTACCTTAATCCTTAAAATTCCCAAAATATGCAAAAAGGTCCCTAGAAATTAACAAAGTTCCAAAATGGTCCCAACAACATTCTAAGCCTTGTAACATCATTTTCCCGTCATTTCTAGCATTAGGGAATTTTTTTCATAATTTTCCCTAATTTCTTCCAATATGCCGAATTTGAAGGGTCATTTAAAACAAAATTTCCAACTTGATTCAAGCATGAATTCAAGTTCTAAACCTCATTTCCAAGCTTCTATAATTATTCCCATATTAAAATTTATCCAAAATTCAACTTCATACGAAAACCCTAACTTTAAACAAATTAGGATTTAACTATTTCCAAGTAGTTTCAATCAACATATATGCTTGAATATGATTCTACAACAACACCAACATCAAAACATCATCTTAAAACCTCATATATAAACATCCCCCTCACCCATCCAAATCACAAAACCAAGGTTCTAAGCAAGGAAAGCACGAACAAATGGTACCAAAAGATAGAGAATTTCTTGGAGATCAATTTCATTTTTCATGCTTTCATCAAAATTCCAACTAAATAAGCTTGAAAAATCAAAATAAATTTTTTTTCCTTACCTCAAGAAGTGTTCAAACAATGGTTGATATTGGGAAAAAAATCTTGAATTTTCCTTTAGTTCAATTTTGGCCATTTGTCCTTAATATAATTAAAATGAATTTAAAATTCATTTTAATGTTTAATGACCTTTTTACCCTTGAAATCCAAAGCTCCATATCAAACCACATGTTTACCTACCAACCCAAGGGTCCAAAACAATCCAAGGAGTTAGTGATTACCAACTTTACCCTTGAAATTTCTCAAAATTACCATCTTGCCATTTTCATCCAATGGCTCATATTTAACATGGAAACCTACTTTAAATCCAATGGTCCATGTTAAATCCTACCATTTCGAGACATGGAAATGACATTTTTAACCTTGCCTTATCATCCTTTAAAATATCTTGATATCCGATTCGATTCGATTATCCGAATATTTTTCTAAACTTTATCGCTTAATAACCAAAAATACAATCTCTGTACAAAAAATCTGGGTAACAAAAAAACGTCATTCTTGGGGGTAAACTATTCATTTACGGGACTAAAATACATAACTTTTGAAAATTACAATTTAGTCCCTAAACTTTTCTAAAGTTTATACTTTGACCACCAATCTTTCAAAGTTTTCATTTTGGTCACTAATAAAAAATTTGGGATTTTACAAAATGTGCCCCACATGGTTACAAAGGTAGTCTTTTCCATGTCTTCAAGGTGCATTTTAATTTGATTATACCCTGAAAAACCATCCATGAAAGAGAACCGAGAATGTCCCGCAGTGTTATCAACTAGGGTATCAATGTGAGGCAGGGGAAAATTGTCCTTAGGACTTGCCCTATTGAGGTACCTGTAGTCTACGCACATATGTACTTTTTCGTCCTTCTTGAGCACTGGGACTATGTTGGCTACCCATTTCGGGTATTTGGAAACCTTCAAAAATCTAGCTTCGAACTGTTTCTTTACTTCCTCTCTAACATTTAGCAGCATATCAAGTCTCATTCTCCGAAGCTTTTGCTAGACTAGCTTGCACTCTAGCTCTATTGGGATTTTGTGTACTACAATATCCATATCTAGACCCGACATGTCTTGATATGTCCGTGCAAACACATCTTTGAATTCTGAAAGCAACTCCACCAAATCTTGTCTCACCTTTGCTGACAGAGTGGTATCAAACTTTACTTCTTTCTTTTCTTCTTCAGACCCCAAATTCAAAACTTCGAATTCTTCTTGATAGGGCAGAATCTGTTTCTCTTCACTTGCCATTAATCTTAGCAATTCATCCAGGACCTCACATTCTACTCATTATCTCCTTCGTCGATTTCTACCGAGCACGAGGGTTGTTCAAAATCTACCCCGGGATTAAACCCAAAATCATTCATACAGTTAATATTCAGGGACCTGCACGAGTTTCAAAGCATGTATTGGGAATAGAAATAGTTTATAAATGAATAGATGAATAAATAATGAAAGAATCAATAAAGAATGAATGAATAATGAATGAAATGAGTGTTATGTTTGCCATTTGAGAAACATAGGAAGCATCATTTTCATTGAAAATAAAAATAGAAATTGACATAGTAGCCCTTTTACAAATGATTCCTATTACTCTCGGTCCAAAAACGATAGGGTGATTCTAGGAATTACTCTGATTTAATCCTAAAAGCTAAGGGCAGATCCATGCTGGTCCAATTGCTAAGCTCTTCGCCCGGGAAGCATGGGCAGATCTTATCCAAAGACTGAACAATCTTGCCACCTTCAGAGATCACATTGACATCCATTACTTCCATAGCCTCGCTGATCAACTCTTCATTGAGGATCTTTGTAACACCCTTAACGTATACTCGTAGACTGAATATACATTAAAGATGTTATGGAGTCGTTTAAAGAAATCCTGACTTATAATAATTTTTTATACATATAAATCTTGTCTATTAATCTAACCCTTTTCTTGATTTTCTTGAAATCATAACTTATGTGTAGTTGGCTAATTTCAACCCTGAATTAGTTTGTAAAACATATTAGTAAGTTATTAAAACGATAATGCAATTCAGGGTGAAAATAGGTTCACGGCCTAGGCCCTTTCTTGATTTTAAAATCCTTATGCGATTACCAATAAATAAAAATTTAAACTGATTAAACACGATTCACTACCTTTTTAAGCTTACCGATTATTCATATTAATAAAGTAAGCTTCCTTTCTACTTTAGTTTATTCTTTCATATTACTCTAATACCTTATCTTGATTTATCCATATACGATTCATCATTAAAACTGATCAATTATCTATCGTTTAATCTAATTTAATGTATCATATACTACCAGCGTATAAATAATTACATGCCCACTAGAGATTATCATAAGCTAGAATATCTTACTGATGTTTTGCAGATTGAAGCTTGATCAGTATGCTCAACTCCTCTTCAAGTAGTCCATCTTAACCTATGTGTGAATCAAACACACGCTAAGTTTTCACTTAGTGAGGCAATAAACAAAATTAATAATAATTTAAACTTATTAAACTTTATGGCTACATTTATATAGCATGATATATGCCAATGCATTAAATTTTATGTTGCATTAGTGATAACTTACTATATGCTAATATCATAATATTATCTTGTTTGTTCATTTATCATAATGTCATTTATACCTCAATGCATGAACATATATATCATGTTACAAGCTAATGAATGTGCTTGTTCTATTCCTTTAACATCATATCACTACTTACCATTAATGTTAAACTTTTAAGTTTAACTTACCATTTTCATACCTAATAACATAAGTTACCTCACATGTACTAACATACATCAAAATTTTTCCTTTGTCATGTAACCTGTAAAAATCAACATCTCATATACATATGTTAGGCATGATAAGTCAATTCAATATTCTCAAAAAATCTCCTGTTTCCCTTTTGAATCATATTAAGATTACTTATACCAATTCTTTATGCCTTTAGCCCAAGAATTTTATATATAGAGAAACTTACGTATGCGAGATCGGTACTCCCAGAGTACTAGTCACCGAAGTGACGATAAACATATAGACACATAAAGTGCCACTAACATATAGACACATAAGTGTCGACATCATATAGACACATAAGTGTCGATATCATATAGACACATAAGTGTCAGCATTATATAGACACATAAGTGCTGGTAAACATATAGATTCGAAGATCGATGTGTAGCTACACGCAATCCCAGACTGCTAGACCTCTAATGGCATGCCACTATATTGTAACTCTCTATCATAAACTTGGGCAATAAATCCATATCAATAACTTGTAAATTATCATTTTGTAAACGATTCATATATCACCATCATTCAATAATAACTTGCCATAATAGAACATAATAGGGCAGTTCATACTCTATCATTTACTAACCTTTTTCCTTTGCTTGTAAAACATCATATAACTTATACAAAAAACCATGTTATCATTTCAATAAAATCAAGTAAATAAAATTCTTAAAAGTCTACTAAAATACATTTCAAAACATATAAACGCACTCACTTGGGCCATTTATTAGCTTGCCTCACTAAACTCTATTCAATCCTTTCTTTCATAGTACCTCGAACCCTCTTTTGATTCGTATCAAACTTCATTAATCACATGAATGTAAACAACAAATTGTTATATTTAAATCTAACAATTTCTCAAACATGCTATCAAATCTAAGCATTCAAATATACAAAATTTCCTTCATTCCTTGAATTGTTCGAAAACTCATTCGAAAACTCATTATGGTCCTTAGTGACCAATTTGAACTTCCATTAACCCCTTTCAAGCTTACTAATTAACCTTAGATACAAAATATATCAATTCTCATTTTCTGGCAGATTGCACTACCTTCAAAGAAATATTTCTATAAAATAATTTACAACTCAGAATTCGACTCCGTTTGTTCTGAAAGAAACTAGATCCAATAAGATTTTCACCCATATAAATTAATAGTCTGAATTCAACTTGTACGATTTATAGCGAATTTTCAAAGTCAATTACAGAGCTGGAATTCAGAATAGGCTGGTGCTCTGTTTTTTGACCTTTCGTCACTTAAAAAATTATATCTTTTGACTCGAAACTCAAAATCAGATTCCGTTTGTTGGAAACTAAACTAGAAGAACAAATCTTTAATCGGTATAAAATTCACCATCTAGCCATTTTTTGTAGAATTTATGGTGAATTTTCAAACTTACTGCCATAATCTAGTTTTCTACACAGCTTCCATAAATAAACTTCAAATTTTTATACTAACTTCTCCTTACTTCTCTACTTTTCAATTTAGTCCAATTTCTTGCTTTAAACCACCAACTCATCACCTTCTTCACCAAATAATTATTCAAAATAATTCTCCCTTGTTTTTCATTCTTTGACAAAATAGTCACTAAAATGCAAAGATAAGGATTCAAGCTTCTTAACTTTGCAAATTAGTCCTCAATTCAACATTACTACCTTAACTCCATCATTACAACTAAAAATTAGATTTAGCCCCCATACAAAACTTCATTTTCGATTTGGTCACTTAACTTTGACAATTTGTTAAAATGGTCACTAATTCGATTCAACATCAATTTAACATTCAACTTCAATTTCATGTCTCTAACATCATTAATAACATAAATACACACCAGAATCATAATAATCAGATTTGGTCCTCTAACTTTTAAACTTGCCAAAATGGTCCCTATACCTTTAACTTAGATTTTGCTTCCAAATAACAATTCAAGCTTACTAGATCATTAATTCAACATTACAAACCCTAAATTAAACTTGAATCCATAAACCCTAATCATCTTCATAAAAATCAAAACATGTAGAACTTAAATCTCAACACAATATCATGATTTTAACATTATGCTAACTTGATTTCAACTTGAATTCAATCATGGAATCATAAAATCTCAAAAGCCCCAATTGATCCATAAACCCTAATATCTTTCCCATGTAAATTCTAATCAATCAAGCATGAATTATTGATATCAAAAGATAGAGCTTGAAGAGTAGAACAACTTTGCAGTTGAAGAGATTACTTGAAAACTGAGTTTCGGGGCTTGAATCGAGCTTGAAAAAAATTTCTCTTTCTTTCCCTAGCTCTCATGTTTTTGGCTGGAAAAGATGAATATTTTCACCATTATTTTACACATATAACTATTAAATGAATATTAAATTCATTTAATAGTAAAATTACAATTTTACCCTTTTTATCCAATGTTTGAGATTGATTTTATCATCAATAAAGGGCCAAGATTTAATCTTCCATTTCCTCTTTCCAAAATTGCCCTTATAACTTTTTAAATATTTCAAAATTGCCATTGGGGCCAAATGACCAATTTGCCCTCCAACTAGTTCCTATTTACTAGTTTGTCATTCTTGTAAAAATTCAACTAAGTCTAGTTGGAATCCAACCAGATGTAATAAAATATTCATAAAATAGTATTTTATGACTTTCCCATGGCTTTTGGATCAGCCTCTAAAATTTTAGTTTGATCTGATTTCCCGATATTCATAAAATACTTCTACTGCAATTTTACCTTTATCGAGCTGTCGGATTTATTCCAATAATTCTATATTTTCGTATTCGGGAAATCCACAATATCATCTCATAAAATTTTCCTTTCCTAAGATCTTAGACTAAATTTTCTTAACTCATTCTATTTCCCAATACTTATTGAAAATCTTCATAGAATAAAATTTCTCTTAGAATCTTTATCAATAATCCATAGAATATTCTCTACTCTTACTGAGTCCAAAATATCGATCAGAAACACTTTTATGGGACCTTCCCAGAGGTCACACATCCTAATATTACCCTGGCCTGAGCACGCTTAACAATTTTATTTGATCCTAATTCGGCACCTTTTACTGCATCTTAATTCTTAAAACCGATATCAAGGTATCTTTTCCTTCGGCAACAAAAGTGGCGTTTACGAACTCCAATTCCCTAAAGGCATATTCCAAAGCCTCCTCATCCATTGGAATGTATGGAGCGTCTGAAGTTACCAAAGCCACGACGTCTTGCTCGGCATTGATTGTTACTATCTTTCCTTCGATGACGAACTTCAATTTTTGGTGCAAAAAGGACGGAACAACTTTGACAGAATGGATCCACGATCTTTCTAACTAACAATTATAGGATGGCTGGATGTCCATAACCACGAAATCCATAGTGTATTCGCTTGGACCTATGAGCAGGGTACTTCAATTTTCCCAACCACTTCTCTTTGGGTCCCATCGAATGCACACACAACATTTTGGCAGGGTTTCATGTGCGAGCTGTCGATTGGTAGGCGTTGTAGAGTAGCTAAGGGCATAACATTCAAGGCAGAGCCGTTATCAATGAAGGTGATATGACCTTTACAGTGAGTGGTAATGTTTAGGGCCTTATTAGACCCCCTTCCTTCTTCCGGTATCTCATCGTCACTGAAGGTGATATGATTACAGTCAGTAATATAGCCAATGATTTGGTCTAGCTTACCAATCAAAATATTACTTTTGAAAAAAGTTTGGTTTAACACTTTCAACAGAGCCTCAGGATGTTTTTCTGAGTTCAATAGTAGGCCGACCACCGAAATTTGAGCCGACTATTTTCTGAGCTGGTCTACCACACTATATTCACTATGCTTTTTAAGAATCTCAAAAATTCTTTAGCTTGGGCCTCAGTTACTGATACGGAAGCTAGGATCCAAGAATTACCTCAAAATCTAGGAACCCTCAGATCACAATTAATCTAGCACACTCACTAATATGATCCGAGAAAACCCCAAACTCCACGTTCAGCAAACCGATAATAAAGCATGATCTTGATGTAGAAAATGAGATAGGATGAATTTGATGGTGGCGGTGTTGGATAGATTTGTCCTTGGCACCCTCCTAATCGAATTTGAATAGGCAAACACCTGCAAACGACACGAATCTCTCCGATGAATAGATGATGACGAGATAGATGTTGTAGGATATTTTGTCCTCGACACCCTCTTAGACGCGATTATCTAAGCAAGCAACCTCAAGCGGCTCTAACCCACCCTCCTAGATGCAATTACCTAGGCAAGCAAGAGTGTGAAGATGATCTCCATTACAAGAACTTGACGAACTTACGTTGACGAAGACTTCTGATATGAAAAATAACAAGGCAAATCTATCTACCTTGAAAATAAAATGGCCCATGGCCAAAGGTTTTTTCAACTAATAAATTCATGATGTTGTTCTTATTAGTGAAGCAAATATGCCTTTAAATAGGCTACAAATGAAGAGTTCAACTTAAATTAGGAAAAGTAAAGATAATAATAAAATAAATAAACATATTTTATCTAACCTAAAAAACTAATAAATAAATAACAAATCTAATCCTAAATCATCTAAATATCTTCATAAAGAATCCTAGATTAAATTTAAGTACAAATAATCAATAAAAGTATTGAAATTCGTACTAAATAATATTTCCCGTGATAAAATCGTATAGAGATTTCTGCTCGCCCAGTCTTCACTAAAATGGACATAACTTGAGATCCCGATGTCAGATTGATGCGTTTCAAGATGCGTTGGAAAGCTAAAAGACAGAGGAATATGTTTGAAGAAGACATGTAGACTCAGAAGTGCTAGGATCCCATCCGAAAATTCGATGCAAGTCGGCTGAAATTCCAGACTTATAAAACAGCTTCAACTCTTTGGCTACAATGCATCATTTTAGCCCCCCATACATGTATCAGTTACCGGCTTATTGAGTTTTGGGGGCGGCTTGATAGAGTAGCGTAATCTTGGATTTGGAAGCCTTCAATCAAGTTATTGCAAAGAAATAGGAGCTCTAGACTCAATCAAGAAAGCTTTGGGCAGATCTGAAAATTCAAGAGAAAAGAGAAGGCTTTTCTTGAAAATTTCAAATTGAATGCTGGAAATTCAAAGAAACGAAGATAAGAGGGAAGATAAGATGATGATTAATAAAAGTAGAAACAAAAAGATTGAAAAAGATTAAGATAAGGATAGATAAAACAAATCTGAACATTCCAGCTTTGTTTATGTGGAAGATGGTGTGAAGGTTGAAGATGAAGATGGCTCGGCGAAATAGAAGTTGATGTCCTCGGCACCCTCTTGATCGCAATTAATCAAGCATGCAACCTCAAGCGGCTCTAACCCACCCTCCTAGATGCAATTGCCTAGGCAAGCAAGAGTATGAAGATGATCTCCCTCACAAGAACTCGATGATCTTATGTTGAAGATGGCTTCTAGACAAGTTTACCGAATACTTGTAAACTCAAAGAATACTAAAATCTACAAAGAGAACTTTTTATTAATCAATGAAATCTGAAAAAAAGAAGAAAGCATCATCATTTTATAGATGAAGGATGGCTTTAACCTAAAGCTAGGAATGAATAAAAAAACAAAGAAATCTGGTCTATTAAATTGGACTTGATCTAACGGTTTAAGAAAAGGGTGGCTGGTTCCTAAAGTATATAAAACCCTAAAAATATAATTTAAATGTTAATAATTAGGTTGGGTTAAGTTTAATTCATCCAAAGCCTTATATGTTAGCTTTTTGGCTGAATTTTACAAAATCCAGTAATAATCCCGTATCTAGTTTTCTGCATGCACAGTCTTCAGTAAATTGGACGTATCTTGAGTTCCCTATATCCGATTGATGCATTTTAAGATGCATTGGAAAGGTAACTGAATGACGGAAAATTTGTTAGAAGACAAATCGACCCAGAAATGCCTGGATCCCATCCGAAAACGCATCGTAAGTTGGCTGACTTTCCAGACTTCACAAACAGATTCAGTTTCTTGTCCAAGATGCATCGTTTTTGACCTCCTATGTGTGCATTGTTTTGGACTTTATTGTTTGCATCGAACAACTTCAAATTCTTGTCCAATATGAGTAATTTGACCCCGCTCATGCATGTATCCTTCCCCCACTCCTCAAAAGGATTCGTCCTCGAATCTAAATCGACAATGAGAGAACAATCACCAACTTCAATTGAAAAGGCTTCTTTGTTGCATGTGGAGTGATCTAATTGAGCTCCTCTCAATGGTTCAACAAAATCCTAAAAAAATAAGACAATACTACTCGAACATTTGTAATGATTAGTCAAAACAAAACCAGTCGTCGCATTCTTTTTCTTGTCTTTTTCTTTTGGACTTTGTGTGACATTTACCTCATATGTATGTTCATTCACCAAATTTGGGCCATTAATTTGACTTTTTTCATCTCGGCCTCTTTACTCTCAGTCTTTTGTATCTCACATCCCATATTCCTCTCACAAAATTTATCATCATTGTACAATTTATATAGAGGAGAAAGTGTTTCTAACGGGATGATAGGACAAGAATCAAATGAAGGGTTAGAATTACGATATGACAAGAATCAAATGAACAATTAGAATTACACTTACTTTCTTTGTGGGGATGTGATAAGAGTATAGCAAGTGAACCTACTACTTCACATAAGGGATTAGAAGCATTTTCATGTTGTCTAATGTGTTCACTATCACTATCCTTTTGTTTGGGAGATGGTTCTTCTCCAACATCAATATTTGAACAAATGCTAGAAGTAGAAGTACAAAGAGAATCATGTGTACCTTTTGTTTTGTCGTGTGGTCAATTGATTCAGCCTTTTGTGCTTCCAATCTTTTTCGTTTTATCCTCTCACACTATTTTTTTTGTTTTCACTATTTCTTCATATACTTTTTCCGGCTCTATTGTAGCGAATGAGAGCTTCTGGCCTTGGTGCACAACCGAGTATCCATTTGTATTGATTCGATGGACAGCGCCTCGATCATTTTTCCAAGGTCTTCCTAATAGCAAGTGGGTGACTTCCATAGGAACCATGTCACACCATACATCATCGCAATAGCTTCCAAGAGTAAAAGAGATTAAACAACGTCCGGTTACCTTCATATTCGGTCCGCTATTAAACCCTTGAAGATGATACGGCTTAGAGTGTTCTTGGCATGGTAGATCGAGTGCATCAACAATGAAGTTGCTCACTAAGTTTACACGACTGTCGCCATCAATAATTAAAGAACATAGATTACCTTGTATCCTACATCGTGATCGAAAAATATCTATTGGTATAGGATAACACGTGTTGAAAAGAGAATAAACATCCTAATTGCTTTAAGAATTCAAAGAAAAGGTTAGACACCAATAGAATTATAGCTACAAGGAGAAAAAAACGCATGCAACTTTTAGTCTTACTAACACAAGGAAACAAGAAGGTGTTAGAAGATGTATAAGAAGCAATAAAAGCTGAAACAAAAGAAAACTAATGGCTAAGAATGAAAGAAAATTAGAAAAAACCCGAAAACTCTAGAATTTTGCAGCAACTTGATCTACTTCGTTTGAGGTGTTCCTGATGTCAAAAAATTATGAAATTTTATGTGGTGACTCCTCCAATGGTGTATATATGATCTGGAAATTCTCAGCTCAAAATTCGTTCGTTTGATTTTGATGATTTTTCCCTAATTTTCGAATTTTTCACCCAAAAATGCCAAAATTCTTGCCAAGAATCGTCCCAAATCTGATACCAAATGATAGAGTATGTCTAGGGACGTGGGAACCTTCAATTTGATGGCTTGGAAGCAAACCTAGGGCTTTAATGGACTAAATTTCTTTGTTTATTTTATTCATTCTTAGCTTTAGGTTTAAACCATCCTTCATCTATAAAAGGATGATGCTTTCTCTGATACCAAATGGTAGAGTAGCGCAATCTTGGATTTGGAAGCCTTCAATCAAGTTGTTACAAGAAATAGGAGCTCTAGACTCAATCAAGAAAGATTTGGGCAGATCTGAAAATTCAAGAGAAAAGAGAAGGACTTTTCTTGAAAATTTCAGATTTAATGCTGGAAATTCAAAGAAACGAAGATAAAAGGGAATATAAGATGATGATTAATAAGAATAGAAACAAAAAGATTGAAAAAGATTAAGATAAGGATAGATAAAACAAATCTAAAAGTTCCATCTTTATTTATGGAATTATGGAAGATGGTGTGAAGGTTGAAGATGAAGATGGCTTGGCGAAATAGAAGTTGATGTCCTCGGCACCCTCTTGATCGCAATTAACCAAGCAAGCAACCTCAAGCAGCTCTAACCCACCCTCCTAAATGCAATTACCTAGGCAAGCAAGAGTGTGAAGATGATCTCCCTCACAAGAACTCGATGATCTTATGTTGAAGATGGCTTCTAGACAAGTTTACTGAGCACTTGCAAACTCAAAGAATACTAAAACCTCCAAAGAGAACTTTTTATTAATCAATGAAATCTGAAAAAAAAGAAAGCATCATCCTTTTATAGATGAAGGATTGCTTTAAACTAAAGCTAAGAATGAATAAAATAAACAAAGAAATCTGGTCCATTAAATTGGACTTGATCTAACGGCTTAATAGAAGGGTGGCTGGTTACTAAAGTATATAAACCCTAAAAACATAATTTAAATGTTAATAATTAGGTTGGGTTAAGTTTAATTCTTCCAAAGCCTTCTATGTTAGATTTTGGGCTAAATTTTACAAAAATCCCGTATCCAGTTTTCTGCATGCGCAGTCTTCAGTAAATTGGACGTATCTTGAGTTCTCGATATTCGATTGATGCGTTTCAAGATGTTTTGGAAAGGTAACTGAATGAAGGACAATTTTTTAGAGACAACTCGACCCAGAAATGCCTGGATCCCATCTGAAAACTCGTCACAAGTTGGCTGACTTTCTAGACTTCATAAACAGATTCAGTTTCTTATCCAAGATGCATCGTTTTTGACCTCCTATGCGTGCATTGTTTTGGACTTTATTGTTTGCATCGAACAACTTCAACTTCTTGCCCAATATGAGTAATTTGACCCCGCTCATGCATGTATCTCGGCTCTTCCCCAAATACCTCCATAGGTTCAGATTCAGTTGCCTTGCCTTTTCCTTTCATCTTTTCTATTGTGTTTGGAGCTTCAGGGGCGTAGCATCGACGGCTCCTCGTAAAATGCCCCACATCATTCATCTCTTCAGGGTTTGGTTTTATGGGCTCTCCTTCTGCGGGCTTTACCTCCGCATCTAGTTTCTCCCCTTCTTGTGAACTGGAACTTCCTTGTATTGAGACATTGGCAGCATAGTTCCACGGGACCATCTGGGTATCCTTAAAAGGAAAGGATGTCGGGGCAGAGATTATAATTTTGGGGGCTACCATGGAAATCTCTTCCCGTGGTGTGTTTTCTTAACTTGGTTTGAGGCCAAGAATAAATTGCCTTTCGGCATTGTATTTGACATCTGAGCATCCAACGTGCAAACTTTTGACTCGCTACTTCTCTCTTCTGCTTTAAAGAATTCAATCACTTTGTTGTCCATCAACTTCTGAACTACTTGACGAAACTCCTCGCAATCTTGTATCTGCTGATCCCTTGACTGAGTATTCACAATAGGGGCTACAACCTTTTTTTACAATTACCATTCCATGGTCGATGAGACGAGCCATGCATAACTGCTGAAAGACCCATCTCAGAGGGGACCTGACTTCTAACACACTTGCTTTAGCCTTTCTTGCACATTCTTCCTCAATAGCATTTACGCCTTGACCACCATGATTTGGCAAAGAGTTATTGGCTGTACTTGGCTCCCCCAACTGTAGCACTCCAGTCTTGATTAGATTCTGAACAAACTTTTTAAACACTATACAGTTCTCAATAGTATGGCCTAGGATGTTAGTGTGGCATTCTCTATGGGCTTTAGGGTCATACCATGCCGGATAAGAGGGGTTGAAAGGAGTAACATGCTGAAGCCGAACTAGATCTGCCTTGTATAGCTATGAGTAGAGTTCTTTGTAAGAGATCGGTAGAGGTGTAAAGGATCTATTCTAATTTTCCTTCTTGGGCCCCCGCTCTTCCCTTCTGTTAAAACTTTGGGGGTTCCCGACAGAAGCTTGGGGCTGTGATATGGTGAAGTTCTTAATAGCCTCGTAGGTATTTGCGTTGTTAACTTCATGCTCCTTCCTCTTAAATTGTTTGCGCGATGGTTGACCATTACCATATCAGTAAAATTATTAATAACGTTATTGATCAGATGATCGTAGAGCGTTTCTTTTAGCGTGTCAATGAACATTGGGGCAATCTCATTCTCACGAAGTAGGGCTGGACTTGAGCAGCCACATTGCATCACCTCTGGGTGTACTCCTGAAGGCTCTCATTTCGCTTTTGTTCCATTCCTTTCAATAGCAGCCTGTTGGGGACCATATCAGTTACGTGCTTATACTGGTCAGTGAAAGCCTTTGCCAAATCCTTCCACGATTTAATTTGAGCTCGTGTAAGTTGATTGTACCATCTTGCTGCAGAACATTGTTATGTGGGCAGTTGGGCAAGACGTTTCGTCGAACTTTTCAAATTCTGGGGTCTTAAACTTATACGAGATTTCTACGTCTGAGACTAAACTGGGATCCTTTGCGTTCAGTCGATAAGAACCATCCTCATATTCTTTTACCTGAAACTTTTCTTCAAGATCCTTTCTAGTCTCTTCCAAATGCTTTGAGAATTTCGCCTTCACTTGGTTCAACTTTTCTAATTCATTAAAGTCTGGGATGCTATCTCCGATGTGCTCAACATTTGCAAATGTCATGCCTGGCTGAGGTGGAGCAGAGGCACCGACCTGATGGGACGAGGATACCCCTTGTGGGGTTCAGTGTAGGATTAATGAAGAGAGGGTTAAAGATTAGAGAATATGAGAGGTCTCCCTGGTTCTGAGTAGGGTTCACAATGGTACTCTTCCCTCTTACGTCTTCCCCACGACAGATTTGCAACATTTGAGATATTTCTCTCATCATGTCTTGCTGAGATTTGATGATGGTTTCTCTTAATTCTTGTTGCGTTCGCTCCAACTGGCCTTTAAGATCGGCTTCTAGCTTAGCAAAGCTCTCTTCTATTTTCCTAGCTTGAAGACGTGAGTGGTATGGATGTGGAATGTTTGCAATTCACAGAATAAAAATGCTCTAAAATAAAAAGTCTTTTAAATAATTTAAACTACTTAATAAAATATGCAAATAAATGTGCTATGCTTGAATGCAAAGAAAAACACTAATTCCGGCAAATATCATCACTAAACAACTAGCATCGATGAAAACATTGTTCCATTACAACAATTCAAAGAAAATCTGTGTAACGCCTCAATTTTGGGCCTAGGAGTTTTGGGGAATGGTTTAGACGGTCCGGTGGATTGGAATTAGAGATTCGAGTCAAATTCAGGATTTAAATTGGATTGAATATTTTTATAAGGGATAAAAATATGGGAAAATAGTCTAAAATCTTTATTAATTATATAAATGATTTTGGTGAAAACAATTTTTGAAAAATAAATTCGAAAATGGGACATTTTGAGTTAGTGACTAAAACGCAAAGTTTGCAAAACTATTTTTAGTGACTGTTTTGAAATGGGTCAAAACTTTGAATCTTTAAGGAGCTAATAATCCAAAAGGGTTTCATCAGATTTCTCCCTTTAATTAAATATTTTAAATTAAGTTTTTAAGAGTGGAGAGAATTAATTAAACACAATTAAGCTTTTTAAAAGAATTTCACATAACTAACTTTGTAACTTCTTTCTCTCAAATTCTTTCCAGCCAAACACATTTCTAGCTTCAATTTCTTTAGGTAAAATTAGGACTTCAAAGAGTTTTTGATTTCCAATTGATTTCTAAAGCTTTTACATCAAATACTTGTTGTTTCTACCTTGATTTTCATGGTTTATAAAGCAATTGAGGGGAGAAATCAGCATTGGAGGTATAGATTCATTCTTGTCCTCTAATGAAAGGTTCTTTATTGAAATTCCTAAGTTCTTGATCCATTTTATATGATTTTTATTGGGTTTTGATTAATTAAACTCGGATTTATGGTTTACTTGATGGTTTATGATGAAAATTGAAGAAATTCGTAGCGATCTATTTTTGCCGAGTTAAGATTGGTTTATACCTTGATTTTGATGTTTAATATGATAATGAAGTGAGTTTTGATGATAGAATCCTGGAATCTATTGAATCTCTAGTTTGTTAGGTTGGTAGTTAAGAGATTTTGAGGTGTTGAGGTTAATTATTAGTTGCTGGAGGTATAAGGTTGTTTTATGTTGTTGTTTTGATGTTATTTGAAGGTTGAGATTCATAGTTGTGGGCTGGGTTGAGGTTTTTGGTGAATTAATGATGTTTCCGGGTTATAGGTTGAGGTGTTGTGGGGGATTATAGTTAGATAAATGTTAATTGATGGTTGCTATGAGTTTAGATGCATTATAATGCATTAGATCCTCTGTTGTGATGTGTTTGAAACAAGGGAAGTTAATCCATAAGTGAACCTTGTTGTTGAGGAGTCGCCGAAAACTTAATTTGACATCGGCTAGGGAGGCGTTGCTTTGTCGGTGAGTGAAACGGATAAGAATGGCTTTTCAAAGATTTGAAAAGGTTTAATGGGATTTTAGACTAGGCTTGATACGTTGGTTTAAGGCTCGAAAGTAAGTGGATTTCTCTCTCGATTTCGGTTGGCAAATGATTTATGAATGCACTTGTTAAATGATTGTTTAACTCCTGCTTTATGCATGAAATGAGCATGGTTTAATGTTGGGAATTGATATGAAATGATGTTAGATGCATTTGGAAAGTAATGCATGACTTTAAAGAATGTTTAAGAACATGGCTTATGCATGGTTTAATGCACAATGAAATGATTTGAATAATGCATATGAAAACAGTGAGGTATGTTTATAAAAGTGGATTATATTGGCAAGTGGTGAATTGAAAATGTTATGGAAATGTTATCAGATATAGTTGGCCGGCCATAGGATTTAAAGTGCACTATAATAAGTCGCTCGTGGTTGTAGAGGTAGTACGAGAGGTACTTACTCCGATCATGTGAACCCCAATGTTGTTGAGGTAACACTTAGATGGCTTTTTGATACGGAAGCCAGGATCCAAGGATTACCTCAAAATCTAAGAACCCTCTATATCACAATTAATCTAGCAAACTCACTAATATGATCCAAGAAAACCCCAAACTCCAAGTTCAGCAAACCGATAATAAAGCATGATCTTGATGTAGAAAACGAGATAGGATGAATTTGATGGTGGCGGCGTTGGATAGATTTGTCCTTGGCACCCTCCTAATCGCAATTGAATAGGCAAACACCTGCAAACGGCACGAATCTCTCCAATGAATGGATGATGACGAGATAGATGTTCTAGGATATTTTGTCCTCGGCACCCTCTTAGACGCGATTATCTAAGCAAGCAACCTCAAGCGGCTCTAACCCACCCTCCTAGACACAATTACCTAGGCAAGCAAGAGTGTGAAGATGATCTCCATTACAAGAACTTGACGAACTTACGTTGAAGAAGACTTCTGATATGAAAAATAACAAGGCAAATCTATCTACCTTGAAAATAAAATGGCCCATGGCCAAAGGTTTTTGCAACTCATAAATTCATGATGTTGTTCTTATTAGTGAAGCAAATATGCCTTTAAATAGGCTACAAATGAAGAGTTCAACTTAAATTAGGAAAAGTAAAGATAATAATAAAATAAATAAATATATTTTATCTAACCTAAAAAACTAATAAATAAATAACAAATCAAATCATAAATCATCTAAATATCTTCATAAAGAATCCTGGATTAAATTTAAGTACAAATAATCAATAAAATTATTGAAAATTCGTGATAAATAATATTTCCCGTGATAAAACCGTATATAGATTTCTGCTCACACAATCTTCACTAAAATGGACATAACTTGAGCTACCGATGTCGGATTGATGCGTTTCAAGATGCGTTGGAAAGCTAAGAGACAGACGAATAAGTTTGAAGAGACATGTAGACTCAGAAGTGCCTGGATCCCATCCGAAAATTCGATGCAAGTCGGCTGAAATTCCAGACTTATAAAACAGCTTCAACTCTTTGGCTACAATGCATCATTTTAGCCCCCCATACATGTATCACTTTTACTCCAGCCATGAGCTGTAGAGGTTGATGCGTCAAGTGTGTGTACTCCAAGTTGGAGGATTAGCCTTGGTAGTGTAGAGGTGGTGCATGTGTTGCACAACTCCATGCCAATAGGCTACAAGAGATTGTGAAATCTCTTGGGAAATCCGTGTATCCGATGTTAATGATGATTTATGGAAAGGATGTATATGGCAATGGATCTCTTGAAAGCCAATATAATGTTTTAAATTGTATCATGTTGATGGATTGGTTTGAATGACGTGATTTATACGTGTTATACTCTTTAAGCTTTGTATATGAGATGTTATGCTTGGGAAAGCTTAAGTAGAAGGAATTGCATATGGGATTATGCTGTGGAATCCATGATACATGTTGCATATAGTTTAATATGCTGATTTCATAAAGATTAAGTGCATGTTTTGAAAGAATGGTATGATGGTTTGAAATGGTTCTAAATTGCATTAGATGGTGTTTTACATTCTCGAGCGCTCCTCACTAAGCAATGATTGCTTACGCTCTCTTTTATCATCAATGCAGATTGATTGAATGCAAGTGGCCTAGCAAGCAAGGAGGGAATTCCAAGACTTGATTTACCAAAGTATGTTTGGGTTTTAAAGTAGTAATAAAGGCAATGTGACTTAAATGTTGTTGGGAGGGTTTGAGTGGTTACTTCTCCGTTTGAGCAAGTTTATATTGTTCTTTTGGACTTGTGATAAGCTTGGTTTGTTGGATTTTGCTTATGGTTCATGCTTTGGTTGCTTGAGTATTAGGAAGCATGCCTGTAGTTTACCTTTGAAGCATGATGATTGTTTCTTTATGTTTGGTTTATGGTAGTTGATGGTAAATGACCAATGATGATGTTATTTGATTGT